>BPLS01000130.1:991192-1012473 GCA_019656275.1 Rhododendron kiyosumense
TGAAAATACAATGGAGTGTTTCCCTCAAAGTCAGCAAAAGGTTTCGTGGTCTTTTCACAATCTAAAGTTTTATGTTTGTTAATGTTGGGCACAAATTATGGGCGTTTACTGAAGGGGAAAATAGAAAATCCGAACCAAAATCCAGTGCATGTAGTTTTTGAAAGGGCAAAGTCCACTTTGACCCATTGTGGTTATTGTTATGTGCGGATATTCCCTTTATGGTTCAAAACTGACCACATAACCTACTTGTGGTTTTGAAAATGTGCTGATAGACCCATTGCCGTCATATTTTCCATCTATATTAACAGAGGTGTATTTCACATGCCTCTAGAATGTAATCCGAGTCGTTCAAAATGTATTAAATAAAGAATAAAATATTTTTGTAAAAAATCATTTCGATCATGTATCAATAACCCAGTGATCTAATTTTTAGTAAATTCATATTGAAATTTTAATTTCATAACAAAATCGATTCGACCATGAGTTTTTCATTTTTTGATTGACTTGAATTTTGGCATAGATGTAGTATTCGTCAAAATTTATAATATCAACGGTTTAGATTCAATTTTTGGTATAGGGGATAATGTGGTTGGATTTAAAAAGAAGAAGAATCAAAAGACATGATGAGGGTATATCGATTTTTGAATGTTGTGTTCGTTAATATGGATGGAAAATATGACGATAGGGGGTTTATCCCCATATTTTAAAAATCACATGTAGGTTATGTGGTTAGTTTTGAATTATGAGAGAGATATTCGCACATGCCACATAAGATCAAAGTTAACTTTGCCCTTTTTGAAACTTGGGACACGTCATGGTTATTTTCAGAAACTTCAAGAGTATAATTTAACCTTTTTGAACTCACTTTGAGATCGATATGTTGTCAATTTTTTGAGTTCATTGATAAGATCGATCATGTGAATTGGTGCATGCGATTATGATTTGCATTTTACTAATAATCATGATTATGCATTTTACTAATATTATCGGCATAAATTTTAATACAGTACTATTCTTTTTTGAATGTGACTTTCTCTGCTACCAAACATACCCCAAGAAACCAAACTAAACCTGACCATGACTGCTAACGGAGAGATTTTTCAATGCCAAGCAATTATATCCCATTTGGTATCCGTTCGGTGCATCTGAGCTGTCCGATACACTTTTGGACGACTCGGATTGAAATCCTCTCTCTCCTCTCACCCCAACACTTTCTCTTTCCTTTTCTTTCTCCAAATTTGAGCCATTCAAAAATAAAATGAACGACTCGGATGTACGAGCAGGAACCATGTGGTACACGCTCCACACTGGAAATTTTTCCCTGCCAATGGGGACACCATGGCCAAAGGAGATTTTACTTTTAAAAGTCAGTTTTTTTTTATTACTTCTATTTTACGTTTCACAATCAGATATAACAAACCCACCCACCTATTAATAGTACTACTGCTTTTTCCCAAGGGTCCCAACCCTGATAAACCATTTAATAACTTTGTCATCATCATATGTTCATCACCGTATGTTCAGGGCAATTAGCACACATTTTGATTAGTAGACTAATCGCGTCATCTCTTAGCGGGGCTCAATTAAAATTATAATAAAATTTCGTATGAACTGTCCCTAAAAGAGGTATGAATTGACCCTGAGAGAATTGATAGATTGAGAGATTTTGAATCTGAAATCTCAAAATGAGCAAATCCTTGTCCTAATTTTTTGGCCATTTTTTTACACAACCTTTTTAGGCTCCGTTCTAGAACAATATATGAATACTTATTTTTTAAAAAGATAATTTCAAGCTCAAAAATCATATGCTTACGCAAATAATTTTTCTATCAATATGGATCTTATTTGATAGATCTTATTGAGATTTTTAATACGGTGCAAAAAAAATTGAAAAATTATTTTTCGTTTACATTATTTTTGAGTTTAAAAGTGTGAAATACAGTAAGTAATTATTTTTTAAGAAGATATTTTGGAACAAAGTCTTAATGTCTCATTGGGGTCGACTTTTAGTGTTTTTTTTAACTTTGGGTGATTGCTATACTTTCCTCATTTTTCTCATCAAGATAAACAATATGACGTAAAAAATTGACCCAAATTTAATAGATATTACCCTAAGATAAAACAACTAAAAAAATGGTGGAAAGTGATTTTCTCACCCTACCTAGTTATTGACACTTCACTTTTTGTTTGAAATTATAACAATATCCTTTGATGTGTGAGAAAGTGGATAAACACTAACAAAATAAAAAATAATTTGGTAATTTCACATGCCCTCCTATTTGTGAGAAAGTGGATGAATACTAATAAAATAAAAAATAATTGCTAATTTCACATAAGATAAAAATAAAAAGTGAAGTGCAGTTAAAAGGTGAGTGCAAAAATCAATTACCAAAATCGTGCTAAAAAGTCACTGAAAATTCTATAAAAACTTACCCAAATAAAGCCTATGCCTCGGCCGCCAGCCGACATCACCGGCTTTACAACTTCGTCACCTTCAAGACCCTTCTCCCTCTCTCTCTCTCTCTCTAGAGGCTTTTTTCCGAGAGAATTTTCCACTCCTAGAACTAGAAGTACAGGAAACGACTCTCTCTCTCTCTCAAACATAGAGATCAAGCTCCGGGTATGGTAAGGATAGGGACTTGAAAAAATGGGGGCTTGTGTTTCAATCCATAAAGACCCAGAATCCAACATGAAGTTCAGACTATCACTCGGGTCTAAAACTGAAAACCTTGTGATTCCTTCACCGGTCAAAGACAAATCCACAGTCAACGGCAACTTCCCGATCGCCGACGCCGGTCTTAAATCTCAGTGGTCAACCTCTCAACCACCCCCTACTGTTCGTGATATTGGTATGATCTCAATCTCCCTATCTATGTAAGCAGAATTTCAACTATTTCCAATTCATACTCTGATTGTAATCTTTAGTCCTCTATAGGCGATTCTTTTCTCTTTTTTTTTATTCTTAGTAGCAAAATTAAAATTAATATACCTTTTTTTTTCCCTCCCTGTTTTGGGTAATTTAACTGGGTTTCTGTTGCGGGTGTTTAATTTTTTTCTTTAGAATTTTCATGGCTAGTACTAGTTTTCAGATGGCATTCATAATTTTTGTTTGCTTTCCCAGCAAAAAGTGCAAAATATTAGTTTTGTTCTACTTTTTTTTGTTCACGTTTGTTAATTTTATGCTAAATTTTTGTGGATTATTGATTCGTCTCGACGACGAAAAGAATTGGAAAACCCAAGAATTTTACTTTTACCCAAATATTTTGGAAAATATCCACTTTTAAGCTAAAAAAGTGCAAAAAGTTGCACTTTTTTTTAAGGTGTATAATTTCATGATGTTTGGTGGAGATCGGTTTGATATCTTTAATATCACGCACAATATAAGCATGCGGGAGTAATGTATACCATAGTTTCCATGGAGTATTTGTTACTAGTTCTTTTTCAGTGGGGAAGAATTATGGCTTCTATAAGAAGAGGAAACACAAGTGATAATTACTCCTCCTTTGTTGGAATGATTTTCTTAGATTCTCAAGAATTTCATATTCCTCCCTTACTTCTTTATCAGTGAAGTGGTTTTGATGGTAGAAAGTGGTTTTAATTTGTCCCTTCTTTCATTGTTTAGTCCTGAAATATCTTTGCTTTGCATAATTATTCTCCCGGAATGGGACAAGCCTGTCTAAAGTGATTTCAAGCTCCCTTTTCCTGAAATAGCTACACTTAAAGCGTTTGCTTTCCTTCACTTGTAAGGTAGTCATAGGGCAATTTGCCGTCCTTTTACCTTCTTCTTTGAGCTAAAGTAAGGTGCTTAAAAGGCACAGGATTAACCAATGGCTGATGATCCTGATTAAGCCTTTGCTAGGGCGTGGCGTAATGCTTTACCTATTTACCTTATCTGATGACTTAAAGATATGGTTAAAGCCTTTGGAAATTACGTTCCTCTTTGGGACCAATGATTTTCTCAGCATTCATGACTGGCCGTCATGAATTTATGGTAGCAACCATAGCTGATCGCATTAATTTGCAAGACTAAGAGATGAAGGGACCACAAATGTGGGCATTGCTGAATGAACTTTATTAACATAGGCAAAATTCAACTGGAAAGTAAAGAATAATGAGAGATAGAAACTAGATAGTTCTGTTGATATATTAAATTTGATGGATCAATTTAGAAAAACCTGGGAAGAAGAGCAAAATACCGACAAAGATGAAGACAAAATCACGATTTCACATAACTTCTAGCCTACGATATGTATGGAGGCTCTTGGCAGACCTTACCAAAAAAAAAATTTGAAATAGGAAAAAGGAATGGCATCCAGGTGTGCCCAATTCCCTACTTGGCAGTGTATGTTCCAGAACATAATATTGCAATGGGAGAGTTGATTTACAGAGCTATGACTGGTCAACTCAACTCTTTTTAGCAGATTTTATCGTGATAGCCTGATAGGTCTCTTATACTAGTGGTTCTCTTTATCATTAACCCATTTGAACTTCTTTTTTTGGTTTCTCTGGGCTCCGGTTCCTCACCTTTGCTTAATAACCTTCCTAAACCTGCTCTCACGCTTGCTTGGTTGAATCATGGAAGTTAACTTACGCTGGACAATGAACTTTTGATGCGGAATGTAAAGGCGTATATATTTTTTGTTAATAGTTAGTAGGATCTACAAACATATCCGGTGAGGATATTTGGGAAAATGACAGCCAAGGACGTGTTTTGATAATTAATACCCGCTAAGGACATTTTCAGTATTAACAAATGTTCTTAGCTTGTCCTTGGGAGGTATTAATTATCAAAACACGTCCTGAGCCGTCATTTTCCCAGGATATTTTGATATACATATAGCTTTTCTAAGAGGATTATGTTACTTTTTCGTTGTTAGGATTGTAGATTCCTTTATTGTCTCATCTAACGGCTTGAAGGTCTACGAATTTGGCTGGAATCATGATGAAGCAGATAATTAGAAACATCATTTAGTGCAAATGTACTAAATTTGTTATTTCTAATATTGTAAATTATGAGATGGAGATTATAACCTTTATATAAGGATCTGCAGCTGATGGAATTTCTTGGTGGAGCAGTGTTTATTGAACTGCCAATTCTGAGTCTCTGAATGCTGGTGGACCTGAGTGTTTGATGGATGACATTATGAGATGGAGATTATAACCTTTATATAAGGATCCGCAGCCGATGGAATTTCTAGGTGGAGCAGTTCCGCCAATTTCTGAGTCTCTGAATGCTGGTGGACCTGAGTATTTGATGGATGACCAGCTTCAAAAGTTTATAAGGTGTAGAGTTTTCTAACCGCTGTCGGTTAAAATGTTTGCTAACTCAGCCCAAGGATTGTGTTGACGGACATTGGAAATTGCCAAATGTCAAGTGTGCTTTTGCAGTTTTTGTGACTCTGCTGGTGAGATCGAGTATAGGTTTCTTTGTTGACGGGCCTTACTTGCATAGTTAAATGCATTCTTAGCAATACAGGAAATCTTATTACCCTCAGCCCACTATCAAGTAGTGATCCTTCACTGTCTGTTATGTTATTTTAGTTATTGGCTTCTGGTTTTCAAAAGATTTCATCGGATGATATTTTCTTACTTGCTTCTGTAAATTATTCAAGAGTAATCTTTCTGTCTTATGTTGTGTGATAAATCTTCCACTCTTCCTTGCTTTTACATCTAGAATATCTATATTAATATTTCGTCTTTGAGCCCTAATGTTGTCAGTTACATTTGGGTGGTTATCCAATTCGTAGATCATGCAAGGATATGCTACTTGCAATTGCTTTATTTCTGTTGTTTTTTGTTATCATGAGTGGAAATTCATTCTCGTGAGACCAAAGAACTGTAGTTGAATCCAGTTTCACTTTAATGAATCTTCTTCGGCTACTCTTCATAACCATCTGATGCCTAATTTCATCTGCAGGTAGTAAAGAGGAGACCTTTTTTGATTCCCAACCCTGGTTAGACTCAGATTGTGATGATGACTTCGTCAGTGTTAATGGTGGTAAGAATCCGTTCAAATTTCAGGGTTCACCAAAACAAAAAGGAAAAGGAATCCATTAGCTTCGAGTATGATTGTGCCCAATTTTCACTTTCTCAAATTGGGCGCCGTGTGATGACAATTTGCAACACCATTGCACGTTTTACTCAACTCCAACATATGTTGGAGTTCTGAGTTCTTGAAACTGTAACTGAAACCTAAAGCTGCCAATAATGGAATAATATGTGAAGAATTACGGAAACATTTTAATGAATTCCATAGATGTTTGCTTGTCACTGTAAAAGAGTTTCGGCGAGATGTGGAACCAGTGTCTCATGCAGAAATCTGTTCTATTTTCTTTCCTTCAACCTTCTTTTGGCACCCCTAGTTTTTTTTTCAGTTTTCACTAAATGCATCTTGATGCAGATTTCACCCCATCTCGCGGTAGCACTCCGGTCCACCACAGCTTCTCTGCAGGACCCCCACGACTTGATAAAGCCCATTTTGATGCCAAAACACCCGGTTCTAAACCCCCACCGAAAAGACTATCTGAACTTTTTCGAGAGAGCTTCCAAAAGAACAAAGAAGTTGGTGAACAGAATGTAATCAGTAACCAAAATGGTGTGAATGGAAAGACTGAAGCCAAAAGCCCCAAGTTTGGCCTCCCTCCGAGATCTGCAAACAGTACCCCTTTCGCCTCTGGAGCTTACTCTGTGTGCAGTACCGAACGAACACCAACTATTGGAGACTACGTAATTGAGAAGGAGGAACCAATGGGGTCCATGAGGTGCTGTATTCCGAGAGTGCTTTCAAGCCGAGGCTTTAGCGGGAGGAAGACACCCCCTCGCAGCATTGGGTGAGTGTCGAATTTTGATTATGGTATAAGTAAAATGTACATGAAACTTTTATAATGCAAGAACTCAGAGATCCTTCAGAGTCAGCCTTAAGTTTGTGATGTCGAGTTTATGTAAAGATAACAGTGTTCGCACTACGGAAATTTTTGCGTCAAATAACTTGTATAAAACAGTAGAGAAGGAAATCATGCCTAAAAGAATTCCAGGTAAGTTCTGTCTTCAACTTTTCATTTTCCTCCCTCTGTATATGAAGCTACTAGACTGTCTCTATGTTGGCTATTAGAGCACTTTCAGACAGGTACCCTCCCAAGAGGTCTCTCTCCTCTTCTCCTTGTGGATTCATCAGTGCTTTTTTCTTCTGTGGATTCTAGTTTGGATGATGCTATGGTGTTCTCGGTCATTTTGGGGACACTGTAATTTTTGATATAACCTCACCATTACAAGTATAACCAAGACTAGTGATATGTATAACCAAGGCTTTACAAAGGTATAACCCCCAAAATCCCCAGAATTTTTTAGGGATTTTGGGGTTATGCCTTTGTAAAGTCTTTATTATACATATCACTGGTTTTAATTATGCTTGTAATGGTCAATTATGCCAAAAATTATAGTGTCCTCAAATGGCGGTTGGACACCGTAACATTTCCCTTCTAGTTTTAGAAGATCAGCAGAATTTTATAATCATACGTTTGAACAGTCTCCATCGGTTCAACCTGGGTCTATCTCAAAGTGGCAGAGAGTGCTAATAACTTTATTCATATACCAAGGAGTGGTTCGTTCAATGGGCAAGTAATTGGAGTTTTCGCTCAATGTTTGGGTTCAAGTCTCCATAGTCACTTGGCGGGGAGGAAAACATACTCTTTCATGCCCGTAGCAGGCGTTTTCTCATAAAGTCCGTAATACGGGCAGATCCTGAAAGAAATACGAAGTACTGTTTTGCGTTGGAACTGGAGAGCGACCATGGGTGATCAATGTGAAAGGCTGAATTTTTGTCTAGAGCAAATTCTTTTCATTATGATAACGATGATAACCTGGGGTCCTTGGGCACATGAGCTGTTCCCAATTTCGTTTGCATTTTCAAAAACCACTCCATTATTTGTGGTGTTGGCACTCTCCATACAAGGGGATGGGGCGGTGACATATTTTATAAGATATTTTAAAAATCTAATGATGACACAATGCAGTTCTATTTGAAATTCTATTTTGCGTCATATGATCGTGATTCAATCGTAAGCTTTATTTGTGAACGCTTTTACTTTTCGGCTGTGGTACAGTTGCTTGTGCGGCTGTGCCAATTAAAGTATCATCTAGCTATTCCTCTTCTTATGTCACCATACTAAATTAGCTGATCTTGCTTGTATTTATGTATATGATGAGAAAAACATGAAGCTTTTCGTGAATAATTGTTAACGGAGGTGAATCTCTTTGGATGGTCCGGATTCTAATAAAAAAGTTTCAGAGAAGAGTTTTAACTTTTCTTCAGAAAAATTTCATTTAAATCCTGACCGTCCAAAGCCAAAATAGACTGGCCGAGTCTGCGCATCTCCATGAACAGTATGTTTGCAGCAACTCCGTGAATGAGTGTATCTCATATGTATATATATGTATTTGAACACACGTGTACGTATAGTCTTCTACACATCATGAACTGGTTTTATGAGAAAAAACGAATAAAGTGGGAAAAAGGAACTATAGCACTACGTCCATGCAGTTTTGCCAATTGAAACTTGCAAGTCACCCCAATCTTTTCTTTTTATGTTTCTTGTAAAAAAAAAAAATTATGTTTTTTATCCTTCGAATTATGTTGTTCTGAAAAACAAAAATAATCCAAAAGCAGAATTTTTTTATAAGAGATAAATTATTCAAAAATACGTATGCGGGAGCAAAATTTTTGTTTGCATAGTAATTTTTTTTATCAGCAAAAGTAACATTTTATTAAGGAGGAAAGAGATTCCAAATTAAATTAAATATAGCCATATGGAAACAAAAGCCCAAATACACCTCAAAGAATTAAGCCCATAAACATCTACAAACTTAAAATGCCCATATCAAACAATACATGCATAAAGAGACTAACCCAAACAAGTGGGCTAATTCCAACCAAAAAAACCCTATACCTAACCCTCGTGTTAATCCTTGAGAAAAAATTATGATATTTCAAGTGAATATTGATTTAACTTCTTTTGTTTCACAATGAGTGAATATAGATAAATTCCCTTAGGGGCCACGGAAGTAAAAGAAAGTAACCCAAGGGGTTGACCGGATGATCTTGGTAGATCTTAGGCTGGAGGTGCCTAATCTTGGGTTCAGTTCTTTTTATCAGTAATTCTCGGAGTCACCTTGATCACCTCAATTGTAAGTGTGGAAAGAATTATGTGAGAGGCTGTAGGGATAATTCTGAGGTGCGAGCAAGTTAGTCCAAGACACTTTACATTACCAACAAAAAGGATTAGGATAAAGCTCTCTGTCTTTTGTATCTTCCTCCATTTTCTTCCATTTTTAAAGTGGATAAGTTTCACATCACGCTACCGTTCAGTGAAAGATGAAGAATGAGATGTCTTTAAAGGGATTATGCCACATGGAACGAATACACAATCTGGGCCATAAACAAGCACATGTACCAATGAGGTCCCCACAATCCTCACCCACACGGATTTAGTCAGGTGGGCATGAGAAAAACATTAAATGCTTGTCCTTCTTAATGTCAAATTTAACGGAGACTAAACATTCCAAATTTTGTGGCCATTAAAGAGTTTGTCCGATCGTCAACTTCAAGATCCCAAAATTGTCAAAATGCGCGAAACTAACTTAAACATCGGGTTGTACTTAAATAAAACTCCCACAATTCAGTGTGTACACATTCCATCCTACCAAATTTTTGTACGGTTAGATAAGAAAACGAAAATAAAGAGTGGGACCCAGGGCCCATTCCTTCTACACTGGAAACAACGTGAAAAGCCCCCTCAATTCAGCCCAAAAACCTGTCAAGCCTTGGAAGCAAAAAAAAGAAAGGTACCAAACCGTTTTCCCATTCTCATCAGTACTACTGCCATTTTCTCTCCCTATAAATACACTCCTCTTGTTCTTCAAAGAACACCTCAGGAAAATAGTAATACATATCAGACCCTTCTTCATAAACCAGATCACTAGGAATGGCTCTCCACGGTTCACTGACCTCGGCTGCGTTGATGAGCTTGTTTGCCTTCCTTTTGGTGATCACTGGGCCATATCTAGCATTGGGTTCGAGCCGGGGGGGTCCTTCTGGCTTGACTAGTAATGCCGTCATCGTGCTGCCACCGGCTGGTATTTGCGCTGCTGCGGTTGCTGTACATGGGTACAAATGCCAGGAGTTTGACGTAAGAACTTGAACTCAATATTATTACTACCACAACAATACCGATTTTTCGACTTTTTGTTTTTCTTGTCGTTTCGGTTAAATCCATTTTTATTTATTTCTAGTGGGAAACATATAGTATGAGTCCAAGAAACAGAGTGTGCGAGTAGCGTATTCAATGTTGTCATTTAGAACAAATGTCAAAACACAATCGTCAAATCTTTCAATATCCTTCTATTTCCTTTTAAGGAAGTTAGGCTCCGTTCCGGAACCCTTCTTAAAAAATAAGTACTTATTTTGCATCTTCTCAAAGAAAATAAGAAGGGTTGTTCCACAAAACCTTATTATTGCAGCTTATTTCACATTTTCAAACTTAAAAATAACGTAAATGAAAAATAATTTTTTAATTTTTTTTGCACCGTATTAAAGATGTCAATAAGATCTATCAAACAAGATCCATATTGATCAAAAAATTATTTGGATAAACACATGATTTTTGAGCTTGAAGTTGCCTTACCCAAAAAATAAGTACTTATTCCTTATTTTGTGGAACAAGCCTTATTATTGAACAAAAAATAAGTTCTCAAACTCGTTCCGGAACGGAGCCTTAGTAAATTAACACAAGCTAGTGTCCCAACCCAATATGAGAAAATTGAGACCTTCCCAAGTGGGCAGTGAGATTGCTCCACAAAATGACTCGAGGTGTGCGTAAGTTGGCCCGAACCCTTGAGCTATAAAAAAAAAGAGAGAGAGAGAGCCGAAGAGGGGGGGGAAATGAGATTAATGTGATTTTGATTGTGGTTTAATGTGTTTTTTCAGGTGAGAACAGATGATGGGTATATATTAAGCGTGCAGAGGATCCCAGAAGGAAGGGTAGGAGGTGGTGGGAAGACGAAGAAGCAGCCAGTATTATTGCAGCATGGGGTTCTTGTGGTATGTGCTCTTAATTCTATGTTGTGTACTGGGAGAAATTTTTGGGCGTCGGTACCACACACGTGGTACCCGTCAACGATTCTAACCATCTAAACATGTTTTGGACGGTTCGAATTTTAGAATAACAAAAAAAAAGAAAAAGAAAGTGACAGAATCGATCAGGGAGAGACCAGAGAGGGTAAGTCTGACAATGTGAGTGTGAAACCAAATTGTGCAGTTTGACAATGTGAGAAAAAGTGCAGTCCGCATCTGTGCTTCATTATGGAAAACATAGTTTCACTTTAATAATTACTATGCCACTTGATTGACTTCAGTCAACCTTAATAATTACAGTATGTCATTTGACCCCACTTTGCAAAAGGTCACGTGACATGTCGTTTTTATTAGGGTTTTTTTTTTTTTTTCTGACTATAAAATGCCACTTGTTTTTTATTAAAAGTATCAGAAATACCATTTAGAAAGGAGAGTTCACATCCTAATCGTCAATTGATTCCTCTGCGTTGTTCTGATCTTTAACCGTTGGGAAAACGACTACCCAATTTCTAAGTTGAAGAGATCTAATTAAGGATTCCATTCAGCCCATTTTTCAATTATAGCATTTTTCTTCCCGGATTCCCGTAATCCTATCCTCCATCCAGAAAAAACAAAGAACGGCAAAAGCATGCACGTTTCCGAGTTCTGACGTCCTCCATTTGTCTGCACCTATTTTCGTGTCTAAAAGGCCACGAGATTGGGTTCACACCCAAGCGAGCTTGGCCAGTCCTAGTTTACCAGGATCGATGTGCTTTCCGCGTACTCGGTAGCGACGCCAAATTGCAATTTCTGTCGACAAGTGTTTGTATGCAGGTGTTTGAGTTGGGGGATTTTGTTTGCATTTCGCAGGATGGAATGTCGTGGCTGTTAAATTCTCCGGACGAGTCTCTGGCGTTTATCTTGGCCGATAACGGGTTCGATGTATGGATCTCGAACATCAGAGGGACCAGATTCAGCCGCCGACACGCCACCCTCAATGCTAATGATCCGGTATACATGCTACGTACTCTTCTTGCTTATCCTATCATCATGCTAATAATAATACTAGTGCCACATGAACACACACTCGAATTTGTGTCCATTGTGTGTGATTGAAGTGTTTCGGATCATGCTCGTAACATTTCATTGGACAGTGACTAGTATTGTACAAACATGATAGAGCCAAATTAAAGAATTCGAACTTTCGATAAACAAGTGACGCATTTCAATTATTCGATTTCGTTTCTTCGTATCACTTTCCTGTTGTTCAATTGCCACCGTCCAACTAGTTTTCCTCTGCATTTTTCATCATTTGTAAAACGTCTCTAGATTTGGCTGGCCGAATATTGCCATCGCTAATGTGAGAGGTCTGTGGCCAATTTCAACAGGAATTTTGGAATTGGACATGGGATGATTTGGTGACGCACGACCTACCCTCCGTTATTGATTTTGTGTTCAAACAAACAGGGCAGAAGATCAATTATGTTGGCCACTCCATGGTAAGGATCAAAAAATACTCCCATCTTGTTAAATGTTATAGCACTTTAAATTAGCAACAAAAAAAAAAAAAAAAACGAGTGACATTAACAAGATGTGATAACAATGTGCGGACGGTGGGATTGGTCCCCGGAATTAGTCAAGATACACATAAGCTCACCGAACACCTGGTTATATATATATGAAAAAAAGAACTACGACTAAAATGTGCTTGATATTATTTACATGGATATTTAGGGAACTTTGATAGCATTGGCATCATTCTCGGAAGGCAAACAAGTAGACAAGGTGAAATCGGCAGCTTTGCTAAGCCCAATTGCTTACTTGAGCCACATGACCACTGCACTTGGTGTTGTTGCCGCCAAAGCCTTTGTTGGGGAGGTATGTGATCATATGCAAATGAGATGGAAACCATAGGAGTTTTGTTAGATCGGTTACGGTCCATATAATTTCGATCTTCATCGTATACCATAGGAGTTTTGCGTTCATTTTAGTGGCTCATTTAGTTCGCCGCTTAACTAAGCAAATAAACAAATAAGATAGTTTGACTTATTAATTTCTTGTCTTATTTGCTTATACTATGACTGCCACTCGCAAGAATAAGCAAATAAGCTAATAGCAGAAGCCAAACAATTTTTTTTATCCCGTGTTGTGTTTGCTTAAAACGGCGAACCAAACCGGGCCTAAATAACAGGGTTTCATTTCAAGTCTTCAAACCAAATGATTTAAAGTGTGACTTCCTCAATATAAACAGATCACGAAGTTGTTCGGGCTTGCAGAATTCAACCCCAAAGGGTAATTAAACGTTCCACATGATCTCTCTGTAACTCTAAATTCTTCAAAAGGAAAAAACTTTGATTGTTTATTGTAAAAAAATAAGGAGGAATTGCCAACTGACAACTGTTGTTTCCTTTGCAATAGAGCACCTGTAGCCAACTTACTCAAGGCTCTATGTGCTCAACCGGGAGTTGACTGTTATGACTTGATGGCCGCACTTACAGGTATTAATTTACGTCTAATTAACTAGTCATTTTGCACTTAATATGGTAAAGACGCAAACCCGGTGCACGAGGCTGGATCCCGTCATTGCGGGGTCTGGGGAAGGGTTGTTGTACGTAGGTAATGCAACCTTAGTACCTCTGCAAATAGAGAAGCTGCTTTCGCGACTCGAACCCGTGGCCTCCAGATCATAATAGATCGGAGCAACTTTACCGTTGCGCCAGGCCTGTCCTTTGGACTTTTCTGACTTTCTAATTTTACCTATTTTGAATGCATTTTGACAAGCGTTGCCCAGAAATAAAAATATACTGAATTTTCTTAAGTGAGACAATAATGGGCTATAAATACTGATTTTGGGGATGGATTTATGTGTTGAAGGGAAAAACTGCTGTCTGAATTCCTCCACGGTGGAGCTCTTCCTGAAGAATGAGCCTCAATCTACTGCAACCAAGAACATGATCCATCTTGCTCAAAGTAAGTCCACATGAAAAACACAGACAACTTTCAAAAAACTGTGCTTTTGTCTTGGCCTCCTCGAAACTCGATTCCTGACTTCGTCTCTAGCAGAGGAAAATGCTTGTGACATAGATGTTCGCTCGCCAATTCATATACTTCTATTTAATTTGTTGGAAGTCATTCTACCTTTATGTGGATCCAACGTTTATCGGATGGCTTAGAATCTGTGTGTCAAAGCAATTACTCTCTTACAAATTTATTTTGCTTTACTTCTTTCTTCAAAAATTTCTCTAACAACCAAGATCAAACACGTAACTGAGTTTGATTTGACAAATAGTTGGAAAGAACATTTACAATATATACTGTATGACTAGATAGTATGGGTAAAAAAAATTGCCACTTTCTGTTGGCCGTCTTTTCAAATTTTTTATTAAATTTACATTAACTATTTTGAATTAATCATTTGTCTGGTCTTGACAAGTTCAATATAAATTGGCAAAAAGCAATTTTCTACTGAGGACTCCTTTAACATTTGCATATAAATTGCACACAATGAGGTTTTACTATGTTCGCGGATCGATTTGCAGCTGTTCGAGACGGAATTTTGTCCAAATACGACTACGGAAACGGGAACTATAACTTGGAGCATTACGGCGAATCAAGACCGCCGGTCTACAACCTCACCAACATCCCTCACAACCTTCCCCTGTTTCTCAGCTATGGAGGCCAAGACGCGCTTTCTGACGTGAGAGATGTGCAGACTTTGCTCGATAGCCTAAAATTACACGAGCCTGATAAGATAAGCATTCAGTACGTCAAGGACTTTGCTCATGCGGATTTCATCATGGGAGTGACTGCTAAGGATGTTGTGTTTCCTCAAGTTATCGAGTTTTTCAGACACCAACTGTGATCAGTGATCGATTGGCCTCAATTCTACTACTAATGTATTGCCATATATAACAAAATCTTATTGCATTTTTATGTTACTTGTTAACTGCGACACTCAGAAACCGATTTGCGGCACATATTTGAGTCACTGAAACAGTATTTATACACACAAAAAAGAAGAAGATTAAGACCGGATCTCTTTGGTTCTTAAAAGAAACTTGACGGTCGTATTGAGGCATTTTGTAAGCATGGGATGGGCTTACATTGATGATCTGGTTGTTAGTCTTTTAGAGAGGGTTGAGGATCTCTAACTATGTCAAAAATCATGCTGGCAGATGTCAATTAACACATGAATGAACGCGGCATACTACTTTTTATATTTAATTTTTCATTCTATTTTCTTAAATGTAAACGCAAGTCTCGTGAAGATATTGATTGATCATGATTTTTAGGGGGGTGATTGATGATCTCGAGAAGAGCATCCATTGTTTGCCATTTTACCCTCGTCCTTCTCATTTTCGTCCTTCTCAAAATGGCAAGGGTGTTGCATCCATGTATGTCATTTTGCGATTCTCATTTTTCTCCCTCTTTCAATTAAAAATGGCAACTTTGCCATATATTTTTTCAAATTTGGCAAATTAAATGGCATTTGTGATGTTTGAGAAACTTTTTAGTTTGTGGGGTGGTAGACTGGTAGTTGCAATTTCTTTTGTCATTTTTGAGAAATGGCATCAAACTTTTTCAAAAAAAACAACCGGTTTGGTTGCTCTAAATTCTTAAAAAACAAACAATTCTGATTATTGAGGTGGATCTGAAAAGAATTCCACTTATTGTCGTAACAGGACCATGGATAGAGTACTAGACCACTGGTCGTTGTGGCCGGTGGTGGGAGTTTTTGCTGGTCGTCGGGAAATGGGAGGTGAGGAGGGTGCAGAGATTTGAGTGTGGACTTTTGGTTGTGGAATTAGGAGACACATTTTGGTTGGTTTTCACCATAGTTCATAGTCATACTGACCTTCCGTGTATAATTTAATCTCAAAACAATAACATAAGTATTTTGAATAACATCTTTTTGGTTCAACTCTCATCTTATTTCATTTTTCTCTCTACATGTTTTTTAATACTTTTTTCTTTCTAGCTCTCTCCACTCATTATCATTCATTACATCAAAAATAACTTTAAGAAATTTGAACCAAACAAAGTGATTATTCCCATGTGGGGAGAGGAATTGGACTTCTTTCATTGTTAGTACTTTTCTTCCTCAGTCTGCCAAAGGCAAAACTATCACACTGAGACTAAAACAGTACAGTACTATTTTTGTAATTTTTAGGTTTAAAAATAATGAGTTTACTGAAATTTAAAAATATGAAATTTGAATCTTCTTTGAAAAATCTTTTCAACGCTGTAAAAAAAATATTTTTGTACACCCATTATTTTAAAGTTTAAAAATTAAAAAAATATTTATTTTTTAAAAAGGTTTAGTGAAATGGGGCCTAAGAAATTCACAAAAGAGATTTATCTTTTGCGGTCTGCCCCAAAAGTTAGATGATTGGTTGAGTTTTGTTCACCCTCCTTAAAAAAATGCTGAATATTACCCTCTTTCACATTGATTAAAATGGTGTGGATCCCACATCTTATAAACATTACCCTCTTTCTTATTAATTGAAATGGTGTGAATCTCATCACAAAGTAATGACATACTTATCAAAAAGTGTAGGGAATTGATTTTGTCAGTCCCCCTTTTGTTAATATCACTTCTCTTATCTCACAAAACAAATAATCTAATAAGACACAAAATCACTCCCCAAAGTGTATTGCAACTAAGCATAACATCACTTGTGTAATTCACATCATTTCAACCAATAATTCACATCATTTCAACCAATAAAAAGAACGGTAATGTTCACTATCGTTTAAGGAGGATGAACAAAATTGCACGCACTTATAGGTGTCGGTTTGAGCTAACTTCTCGCGGAAGACCCTCAATCTTTTTTTACATTTAATAAATAACTCGAATTTCAAACGAGAATATTGAGGTAGACATGTGGTAAGACTAGACAAGACATGATCAGAAATGAAACGGTTTGTGAGATGGTAGATTGGTAGGTATAGCATCCATAGAAGAGAAGTTGAGGAAAAATAAATTAAGGTAGCTTGGATATGTCTACCATAGATCAAGAGATGCAATAGTTAAAAGAGCGGATAAGATAGTTTTAGATAGCAATGCTACAGAAATGAGTAGACCTAAATTGACTTTAGATGGAATAGATGTCGTAGTGCGCAACGATATGAGTATAGTTTGTTAGTATGAACAAGTGACTCTTGACAGAATTTAATGAAAAAAATAGATTCATTTAGCCGATCCCAAATAATTAAGACATAAAAGGCTCGATTTGGTAATAAATGACTCGAATTATTTGGATGAGATCGGTGGTGGGCCTCGTACCATGATTTTATGTGCACAATATATGGCTTTATGCTGCAGGTAGACTTTCTGAGCGTTTAATACGCGACACAGATCCCGGTAGTGTCCCCAAAAAGACCAGAACTGCTGTAGCTGCTTCCACTGCTACAGAGATAAGGAAATCCAGGGGAATTGACACTGGAGACAGAAAGCAGAGAGAGAGACAGAAGAGAGAGAGAAGATGCCGGAGGAGATCAAGCCGATAGATATCGCGATGGAGGCGGCGTCGGGGCCCCACTTTTCCGGCCTCCGACTCGACGGCGGCCTCCTCTCCACCTCTCCTTCCTCAACCCCGGCCGATTCCAACTCTCCCAAACGCCCCTTCGTCATCGGTAATTCCGTTAATCTCTTCTAAACAAAATAAAGTATATTTGGCTCTGATCTTGGTTTTCCCTTCCTTTAGTTACGCAATTGATTGGTTGATACTAATTATGGATGCACAGTTTGTTGATCCGAATGAAGTCCAACTATTAAATTGTCCAAAAATTATTCCGTACCATTTTGTTTGCTTCCTACGAAAAGTCATGCCATTTTGAATCCAAAAAATAAGGTGCTTTCGAGAATAATTTTTCGAACTTTTTGCACCGTTTACAAAACTATTTCGGAGAGTAGTTTAGTTTTTGGAGGTCAAAACATAGAGAACAAACAAATGGGACAGAGGGAGTAGTTAGTTGATTTGGACGAAGTTTTCAAACTCATTTTAAAAAGAACATAACGAAGTAAATGTAGATTATTTAGTTGAGACGTATGGGATAGTGAAAGTGCATCATTATAATGGGATGGAGGGAATATCAATTTTCTCACAAAAAAATTCTTAGGTTTTCTTTGTAAAGTCCTTTTAGGTCTCCGGTACTGTTACAACTGAAATTCAGTTTGATGAGGTTTATCTTCTTCTTCTTTCCTTCTTTATTGTGACAATAGGAATTTCTCATTTCAGTTGGATGACGTTTACCATATTTTTGTTTCATGACAATTGATAGGAGTTTCGGGAGGGACGGCTTCTGGTAAGACGACAGTGTGTGACATGATCATTCAACAGCTTCATGATCATCGGGTTGTTCTTGTCAATCAGGTTTGTTGGAATACATTATCAATTGGTTAAATATTCTTTGGTGCTTATTTTTGTTTTGTACATTCTGTACGCGTACTGTTATTAACTAATATCATATGTTGAATATGCTGCACTTGAAATAATTTAAAATTTTGCTCCATGCAAGCTATTGTTTGCTCTGAAAACAAGAATATTTCCTTCTACTCTTGGGGGAGGCTAAAATGCATATTCTTTCTATGGTGCTAGGCTTTGAAGGTGTTTCATGTTTTGAATAGTTTGGTCAACCATCATCTTGTTTGCCCCCTGTAACCAAATTCACAATGTTTTGAGCCTCATTGAAACCAACTGCACATTCGTTTCGCAAAATTTGTAACTGATAAATACTGGACTGGAGATTTTGGAATGAATGAACTTGAACTAGCAAGCCGAGAGAGCTCATATATGTGTGTTTGGGCAGTTGACAAACGGTGGCCTGGGCCATTTTACTGGTTTACTGGGAAAAAGCAGGTCCATTTTAGGGTAGATGCAGAGTAGGAAGATCCTTGGAATACTGACAAAATAAAAAGTGGAAATTTCATGGACTCATGAGTGTGGTTTTCCTCAAGGAGTGATCACCTTTGCCTTTCGGAATACTTCAACGAATATATGTGATGCTTTTTGTCAGAATGAAAGTAAAAATACTTAACTGAATGACTAAACGTTTCGTATGCAGTTGCTCTTTTCTTAATCAATGATTATTAAATGTCATCACAATACAAGAGATATAGAATAAAGCTCAGTACTCCACTCAAAACAAGCTTGAATGGAGGCTTTGGAGGAAAAATTACAACAGTTGAGGGATTACAACAAAAGGGAAATTGAAATATTGAAAATGCTTCATCGAAGGAGTCATACCATTGATAACTAGTCTTCTTGTTTCAACATTAGTGTAGTTTGTGTTCATCAATATTGTAGCTTATTTTTTAGGCATAGGTGGAGTACAAATGAGTGGAGATGTTAAAGCTTGGGCGTAAGCTCAATGATCCATTTCTCTGTAATCCCGCTTTGTAATCCAGTGAAGTTAAGATAGCTAATCATGATTTATGATCAGCATTTTCCCTTGATGTAATATGGGAGTAGGTGAACGGAAACTTGTTGCCGTAGGTAGTACTGAAAATGGTCTGTGTATGTGTGTACGCATGCTCATGTTCATGCCTCGAGGTGCACTCAGCATTTGTTATTAGGTAGGCGGACCTCATATGCAAGTGAGATGCTACGCTTCCCAAAATTCTGGTAATTTTTCTCCCACTTGCCTTGTAATGAATGTGATACATGCTCATCTTTAGTTCATTATTTGAGATAGCTGTTCTCTAAGTGAATGATTTTTTTCCTTTTCGTATTTCCTGAATTGTATGTGGTGTGGCTCTCTAGGATTCATTTTATCGTGGCTTGACAGCTGAAGAAGCAGAACGTGTCCACGAATATAATTTTGATCATCCTGGTAATCAAATTTATGATTATATGTTACTGATTTACTGTAGGCCTTCACTTGGTTTCAGTCATACAGTAAGATTAGGTGGTATTTTTCCATCGACTTTGCTGACTATATGCTGCAACTAGATTTGAGTACCATCTATAAGAAAAGCATTTCTGTAAGCCTTTTAATTTTAAGTTTATTTGTATTAGATGCTTTTGACACTGAGCAGCTTCTAGAGTGCGCGGAGAAACTCAGATGTGGCCAATGTGTCCAGGTTCCAATATATGATTTCAAAAAGCACCGCAGAAGTTCAGAGAGTTTCCGGCAGGTACATTCTTATCAAATGTAGTGAAGAATTTTTGTTGCCTGGAACTTGTTAAGAATGAATTGATCCACTTTTTGTTTGTCCGTCATTTTATTGCTAGTTAGCAAATTAAAGGGTGAAGACAAAAAGAAAGAAGTCGTTCTTGTTTATGTGAATGGAGCATGTTGTGGTTAGAAGCTATTCTCCTTGTTTTGCAAACCAAACCGAGCCTTATGTCCCAATCACTTGGGGTGGGCTACATGAATCATTTTCCTCTATTGAGCTCTGTCAAGGGCCACTTGTTCACACAAATCCATTATACTCGTATCTTTGCGCACCACAACATCTAATGTCAATTTAGGTCTACCTCTCCCCGTAGCATTGCTACCCAAAGCTATCCTATCTACTCTCTTAACTACTGCATCTCCTGGTTTACAGTATACATGCCCAAACATCCACCTCATGAACCGTTTCATTTCTAATCCTGTCTCGTCTAGTCTTACCACACATCCGCCTCACCATTCTCCTTGTTTTGCAAGAGAGTGAATAATTTCATTGAATATGGAAGAAGGAAATAGGATCAACTCTTTCAATGTCAAAATTTTAGCTAATGCTTTCTCTATATTACATTACTAGAAGAAAAGCAAGATAATCAATTTTTAGAAACCCATGCGTTGGATCACTTCCAAAGGCCTCAGGAGGTTAGAACTTTTTTCCCATGAGGCATCTTGACCTTCTAGAAGATGATTCTTTCATTGTTTGTGGTGTAAAAAATTTTGCTCTTAGTTGTGCTAGAGAGAGAGAGAGAGAGAGAGAGAGAGAGAGATTATGTTGATGAGTTAATTTGATGCTATAACTACTCTTCTTGTGGTGGTGGTGAAAACTTGTGCTTAATTTTTAAACTTCCCTCCAACTGTGGTTTAAGTTTCCAATCTTTAGAGAGAGGGAGAGATTATGTTGATGAATTAATCTTGCTGCTATAACTAATAAAGAGAGAGAGAGAGAGAGAGAGAGAGAGAGAGAGAGAGAGAGATTATGTTGATGAGTTAATTTTGATGC
>BPLS01000130.1:1012483-1062172 GCA_019656275.1 Rhododendron kiyosumense
TATAACTACTCTTCTTGTGGTGGTGGTGAAAACTCTTGCTTAATTTTTGAACTTTCTTCCAACTGTGGTTTAAGTTTCCAATCTTGAGAGAGAGAGAGAGAGAGAGAGAGAGAGAGAGAGAGATTATGTTGATGAATTAATCTTGCTGCTATAACTAATCTTCTTGTGGTGGTGGTGGTGAAAACTTGTGCTTAATTTTTGAACTTTCCTCCAACTTTGTGGTTTAAGCTTACAATCTTGGTCAGGTAAATGCATCTGATGTGATTATCTTGGAGGGAATTCTTGTTTTCCATGACGCACGTGTTCGCAACTTGATGAATATGAAGATTTTCGTTGATACAGGTGTCACTCCTTCACTCTGATGGTTTCTCATTTGTTAACTGTGAAATTTGGCAAATGAGCTGCAATATTTTATTACATCTTTGTTTGTTTTGCTGAGCATTATAGTGACATTGCTGTATCAGCTTTGAAATTGTGCATAATTCCTAAGAGGGTTTAAGTTGATGACTTTGGGACTCAGAATAATGTAGTTCATTCAATGATTAGAAGGTCTCAGGGGATATGTTTTGCAAGCCTCAGTGACAGTGCCTAGCCTGTATATGTACTCTGGACATGGTTACCTGGAATACTACCATTTGATTGCCTTAGGAAAACACCACATGGCAGACACCACCCTCTTCTAAACGGTACTTCAAGAATTTCTGCATAACGTGCTTGTGTATGTAGCTTCTTGTATTGCTTTCTTTATCTTGAATCAGTTAGCAAAGTGATTCATTACATATGCTTGTTATGTTGAACAAGAAACTATGATTTTCACACCTTGTTGATGCACTGTTACTTACTTGCGTGTCCCATTGATGATATGCCTCTTTTGAGGCATTTCTGTGTTATTTCTACAGCAATCTCTCTCATTATGGTATTTGTTGGCTGATACTGGAACATTATAGATGCTGATGTGAGGCTTGCTCGTAGGATAAGGCGTGATACAGTTGAAAGGGGTAGGGACATAGACTCTGTGCTTGAACAGGCAAGCCTTGTTTACTTCTGTTAGTAGTTTCTTTGTTTGTGATAAATGATAGTGAAGCACTGTTCAATTTGAGTTTAGGAGACTTGATAATTTCGTTGTATAGCATAATAGTAATATTAACTCTAGATTTTGTCATTGTGCAGTATGCAAAGTTTGTGAAACCTGCTTTTGATGATTTTGTCCTGCCCTCAAAGAAGTACGCTGATGTTATAATACCACGGGGAGGTGATAATCATGTTGCAATTGATTTAATTGTCCAACATATCCACACAAAACTTGGTCAGCATGACCTCTGCAAAGTATATCCTAATGTTTATGTTATTCAATCTACATTCCAGGTAAATCTTTCTTATCTGCTGGATTTAATGTACTTTCCATTTCTCGCACATTCTTAGCTTCCTGACTTGAGCTACATTGGACATTGAGTACATGTGCGTTTAGGGGTGCTGAGGGAAGGATAAATGACTAAATATTGTTTTTCTCTTATTTGACCTCCCAAACATGCTAGTTACCAACGATAAGTGAACTAGACCAAAACACGGAACAGTCAACATTTTGATACGTAAAGAGAATGGCTTCAAGTAAGGTTGTGCTCATTTAACTGTGAGAAATTGTGGTTTCCTTCCATGGTGATGATAGTGACATCTTTTGGCTTCCGTTGTGATCATGACATTATAATTGCATAGGGGACAATCAGCATTCATGATGACAAAGCCACTGTATTAGCACTAGAGTACTGGTGAAGTTGGTCAGATGGTCAGTTGGTCACTCACATGAACATTGAGGGAAAGAGATCTTCTTATCACTGGCCGATAAACTATTATTATACATATGTCTTGGCACTGAAATTCGAACTTAACTTTAGTTCATCCATTAATACTTGAGACCTGTTTTGCAGATAAGAGGTATGCATACGCTGATTCGGGATCGTGACATATCGAAGCATGATTTTGTATTTTATTCGGACCGGCTTATTCGTCTGGTACTATCACATATTTGTTAATCCCAGATCGCTGGTTTACTGAGACTAAAGGAATAATATGCTACATCATACCAAGCATCATTGGTAGTATTTATTTTGAGTTTCAGGTTGTGGAGCATGGCCTTGGCCATTTACCCTTTACTGAGAAGCAAGTAGTTACTCCAACAGGTATGTTTATCAGAAATAAGCAAGGAACTTAGATTCAACTTTTCCCCTTTCTTTTTCCTTTCCTTTCAACAGTTCTCATAAAAGAGCATGCCAGAGAGATATGGCTGATGAGTGATGACCGTGGTTTGTGTTTTTCGGTGGGTGTTCAATTGTAATGTTTGCTATCCCCAATGGCACGTAGGGATCAGTTTGGTTTGGTTTGGCTTGTTTGATTTTAGTTTCAGTGGTTGTTTAATTTTACTTTTGAAACTTTTTTGTCTCATCTTTTCATAAAAGCTTAGACTTCCTTGTGCTTTAAGAAAGTGAAGGGCATATGTTTGACATATTTTACCTTGCTCACTTAACTCTTCTTACTCATTGTGCTTCCTTTTTATTTCACTAATTATTTAGTTGTGTGTGACATGTGACACTTGATATTTTCTGACATCTTTTGTCTCTCTATTAACAAGTAAGATTCCTAGTGGTCTCCAATGTGTGATATTTTCTTGTTCATAAAAAGGAGTGGCAATAGTGATTGTCAAAATTAATAAAGCAAAACAAATAGGAGGTCTATGTGTTTTTCTTCTTGTTTGAAGACCACAAATGAACTTATTGCATGTGCTACTCTTGCCGTTTTTGTCTCCCCAAACAAAGAAAGTTTGTTGATTTGTTGACTTTATGGATGCAGGGTCAGTGTATACTGGGGTTGACTTTTGCAAGAAATTATGTGGAGTTTCCATTATTCGAAGGTGAGAATTCTGGTGATACAGAAAGCACTTCTGGTTATGGATCGACTCAAAATGCCCGTGAAATGAAAATGAATCTTGATGGGAACCAACTTTCTGCCAAAAGTCATACTTGCTCTTTACCTTACGGTGGTTGTCATAGACTCATAAGTCCTGCTAAAGCCTGTTTTTCCTACTGTTCCTCATCCTATTCTATTTCTACATTTTTGGTGTTCATTTTGGCTTTCTCTATAA
This sequence comes from Rhododendron kiyosumense, assembly GCA_019656275.1. NCBI lineage: Eukaryota > Viridiplantae > Streptophyta > Magnoliopsida > Ericales > Ericaceae > Rhododendron > Rhododendron kiyosumense. Next base: position 1,015,620 of record BPLS01000130.1, read on the forward strand.
CGTCGGCATGGGATACGGCGTTCCCTTTTCGCATGCACTGTGATGCCTAGTACCAAGAGACTTTGCTTCCCGTTTTGGCATTCTCTTTCCTATTAAATTGGGATGCTCATACATGGTGCTGGATTTTGGTTAATTACCCGTTGGTGACTTGGTTATCTTGCATGAATGTTCTGACAGTGGTGAAAGTATGGAAAATGCATTGCGTGCTTGCTGCAAAGGAATAAAAATTGGAAAAATTCTTATCCATCGTGATGGTGACAATGGGAAGCAGGTAACCACAGAAGAAAGCGGGATAAAAAAATAAAAACAACCACCATCCATGCTTGCACTTATATATTTCATCTGTCCATCACGTTTCGTTTTCATGAGGATCGTAAGAGTTTGTAACAGAAATTTTCTCTCTCTTAAGCAGCTTATATATGAAAAACTCCCGAAGGATATTTCAGAACGCCATGTCTTGCTTCTGGATCCAGTTCTTGCTACAGGTAATTTTCTTGCCTATGTTGAATGTTTTTCAGTCGTCTATTTATGTCATGCAATTTTTGCTCAAGAAAAGATGGGTTGCATTTGATGATTTCCTTTTCTTTTATCTTCTTTTTTGAAAAATACATTATTCATTAAATCTTATGCTTAGAACCTAACATACCACAATGGCTTCCTTGAAGGTAACTCTGCTAACCAAGCAATCGAACTACTTGTACAAAAAGGAGTTCCGGAATCCCACATAATATTTCTGAATCTCATCTCTGTAAGTTATTTCCGACTGCTGGTTTCAACTTTCAAGTGCTTGAGTGCTTTGACCATATATAGACTGAAAATACTGCTTCATATGTTGTGTTTAGGCCCCTGAGGGAATTCAATGTGTTTGCAAACGGTTCCCATCTCTGAAAATCGTCACTTCAGAGATCGATGTCGCACTGAATGAAGAGTTCCGTGTCGTACCAGGTATGGGAGAGTTCGGTGATCGGTATTTTGGCACTGATGATTGATGTTATCTCGTTGCAAATTTACAACCGAGTCCCGGGTGGTTCGAGACCATGATTTGAATTAGATCATATGCTGAGAGATGAAAGAGTATAGATCAATCTGCATTTTAGCGGGAATCCTACTGTATAACCTCTCAATCGTGTTATTTTTGTGGTGCAATCACTTTTCTCTCATTTGATCAACGAGCAGCATCATATTTCGATTCAGAATGCATGGATGGTGTTTAGTGCTTAACGAGTGGCATCGTATTTGAAAATGTTAGCTCGAGTTATTTGCTGTTAGTAAAGAGCGAATTGCAACTTTTGGCCGGTTCGGATGTTAATAAAAAAATTTCGGGGAAGATTATTTTATTAAAATTTGAACTGTCCAATGTCAAAACGGATGGCTAAGATTGATCAACTCCGCAAATGGCTTATTCACGGAGGAGCCATGAATCCATGAATAAGCCGATCTCTATTAAATTATTTTTAAGCCGCTGGCCCTCTGGTCCAAAAATTTTATTGGGTTTCTTTGCTTGTGGCCCATGAATTTTACTAGTTCTCCTGTAAGTTGTTTTTTTGTTACCCTCACAAACAAGAAACCAAACAGAGAACGTTATCGAGTTATTCAAATGGAAATGGTGAATTAATATACCCAGAAAATTACTCATATTAGGGAAGAACAATCATGTGTTTGGTAAACAAAATGTTTTACTTCAACCAAATTACATAGTAGTTCATTTATGCCCTGTTTGTTTGAGGCAGAAACCTTTTTTCGGAAAACTTTTCCAGTGTTCGTTTGTAATTTTGAAAATATTTCCCCGGACACGTTTTCTATTAGTTGGTTGATACAGAAAACCATTTATAACTAAACTAGACATTTTTTTTTGGTTAGAAGAATCACATCCTACACAAGACAAACGATTAGTACTCCTAAAAATGACCAAAAATATTACCTTCTATATGAAATGATCAACATAGCGACCTCAATTTGCACGATTGGGGAAAAAAATCTACATATTGCAAAAAAAAAATTCCCAACTTTAGGACATCCCAAACACGTGAAATCACTATACAGAAGGAAGAGCCTAGCCTCTATAATCTATATGATGAGCATTGGCAATTCCACAAAACATGTAAACTCACTATACTTGCTATCATCACAACACAACTAGCAACTAGCCTAGCGAATTCTATTTGGATTCCCACATTGCACTCAAAATACTCAAGAAGAAGAAGAAGAAGCAGCAGCACCATTTGAATGTACATTATGGAAAAGACCATATAGGAAAGGAGAAAACTCAACCCTAAAACCAGAACAAAAAACTGAAAAATACTTCACAAGAAGTAGCTCAGAGTTGTCTTCCTCCGTGAACCTCCTTCACCATACAATTCATTCCACTTTAATAGCTCATTCATGTTCATGGACTCGGTCGAGAAACTAGCACTGATCTGTTACCACCAATCAGTAGAGTTAGAGATTAGAACATCATAAAAGCAAATTAATCAGAAAAGAAGATTTGCACCTGTTCTCGAGCATACTTGAAGTCCTCCATGCTAATCGGCCGAATTTCAGAAGTCTTGTTCAATGCTGGCATGGACTCCATGTCTGGTACGGTAGCAGCATTTTTCTGTCAAAAGCTCCAGATATTCAAGTAATACATAATCTAATCTTGTCCCAAGAAATAAACAGAATGTGCAGAATTTTTGTTGTAGGTTTTAGGAATAACCGTATGGAAACAGACTCTCTGCATGTGATCGTGCAAAAACAAAGCAAAGAAAATATTCTATTGTGATATTTTGGGGGGCGAAATCCTTTGATTGCGTAGTGAATATAGATCCATGTCTCTCTTGTTCCACTAGCTAGGACCAAATTCACACATGTCCATTTCATAATTACAACCTTATTTTTTGATATCAAAGACCAGAAGCTATGCGCAAATTCTCATTGGATCTCAGTTGTTCTTAACAGCAATGGCTACTCATTTAAGTCTTCCCATCTCTGAATGTCGTCGGGTACTGTAATAGCATTTGTTTATTTCATCATGGAAGAATCCAAACCTTTTTTTCGGACTGTAATATCTCTCTGATGGGGCAGTATGCAGCAGTGACACAGAGGTTCTGCAATGTAATACGAAAAACGAAGACTTTAGAAGAAATGAAAACAAAGAAAGCTTGTACAACATTTTTTTTTTGAAACAAACCTGTACAACATGAAAACCACAAGCATTGTTTTTTTATTGTAGTAAGTAACCACAAAGCACTTCGACGGGCAAGGACAAGAAATACCTTCAAATCACTTCCAGAATATCCATCTGTCATCCTGGAAATTACATCAAAGTCAACATCGGGAGACAACTCTTCTTTCTCCAGTATTACTTGCAGAATTTTAGTTCTGTTTGGAGCATCAGGCAAGTTCACCATAAATCTGCAGGAAAAAAAAATTTCAATGGCTTTTAATCTTGCAACCAAAGTTGGACGGGTACAAAGGCGTCAATATTTTCAGAATTTCAAAGCAAAACTGCATATTGTGAAATACTAAACCAAACCAAACTGAGCCTTATACTCAAGGGTCACTTGTTCACACAAACCTACTATACTCATATCTTTGTGCACTACATCATCTAATGTCAATTTAGGTCTACCCCTCCCTGTAGCATTGCTACCCAAAGCTATCATATCCTCTCTCTTAACTACTGCATCCCCTGGTCTACGATAGACATGCCCAAACCACCTTAGCCTATTTTCCCTCAACTTCTCTTCTATGGGTGCTACACCTACCATCTCACGAACCGTTTCATTTTTAATCCTCTCTCATTTAGTCTTACCACACATCCACCTCAACATTCTCATTTCCGCTACACCCATTTTGTTCACCTGTTGTTTCTTAATAGGCCAACATTCTGTCCCGTAAAGCATCGCTGGTCTGATGGCAGTTCCATAGAATTTTCTCTTCAATTTTATGGATACCCTCTTGTCACACAGTACACTAGTAGCGCTCCTCCACTTGAGCCACCCCACTTGGATCCTATGGGTCACATCATCGACAATCTCTCCATCTCTACTAATAATTGAGCCTAAGTACCTAAAATGATCATTCTTAGGTATCTCCTGATCTTGGATCATTACTCTTTCTTCGTGCGCACTGCTGATACCATTAAACTTCACACCATATCCGAAAACCCTTTAACTCTAATGCTTCCTTCTAAATTTCTAGTTTCGTATTAACACCTCTAGCGGTTTCATCCACGAAGACAATGTCATCTGCAAACATCATACACCATGAGATATCCTCCTGAATTTGTCTAGTCAATTCATCCATAACTAAGGCAAAGAGGTATGGGCTCAAGGCTGACCCTAGATGCAATCCTACAGTGATTGAAAATTCACTCGTTTCCCCTACTGATGATCGAATAGTAGTGACGGCACCTTCATACATGTCTCTAATCACCTTGATATATCCTTTGGTCATTCCCTTTCTCTCTAGAACCCATCATATGATATCTCTAGGCACCCTATCATAAGCCTTTTCTAAGTCTATGAAAACCATATGAAGATCATTCTTCTTTGCTCTGCGTTTTTCTACCATTCTCCTTAATAGATAGATAGCTTCCATGGTTGATCTTTCAGGCATGAACCCAAACTATTTTTCTAACACCGTAGTCGCCATCCTCAAGCGATGCTCAATAACTCTTTCCCATAATTTCATCATATGACTCATCAATTTAATAACTCTATAGTTGTTGCAACTTTGAATATCCCCTTTATTCTTGTAGATAGGTACTAGAGTACTCCTTCTCCGTTCGTCGGGCATCTTCCTAGTCATAATAATCTTGTTAAACGCATATTGTGAAATACTAAGGATCATAACTTCATTTGGTGTATTGTTTCGCCCAGCTAGGAATAAAAACATCTTAGAAACATTTTGGAAGCATTCTGAAACCGTTTTGGAAACATAAGAGCCATGTCAAATGAATCTGGAAATTTTTGAAATGATCATGTTTGGATCTTCTAATAGGAGTTGAAATAACTCAATGTATCACTATGTTTTTAGTATTTTGCAATGTTTTGGAGGAAGCAGTTTCAGATTCCACATTTTCAGTTTTAGTTTCCTAGAAAACAGAAACATTTCAGCCAACGATTTTTTTTTCCTTGGTTGAGACCCGCAGAACGAAGATTTACCTGCGTGGCATCCTCCTAATAACAGCCTCATCAAGGTCAAAGGGTCTGTTTGTGGCAGCAAGAACCAAAACCCGTTCCCCGTCTTTTGTACGCAAACCATCCCAATTCAACATAAACTCATTCTTTATCCTACGCGTCAGTTCATGCTCGTGGTTTCCTCTGTGTCCCAACAAGCTATCAACCTAAAAAAAATACGAAGTATCAGCTCTAAGATTTTTGAAAACTACCTTTGACTATCACACATATCCAGAAGAGATCTAAGAGATCACCTCATCGACGAAAATAATGCTAGGACTAATTTTGATCGCTAGTGAGAAAACAGCCCTCACGTACTTCTCAGCATCGCCATACCACTATAAAAAGGAGGGGGGGGGGGGGGGGGGGTAAAAAGTTAGAAGCTATAGCAATCGAGATAGATGAGATTGTTCTACAATATTTCTGAAGCTAACCTTTGAGGCAATAGTGGATGCTGAGATATTGATAAAATTTGCTCCAGCTTCAGTGGCTATAGCCTTTGCAAGCATGGTCTTCCCAGTTCCTGGGGGACCAAATAGAAGTATCCCCTTGCAAGGCTGGTGACAATAAGTTTTTGTAAATGCTATGAATTTATATACACGTAAAGTATGCATGGACCTACAAAAGAACAGTACTACCAAGGGAAAGCATTAAGGCTGACGTAAAATACTTGCCAAAGCCAAAATTTAACAAGTCCTCTTAAAAACCAATCTCCAGAATGTTCTATTCCTCTTGCAAATCATATAATGGCTATAGCACCAGGTTTGGACAATCGCCAATCTTCGGCAATACTCTCTCTTGCGTTTGGCATTTTCAGGAAAAATAGAAGTCATATTTCCACAATAGACCAGGATGCCAAATTATAGCATTTTTGTTCTGCAAGATGCCAAATTTTTCTCTTGCATTGCCATTTTGCATTTACCAGTGGAGATGCCTTTAGGACTCAAGAAATCGCTGCATTGTTGAAATGCCCTAGATGTCTTACACCTCAGGTTTTTACAAGTGTTTTGTAGCACAATGTACAACAGTGTATTTCATTTGTATCAAGGGTTCTTCTGGTTAAATGTGGAATTTAATAGTAACGGATTTGATGTTCAATTTTGACAAAACTACGAGGTGAAGTTACAAGTGGATTGTGAAACTAAAGTGAAAGCTTGACTGAAGTAGAATATTAATAGTTTCCTGTCATAATTGTATGCATCATAACAGAGCTTTCAACCTCAAACTCAAAATAAAAAATCTCTGACACAAAATTTCAACTATTATCGAACCTTTGATTTGTATTAAAGCATCCAAAATCAAAACCACTTGGCTATTAGTGCAGAGGCCGCCGAGACTCGTATACTAGTTTTAGAGGTTATAATTAATCAATGTGGGACAAGCTCTAACACTTCCCAACACATACGACCCCCAACCTGCCCATTGAGAGGTAAACAAAGGATCCATAATATTGTGATCAGAACGAAACAATGCGCACTTATGGCACAAACAACGGGGCAATCAATCAAGAGAGTCTCGTTCAAAAGCCTAGCTTTGATACCATGTTAAAGCAACCAACTCAAAACCAATCGGTTATGAGTGGAGAGGCCTCCCAAGCTCATATACTAGTTTTGGAGATTATAATTAAGCAATGCAGGACAAGCTCTAACAATTTGACATCCAAGGCTATCCAAACAGACCCTGAGGCATTTCATATGCAATAGAGGAACAGGCTGTGACGCTATCCTAGGGAACTTGTACTTGTGCCCAAAGCAGAACTCATTTGACATCGCTATCATTTTTACTCCAAACACGTTCAGCAAATATAATTGATTTCTGAAGTAGCCAAAATGACCACACCTTCCTTAGTTGCCCCTTACAGAATAATTCAGGCCTTTGCAAAGGAAGCATAACCAACTCTTTCAACGTATCCTTCACATTTTCGAGGGCTCCAACATCATCAAACTTCACTCCAGCTTCATTGGGAGGAATAACTTCACCAAGGAGATTTTTCTCAAATCCATTCTCCGTTACAACATCCTGAGGTGGATCAGAGAAGTCCAAAGTCATTTACAAGTTCTATGTCATTTTGCTACAAAGTTACAGAATAAAATGACAATGTTAGAAATTGTACACAGATTTTCAAGGATTACCTTGAGCAACTTCTCTGAGGTCTTCAGTTCTGGTTGGGTCTCCCGTAAAACATTAACACCATACTCAACGCTGCCAGAGTTGCAAAATGGTACAGAATTGACAACTGCTTTACTGTGATTAATATTTCAACTGGACAACTGACAATACAAACTTGGGAAAATAATTGATACCTTTCTAAGGACAAAACAAGGTTTGGATTTTCAATGCTTTGTGGGTACTCCATTAACTGGTAGCCAAGAGCCCATTTGACTACCTTTTTTGCACCTGTGACCAGCATAACACTACCGATAATTTACTGTACCCATTGTCCCATTTTGTTTGGCTGGACTAATGGTTAAAGGATATATATAATCTCATAGGATATGTCTTACATTTTTCAGGATTATCATATCTAACAGGTGTTTAATTCTAGCTGCAAAAGTTCCAACTTCCAATAAACGTGGGATAATTGGTTCCCTTTTATAGTCCAATTAAATGCCTTAATCTGGATAAACAAACAGTGCCATGGAGTAAGGCAAGCAAACATAAAGAGACAACATACTTTCATATGTAAGTGTTTGATGCACAATGCTTAATTCCTCAAGTTCCTCAGAATCCAGACCACTTCGGATCAAAACCTGTTTATTACGAAAAGAAGTATTTGCCAGGTTCAGTAAACAGACAGTTTTAGTACTATTGTGTAGACATATAAGTAATCCCTGACTACCAGAACCTAATCGACTTCTCTGACCCCGGGAGTTTCTAAATTTTCTTGAGCTGTAATAAACTCTAAGAATAGTAAGCCTGTATCAAAAAGAGAGAGTTGGAACTTCTTACATTCCGAAGGCACGTGATATTTTCTTTTGCTATTATCAGTTCAGAGTCCTCAGAGAATTTATGCTTTAAGGCAGCAATATGTTTCTCATCCTGCATCATTTTGATAGATCTATGTTTAGATACAGAGTGAAATTAAATGGTGTCAAAAAAGAAGTAATCGACACTGGCCACCTCTGGCATCTCAATAGGTATTTGATTTGGAAAAAGGTTTGATAGAAGTTTTCCCGTCAGAGTAAGCTTCCTGTCTTTCTCATATTTGCCAAAATAGCTTTCCTGAGAAAATTGAAAAAGAAACTGTTTAGCATGGAAAACTTGCTATAAAATGTGATCAAGAATTGTTAGCTGGAGCTCCACAAGGCAATTAAATTGTATAACTCACAAGCACAGTGTAAAAATAACTTGTATAAAATAAATCGTATTAACCACTTCACTAAACCATTAACTAGAAAAGCTTCACTGGATGACTCAGACTGGTAAGGTTGACTAAACCACTACGCCCGTTTAGGACAAAAACAAACTAAAGAAACCAATGTAGCAATATGCAAGAGAGATTCCTGAAAATTAATCTTCATTTACCGTTTCTTTGTTGTTCTCTGTATCTGTCTGTGAACCAATCACAAAAACATTTTCAGGAAGCTTGTTGAAAAGATATTTCATTACGAGGTAAGCTTCCGAACTTTCTTGAACAAACTTGTCAACATCCTTCACGAACAAAATTAAAGGAGAATCTCGGCTCGCACACATTATGGCCTGGGAAATACCAAAATGACAGGAATAACTAGCTAAACAAAACAACCCTGAAGAACCATAGAGACTTCAAAAAAACTGTTAGGTTGGATAGATCAGCAAAACATCACACCTCCAGATAGTTGTTGGTGATTGATTTGTTGAAATCCTTGAGTGTTGTGGGGTCCAGACAAAGTTCATTAGCTAAAGAAAGTGTCATAACTCAATTCTCTTAGCAACGGAAGTTGAACAAGGCTGTGTTTGGATCATGTGTTTGGGTTAGGCAATGCAAAATTTGAAGGCTCTGAATATGGTGAGTTTCCTTTTCCTTATACAAACCCTTGATCCAAATACAGCCCAAGGAAATCATGGTGTTCAACATATATATGATAGGCATAGAAGATTACCATTGCAATTGAAGCCATAACCTGCTTTACATTGACCTCCTAGGTCTAGGCCTCCATGGATAGGGTTATCAAACCTTACACCAAGTTTCGATAAATAGCTGACTTGAGAAGTGGAAACAATTTCTCCCAGGCTTCCAAAAGTAGGGCCCCTAAACATCCAAAAGAATTGATAACTCAAAGTTGACAACATAGTGAAGTTCAAGCAGACCTCAAACCAACTGATGAGTCTTTTATCGGAAAAGTACGTAGATAGGTAGGCACATAGATAGATAGACAGACATAGAGGGTTGAGTACGTGTAATATCATAGATATGCATGTCTATAGAGAGAGAGAGAGAGAGAGAGAGAGAGAGAGAGAGAGAGAGATATTTTTAAATCTGTAGGAAACCATGTGAATGAAAATTGTGACAGTTATGTAAATGGTAAGCCCAGCGTTGGAGTCCTGTCGCATCACAAAAAGTAATTGAGCAACTTCTATATTCCAGTAAATGGGAAACCTCATCCCCTTAGATTATGTAATCATGCCAACAACTCAGTATGGTGATCTTCCGAGAGTCATCAAAATGTGTATGTCATTACACATGTATATGTTGATTTGCAAATTGGAAAAAGGTGGAAGGTGGTGAACAAATCGATAACTTTTGGGAACAGAGGGACTCAAAACACAATGCTTACTGAAAGGTCAGACCTGTAGAATTAGGATCGCTCTAAGCAAAGCCACAACGGCACAATTGATATGAAGTCATGAAAATTATACCTAGGTGAATCCATCAAGCTTAAGCCACCAGAATTTGAACCCACAAATACCACTCGATCACCTGCAGTAAGAAGTTACACCTAGTGCTCAACGCTCGCAGTTCACTTAAAAAGTGGAGATTAAAATCCTTTTGCAAGCAACAAGGATTTCCATACCTTTTCTGAAAGAATGATTGTTCATTTCAGAATGAGAAGGATTTGCCAGAGATTGAGTAGCGCGGTGGCGGAAGTGGGTCCACAACACATCACGTGATGGCCCTATACCCATTGTAGACATATCCTACAGTAAAGTGTACCCAACAGTTATAACTTGTAAAAACTCTCCATCTTCACTAGTCACAGGAATACCAATTAGAGGTAGCATAGTTCTATGAGGTCTAGGCCCTGTTTGTTGACTGAACTAATACTTAAGGGATGTACAATCCTCTAAACTAAGTAACCACATCAGCACACCGAACTAATTGTGAGAGGATAAATAATACCACCAAGCCCAAGATATTGTTTTGCTCATGTTTTGTTGAATATAAGATCTGATGGATAATCTAATCCGAGCCACATAAGTTTATACCAAATGTGGGATATGTGGTATTCTTGGATTTATAGTCCAATCCAATGCTTTAGTCTGGACAAACACATGGGGCCCTATAGTAAACAAATCAAAGCAGAAGTTCTCTCAGCCTGTTAGAATTGGAAAGGTTTAGCACTTACAGATGGGAAAAAAGAGTTACCCAGTACAAGCAATTTAGCCCCAACGTGATGAGCAAGTGCCATTGCCAACTTCTCTTGATAAATCCTAGAACCTGTAACATGGATGTGAGGAAGTTCACAAGCTGTAGTGGTGAAATTTCCTTTGAAAATGATCCTATAAGTATTGGGCCAGATAGTCTTGTGCACCTGTAGGACCCGAGAAAATAATTCTAAATCTTCCAGCATCAGCGTTACATCTCGCGTACTCTTTGTGCTTCCTGTGTAGAAAGAAGGATGCAACCAGCGCATGTTTTGTTCTGTCACTACAAGAAAAATGGACAATTGATACACCTATTATGAGTATGAAATGAAAAACTACAAACCAAAAGAAAATAAGGCACCCTCTCTAAGAGAAAACAACATAGCAAAAACAAGGTGAGATTCAACTAGGAGCACTTTTACAGTTCAACACCAGTGTTAATACTAGGGGGTTGTGGCATTAGTAACACCCTCACTGTTAATCCAATAGGATTACTTATCACATGGTCTGCACACTATTAGTTTGGGAAAAACAAAAAGGGCCATATAGTAGGATAGAAGCAACACAGAGTCATAAAGATACCTTAATTACTAATAGTGAAGATGTTGATGCCGTTCAAAAAAAAAAAATTTATGCCGTTCAAAAAAAATAGTGAAGATGATGATATAATTGTGGCCATTTAAATTAGATTAGGACTGCCCCAAACAACATCCACAGATTAGGTTATGTTTCTCAGCATTTACTTATCACTGTTTGCCTAATGTAACATCTCCAACTAGTTGACTCTAATAGTGTTCCATATCGAAGAACATCTCACGTCATTCCTTAGTACTACATTTTTTCCCTTGTGAGATAACAATATCATCAGGCACCAGCACATATGCACTCATTGGATTCGACTTGTACACGGTGCACATGAAATGTAACTATGTAAAGATGTATAGACGTCTTAGTAAAGATATACGGGTAACATGAATGGTTATCAACTCAAGTGTCAAGTGTAGACCATGAAACCTACTACTGAACGAGTCAACACTGTTCTATCAAATCGAAAACCACTACAGAATAGGATTAAGATATTCGTACTGAGTAACATCTGCAGTGGATGTCAGCGTATATAGCACGTATACAAAAATGAATATAAAATAAGGCACATTGTTGTGTGGAAGGTCTACCATAAATAATATGGGAAATTTCCAAATGTGATCAATATTCCTCTGCCATCAAGAATCCCTGAAACGATATCTTTTATGGGTGCTGCAGTGCTGGGGGAGATGGCGGACATGGGTGCCTTTCTGTTTGCATCTTCCACAACCTGCTGAAGGATAGTTTGAACCAACATCAAAACACAGGTAATTTTAACCAATTTAGGGATTCGCTTTTAGTACACTAAACTGATGGCATTGAATTGAGGACTATACCCAATTTTGGTATGCCCCTTTTTTCCTTGGAACGGTTACATAATCAGGATGGAGTATGAACCAACACGAACTGCACAACAGAAATTCCTATATAACTGATATACCAGGGTAAATAGTTTATGGCTTGGGGTTCAAATATCATGACTACACAAATTTGAAGGGGTAGTACAGTTTTTAGCCTTGTATTTTTAAATCTCATACGTCGTACTCCCTCCGTCCCTATTTAATTGTCCACTATGGTTTTGCGTGCATTTTCAATGGCTTATATCTCTCGACGTATATTGCTAAAAATATGCAATATGGATCTCTTATTTGATAGATCTCAATTTTTTCTATAAGACAATAATTTCAAAAACATAAAACATAATATATATTGAGAGATATAAGCCATTGAAAATGCACACAACCGTAGTGGACAATTAAATAGGGACGAGGGAGTAGCATTTTAGGCTCAAATAAGAGGTCGGACAGACTCAGACTGCAATGATGTCCAACAGCTTCCGTCAGCAACTAACTATATTTATTCGCCACCCCTAGTTAAAATCCTGGCCCCCTACCTGCCGCACCCCGCTCAAAAATAGCCAAGTCAGAGAACAAGAACATCCTCATGTGCACCTAACAAGTAGCTAAAAAATATCTCTTCTACACTTCCAGTGTATAAGAAAAATGGAAAAGGAAAACTAAAACCAGGTACGCAATCATGCAATCCACTAATCGTCTGTTCATTAGCAAAAAAACTCATTAATTATCTTTCAAGTGAGAAATACCGAAGGATGCTTTGACAGAAGCTTGGAACAAGGTGTCGGTACGCCTAACAATACTTCCTTCCGCTTGATTGATTCATCTCCTGTATAGGTAAATCAATTTTGATATAATGTGACCAAATCATCTCCTTGGAAAGACCAAAATATGATTTATTGAATGCAAATGACATGCTTGAAAAAGCTACCCTGTCCTGCTTGAGAAGATACAGGATCAGCTGGTATGGGAGCATTATTGTCTTTGGTATCCAAAGCTTTTGACGTCTGTTGCATACTGCATTTCTGTATGAAATTTACCACCAATAAGTTTTTTAAGTTTCTAAAAATTGAGTAAGGGGAAAATGAAGAGGCTAAGAGTAAATATTCTAGAAACTTCAAGAGCTTCAGAACAAATATAACCGGTTAAAATTCTGTGCACATCTTGCAGATATAGACACCTTGCACTGGGTTGATCCCACAGGGAGCGCACATATTATGAGACCAAACGGCTGTGTCTGAATCTATGTCCAAAAGGTATACACGTAGAGTTGCTCAAAAAATAAATCTTTCGTGAAAGGAGGTTAAAAGACAATGCAATGCAAGTGGGAAGGGGGCATCACTTGAAAGTGGATCTTGGACTTTCAAGGGTAGAATAGATTATGTGTATTCCTCAACTTCAATTTGTGGGCTTTTTTTTTATACATTTTTCTTCTCACGATACATTTAAATGCATCTATGTTCTCTAGGAAGATGGTACATGGTCCAACGACAAAGAGAATATGGAAAGCGAAGTGTTACAATCGAATTGTTTGTTTTCACTGAAATACCAAAACTTGCTCTTGTTCCTACGGGGACATCCGACAAAATTGGAACAAAATTTGCTTTTCCCCCTGCCTTGCATCCTTTTTCCTTGTTTCCCTTTACTTCTGGGAAAGTTTACTAACAAAAGAATGTGTACAATAATTTTCGCGACATGCCAATGTGGCACTGCAGAATTGGCTAACTATTTTTAAGTGCCAGATGCTGCTGTGTCAGTAGACATTAACCTTATTCTTTGAGGGAAGATAGAATGAAACCAAAAAAGGCATAAACTTTCAGATTTGCTATGTCAAAAACCTTTGGTATTCTTTTCTTCTACTAATTCTAATAAAGAACAATCCATTACCGGAACCATTGGCGCTCCGTTAGTCAACCTCTGTTGATGCCGCAGTGATCGTCGTAGAAGTTGATCCCTAAGAACATAATTTACTGGAGACACGGGTGTTGCCCCCAAACCTATAGTAGCAAATTCAAGGGAAATTAAGGCTGAAGAAAAAAGAAAAATTACATGTATTCTAGGAGAAGCCAAGGTAGTAGGTACACTGTAACCTATGCTTTTATAACTAACTGAAATCATTCGTAAGATTTTTGTGCGCACCATGCATAACCATTAGTAACTAGCCAGAATAATTCGCAACTAGCACCACAAAAAAATTCGTAACAAATGAGCCAAAAAGTACGTATTACGTTGAACATTAGAAGGGGCATCTGGCTCCATCACAAATCCTCCTGTCTCATCCAGTTTTAAGCATTCGTAGTCCCACCCCAGGCCCTGAAGAATGATTGGGACCATTCATCTCATAGACCTCGCAAAGACGAATGTCCATGTCAAAAATCAATTTGATCGGTTATCGATTACTCATTTACTCTATGATCGAATCACACTTGTGCAAAAAAAAAAGGATAGTGAAAGGTCTATTTTTTCCTGCACAAGTGTGATTAGTTCATAGAGCAATCAATAGCCATTCGAGCTGAATTTTTAGCATGGATATGAATCTTTGCAATGTGTATGAGATGAACTGTCAGAATCAATCGCGTGGGCCCGAACTGAGCCCCACAATTGCTGAAGACTGGACGGGACTGGACTTAAGCTGACTCCAATAATAGCGTATTACATCAATATTAAAGTTGCTAACTAATCATATCATAAATATAAATACGGAATATATAAGATTGGTTACAGGTAGCCCTGGACATAGCTTTAATGGAAAACCAGAATTCATTCACGTAGCCCACCCCAATTGATTGGGACACAAGGATCGGATCGGTTTGGTTATAGATTCAAAATATTTTTTTAAAAAATGAATAAAAACATTAATATGGTACCAGAGCTACTTTTAGATTCAATATTAAATTAACTATTGAACAATCGGATACATACCCGGGAGAAATTGGGTAGGTCCACTGCTTGTGTTCGCTTGATTACCAGTGGTTATCGGAATTTGTTGCCCATTTTGCATGGCTTGCTTTACTTTCTCCATCTTCAGGGGGAAAAAATAAAAGAAATTAGAAAAAGAATCAGACTGAAGATAGATAGAAAATTCGACTGCATAAAATTGACAAGAAAACAAAGTAGTACTAAAGTTGGACTGTTTAATTAGGTGTTTGGAATTCAATCCTGGGAAAACCTTTCGCCTTTTGGGGGAGGAAGGTCCGCTGGGAAGGTTGCTCTTGTTTGTGTTGGTTTCTTTGGAATTCATAGCTGGTTTCTAGAGAGAGAGAGAGAGAGAGAGAGAGGAGCAGCAACTTTTAGAGAGAGCGTGTTTGGTGAGGAGAATCGCCATGTATTTATAGTGTTATTGTTAAAAGAGAGAGAGAGAGAGAGAGAGGGGGGTGGGGGCCAACTATATAGTGCGTGACAAGGCAAATTATTGGGTACTCCGGGAGTATCACGTGGCATTACTATGTACTACCCCGAAAATAGAAAATTGTCACCACGCGATATGGGTTGCCATTTGTCTCGCAATTACCCAACAAAAATGAATAATAATTTTTCTATAGTATAATTTGTCGCTAATTACTTCAATGATTGAGAGTAACACGTGAGCATGGTCGCCACGAGTTAGTTCTGAAACGCTGGATAATCACTCGTGTGACAGAGAGGGGTCCCCAAAGTGGGTCCATCCACTTTTCCGCGAATCCTGAAAAGTGAAATTGTCAACGTGTTCCCAATTATTGACTACGTAAAATTCACCTGGGTTCCCAATTACTCTCCAGTAATTCAGTAAATAGTGAATTGGTTTGAAGATACAAATACAAATATGTTTGGAATCGTCCGATTTGTGCGGTCTCCATATTTACGGTGGAGAACCAATGTGGATTGAATAATTTCTGACACGTCTAAATATGGATCTGTCTGCTATGTCTATGAAGGAAAAATTGCTTGGATATTATCAGTATTAGGCTCCGTTCCAAAACACCTTGTTAAAAAATAAGTATTTATTTCATATTTTCAAACTCAAAAATAATGTAAAAAATAATAATTTTTCAAATTTTTTGGCACCGTATTGAAGATCTCAATGAAATCTATCAAACAAGATCAATTTTGATAGAAAAATAATTTATATAAACACATAATTTTTAAATTTGAAATTGCCTTTTTAAAAAAATAAGTATTTACTTTTCTTTCCGGAACGAAGCCTTACTAATATTTGCTTCTCATTCAATGTACTTGATATACGCAAACAATAAAACAACATTGAGAACAAAGCGACCACAGAAAATATTATACTAATGAAAATAAAGTAGAGATCACAAACCCATAATTGTCGTATAAGTGTTGCTTTTTGAAAGCTTGATGGAGACTTGGGCGTCGCCCCTGAACCTATAGCAGCAAATTCAAGGGAAATTTATTGAAAAGAAAATTCAGTCTTGCTCATTTTGGATTTTGAGAAAGATTTTTGGGAGTGATGAGTGAAGAGAGAAAATTTATTGAAAATCGTGCGCAGGGCACACACTACTATAAGTCTATAACCTACTTTCATAACCAATAAAAATAATTCATAAAAATTTTGTGCTTACCGTGCATAATCATTCGTAACTATCCAGAATAATTCGCAACTAATTCCCTTTTTATTTAACAAATGAGCCAAAAAGTAAATACCACATTGAGCCATAAAAGACCATAAAAGGGGCACCTAGCTCTCATCCAATCATTAATCTCATGTTTCTGTTCAATTTTAAGCATTTCTAACATCACCTCAGGCCCACAAGAATGATCCAAATCTTTCATCTCATAGACTTGCAAATACGAATGTCTATGGCAAAAATCAATTTAATCGGCATCGATTGCTGTATGATCGAATCACACTTGTACCCCAAAAAAAAAAAAATTGGATAGTGAAAGGTCTATTTTTAGTCGATGGTGCAATCCATGTTCAATGAAGCTAAACTTTTGGTATAAAAATAGTATTAATCTTTGCAAAGTACATGAAATGATCATTCACGTGGGCCCGAACTAGGCCCCCCATTGCTGAAGAATGGATGGACTGGACTTCAGCCGACTCCAATAATTGCTTATTACATCACTCATTTCATTCCAAAATGATACTCCCTCCGTCCCATTTTCATTGTCCATTATTCCTTTTTCACTTTTTTGTCTCTTGCTTATATCTTTCAATTTATAATATTTTTCATGATTTTGACATCTTTGTATTATAGAACAAATTGAAATTTATCAAATAAGATCCCTATTGCATATTTTTGGAGATTCACATTGAAAAATATAAGCGATTGAAAACTGCAAGAATATCAAAAAAGGACAATGAATTTGGGACGGAGGGAGTAGTAGTTCGGCTCGCAAGATGAGAATTTAAAAAATCATACTTCCTCCGTTTCTTTTTAAATGTGCCGCTTCATAATTCCAATTTAGTAAAAATGCATCATCATTATACTTTTCACATCAATTTTTATCTCAATTTTCCCTCTTTATCCTCTATAGAGACATTATCATTATATTTTTACCCACTCATTTTTCAAAATAGAATTTACTTTTAGGGGCAAAATGAAAAATTTACAAATTTTTACTAACAAACTTTACAAAATGGATACTTATTGAGGGACTATCTGAAATGAAATATTGGACTCTAAAAAAAAAGGACGAGGAGTACAATTTTTTAAAGAAAAATTTAAACTTTATTTGACAATTCACTGCGTATCATTGAGTTCTTTAAAGTAATGAAAAAAGTTTAAATTTTTCTTTTAAAAAAACCTAATATTTTTAAATCATCGTTGGACGATCATTTCGGGAATAACATTTAAGGTAATATAATCAAGAAATATAGATGCCACAAACTAAAAAGAGAGACATAAAGAAATATGGTAGCAAAGCTACTTTACTAAGCGTTTGGCTAAATAAGTCACTTGGCTTATTTTTTTGTTTTTATTTAAAATTTTTTCAAATTTGTCAGTTTTTGGTCAATTTTTTGGGGATTAATTCTTCGTCATGACAAGAGAAATCGAAAAAGTAAAAAATTACAATCGAAACCTAATTTTTTTGAATAAAGAAAAAAAATAAGCCAATAAATCAATTTTTTCATCTTTATTCAAAAAAATTGGATTTCGATCGTATTTTTTTACTTTTTAGATTCCTCTTGTCATAAAGAAGTAATAATCTCCCAAAAATTGATCAAAAACTAATAAATGCAAAAAAAATTTGAATAAAGACAAAAAAATAAGTAAAGTGACTTATTTAGCCGAATGCCAAACGTTTGGAAAATCGAGTAAATACCCGGCAGAATTTGATTGGGATTCATGTAGCTGAATTGGGACGGTGCATTGCTCCTGTTCTGTTGATTAACAATGGC
Organism: Rhododendron kiyosumense; assembly: GCA_019656275.1. Taxonomy (NCBI): domain Eukaryota; kingdom Viridiplantae; phylum Streptophyta; class Magnoliopsida; order Ericales; family Ericaceae; genus Rhododendron; species Rhododendron kiyosumense. Next base: position 1,034,132 of record BPLS01000130.1, read on the forward strand.
TGCCGGACTTTGTTGCCCATTGTGCGTGATTTGATTTGGTGAAGTTATTCCCGACAGGAATTGGGACGGTGCATTGCTCCTGTTTCGTTGAATGGTTACCAGACTTTGTTGCCCGTTGTATGTGATTTGATTTGGTGAAGTTGTGCCCGGCAGAAATTGGGACGGTGCATTGCTCTTGTTCGGTTGATTGGCAATGGCTACCGGACTTTGTTGTCCATTGTGCGTGATTTGATTTGTTGAAGTTATGCCCGGCACAAATTGGGACGGTGCATTGCTCCTGTTCGGTTGATTAACAATGGCTACCGGACTTTGTTGCCCATTGTGCGTGATTTGATTTGGTGAAGTTGTGCCCGGCAGAAATTGGGATGGTGCATTGCTCCTGTTCGGTTGATTGGCAATGGTTACCGGACTTTGTTGCCCATAGTGCGTGATTTGATTAGGTTTTGTTATGCCTGACAGAAATTGGGATGGTGCACTGCTCCTGTTCGATTGATTACCAATGGCTACGGGACTCTGTTGCCCATTGTGCGTGATTTGATTCTGTGAAGTTATGCCCGGCAGAATTTGGGACGGTGCACTGCTCCCGTTCGGTTGATTACCAATGGTTATCGGACTCTGTTGCCCATCCTGCGTGATTTGATTTGCTTTCTCCATCTTCCGGGAAAGAAAAAAAACGAAAATAGAAAAAGAATCAGACCAAAGATAGATATAAAATTCGACTGTATAAATTGACAAGAAAACAAAACAAAAACCTTTTGCCTTTTGGGGGAGGAAGGTCTCTCGGGAAGGTTGCTCTTGTTTGTGTTGGTTTCTCTGGAATCCATCGCTCGTCGAGAGTGAGAAAGAGAGAGAGAAAGAACACAAGAGCAGCAGCTTCTTTTGAGAGCGCAAACTCCCAGAACAAGTTCTTATATATAACTGGAATCCCGTGTTATGAGAGAGAGAGAGAGAGAGAGAGAGAGAGAGTGAGAGAAGGCGAGCAGCAGTAGCAGATTTAGAGAGCGTGCTTTGTTAAGGAAAATTGGCCAGTATTTATAGGGTTATGAGTTAGAGAGCGAGGTGGGGATGGGGAGGGGTGAAGCGTCCCCGTGAAGCAGCAGCCCCGGCCCCAATGAGCGATGCCTTTTTGCCTCATTAAAAGGGTCCGCACATGTGCTTTCCTTTCAAGGAAAATTACGGCCAATACCGTCTTTTGATAATTAATATCCATCGAAAATATTTTTTTTTTTTGAAAAGGAGGGGGGAAAATATTTTCAGTATTAATAAATGTTCTTAATTTGTTATTGACGCGTATCAATTATCATAAACACATCCTAGGTTGTCATTTTCCCTTTCAAAAATAGGACCAACCCGTCATTATCCCATTTTTATATGGTCAAGTCTAGTAGGGGCCCTCAACAACGATCGAAATCGTTGATTTTATAGAGTTCATCGAGTATGTCAACCACACAAAAAAATTAGCTTGATCAAATATGGTAGTTACATGAACAAATTAGATTTGTACGAGAAAAGCTAATTTTTTGTGTGGATGGCATGCTCGACGAGCTTTACAAAATGAACGATTTCGATCGTTGGTGTGGCCCAGGGGCCAAAACTGGAACAGATTGGACCAAAAAAAACTGAACTGGACCTAACTTGTGCTTTAGAGCGTGTTTTGTTAAGGAAAATTGCCAACGTACTTGTAGTGTTATGAGAGAGAGGAATTTATTGATTGAAATGGTGTGAATTACCACAAAATGATGTCATGCTTATCAAAAAGTGTATTAAGGAGGGTGAACAAAATTGCACTTGCTGCGCTTTTGCTTTATTAAGGGGTCCCCACACGTGCCCTCCTTTTGTTTGCTAAGGCCCGTTTGCATCAACAAAGCGTTAAACAAAGCAAACAAAAACTGTTTCACTATTCATAACACCATATCGGACTGAGGTAATTTTTTTCAAATAACTTATAAAAGATATTTCAAGAAGGAAATTGATATTTGCGCTCCATTTTTTGATGCAGGCGCTCCAAAAAATGGAGCGCGAATATCAATTTCCTTCAAAAATAATGAGCGGTTTGAATCATTCTTATAGAACCCAAAATGAGACCCACAAAGAATCAATAGTAAGTTATTTGCCCAAAATTACGTGATTTTTTCACAATTTCTAATGTTGTTCATATATCGGATTGAACTAATGTTTTTTAGGAATTCATAAAAAAAATGTATGAATAATGACCGGTCTTGAATCATTTTTGGGACAAAAAATGGGCAAATAATACTGTAAATTAGTAATCGGATTTAGCAAACAAAAGAAGAGCACTAAACAAGTACGTGAATGATTCAAACCACTAATTATTTTTAAAATATTTTTTATGGTTCCTAAAAAGAATTAGCTCAATCCGATAGAAGTAGAACGTTACGATTGTGAAAAAAACACTTAGTAGAGTAATGATTTATTGATTTATTACGAGGCTCATTTGTCTCACCAAAATAATTCTAGCCGCTCATTATACTTAAAAACATTTTTTATGGACTCCTACAAAAAATTAGCTCAATCCCATATCGGTAAGGCGTTATGGTTTGTGAAAAAACCACTTAACTTCAGACTAATGATTTATCGATTTGTTGTGCGACACACTTTGATCCTACAAAGATGATTCAAACTGCTCAAAGCAGGTCTGCATGCGATCTTACTGCGGGAACAAGATCCGGTGGCGAATCATCCATCCACCCACCTACCTTCATGAGCGGAATATTGGGTCTAACATCTGTGCTGAGCGGCTTTCCTTATTTTTGTTTTGTTTTATTTTGCTGTGGTGTACTTTGTTTTCGTATTAATATAACTGAGATTTTTTTTGCTAGAAAAAAAGAAAGAGTTTTACAGCCCTGTATGTACGTACTATGAATAAAAAGGTGGTTCCTGATTATAAGATCAAAGACAGAGAACTCAAAAGTTGCAATTCTCCTCGAAGCTTACATGAACCAAAAGCCTCACACAAGCGTGTGGGGGGAAAGAAAAGAAAAGAAGAAAAGGCAGAGTCCAAAGGAAGAAGAAAGAGAGTGAATTCTCACAACATCAAAAGTCCCAGTTATCATCCTCCCTATCTTCTTCTTCCCTGTTCCTGGCGGCTTCTGCCTCATCTAGTGCTGGATCTCTATAAGGGGTGCGTCTGTGAATAACACACAAAGCAAATCAGAAGAAAATAATTTCCCAAGCAGGGTATCATCTCATCATCTCATTAAATAAAGAACGAACCCTATCGGGCATGATGTTCTTGACGGAATTATGCACCCGTATTGGGCACAATTTCTTAAGGGCCATCAACATCATCATTAAATAAAGAACGAACCCTATCGGGCATGATGTACCTGACGAAATTATGCACCCGTATTGGGCATAATTTCTTAAGGGCTCGTTTGTGTGGGGGTATTCGGGGTTGGGATTGAAGATATAATCCCATGCTTCTGAGAAATTCGGTGTTTGGTGCAGCACAGGAAAACCCAATTAAAAGGCGTAGGATTTCACATCCCCTCTATCAAGATAGAGATGACGGAGAGTGCGATTTTGTTCACCCTCCTTAGAAGAGAGTGAACAAAACCCTCTCCTTTATTGATTGAAATGATGTGGGTCCTACCACAAAGTGATGACATGCTTATCATGCAATACACTTTTTGATAAGCATGGCATCACTTTGTGTTGGGATCCACACTATTTCAACAAATAGAAAGGAGGGTTTTGTTCACCTCTTAAGTGGAGGGTGAACAAAACTCAACTTGATGAGGGAACTGTTTTTCCCTTTGGTCTACATAAATTCACATGACGAAAAAATTTGAAAATGCATGCCACAATCCCAGCCAAAACAAACACCGGATTTTGTTGCCATTCCTATGGAGACCTATATCGCAGGGGATTCTATATCATATACATATTCGATGAATTTCATATCCTTTCCGTTCATCTCCAAGCAAACAAACAAGCCCGAGAGGATTACAGAACTACCCAAAGCACCCATAGACCATAGGAGTGCAGAAGGTGAAATTTTGCAAGCAAGAAAGTAAAGGATAAAAACAAAAAATAGTACTTCTGAATTACGCAAAACCTATAAAATGCACCTGTAGGCAGTGTTGGGATTACAGTGTGTGAGGGATTAAGGTAGGAAAAATAATGAAGTTGAAGATCCTATATAATTCTCCAGTTTTGCTACCATTTTCCTTTTCCGTGGCAAATCGGTCTATGAATCCACAATCCAAACACAGCCTCTATTGATAACATCTGAACTCTGATATGAACAGAGAAACCAGAATTACAAAGTTATCCAACAAGGACTTAAGCCTCTCTTTGGATAGATGTGGTTTTCCATTGAGAGAATCAAACGCTCAATTCCAAGAAAAATAGGTGGTTTATATATAGGTGGTCTGCAAAACAATAGCAGACAATCCTTAATATGAAGAATTTCAAATCACTAATAGTAATTTCAAATCCATAAAGATAAACTCCAAATTCAACCTTGAAATCCATATGTAAATCATCAACTCTAAATTTCAGCTACTCTCATTGCATAATATTGTCAAATTCCTTCATTATGAATCCACCTCTCTCCAAACACAGCCTAAGGGCATGTCCCATCATTCCATGAAACTCAAATCACCCCATTCATCTCCAACCAAAGGTTATACACACATTAACTTTCCAGCCAACATCCCAAATGTTTGAAGCATATTAAACCTATCTGGAAAATAGAGGATCAAGCAAATTAAGCTGTCGTGCCAGTAACACTAGTTTCTAGCAAATAACCCCACCCTCCAAACCAAAAGTTTTGTTAAGTCATAATCCAAATCCATTGGAGCTTCTCCAATCCTTCAACAAATCTCGTCAAAATTAAAACTTGTGCAAGAAACACTAAAAATGGGCACAATAAACAAACCGAGCCTTGAGTCTCAATCAATTGGGTTGGCTATACGAATTCATTTTCTCCATTGGGCACTACAAAGACATTGTGTAACGTGGTATCATGCCGTCTCCAAATTCCATTTCAGTCTATCCCTCCCCTAGGTGCTACCATGAACCGTAACCATATCTTTTTCCTAACTGCTGCACCTACTGATCTGTGATAGACATGCCTAAACTAACTTAATTTACTTGCTCTCATCTTATGTTTATCGGTAGATTCGGTACTACCTTACCATTCCGCAAAATTTGTTGTCTCTAATGCTATCCCACAAAATTTTACCACACATGGATCTCAACATAACCCATCCCAACACAGAGTGCTAAAAATGGGCTCCAATCAACAGTCAAATTGATAATACTCAAATAGAGACCTAAACTAGTTTTTTATCAAATCAAGTAAAAACCTTTTCACCAAAATTTAGTTTACTTGGGATTGTGTCTAGGGTTCCAAGAAATGTTTGAACCAAAATGGTAGGAGCGTTCAATTCTTTCAGGCAACACCCATGACCCTTACTCATACTTTCTTACTCAAATTGGAGTATGGTATGATGAACTCCAACGGTAAAACCCAATCTAGCGACAGATTTGAGTAAAAACTTCATTAACGGCACAATTGTAAATTTGAGTTTGAGTATAAAATAGAAGGTAAGAGCTGGAGATGCTTAGAGTGTTCAAACTTATTCTTAATATCTCTACGTGACCGGCCATCTTTTAGGCGCAGCATGACAGGTTGTGGGCCCAATCCCACCACTGCCCACTAGCAGGGTGCCCATTCAGAGCCGGAGCAATTATACTAGTAAAAGTTTTCACTCAGATTTGGTAAGAACAAAGAATTGTGCCAATTCAACAGAAAAGATCAAACCTTTTACGATTACGCCTGGCGGCCTCACGATTCTTCCGCTTCTTCTTCTCGTGCTTGTTCTCATGGAACTTCCTCCGCACGCACTCCTGGATCACGCCGGCCCTTATCACCTCTCTCCGGAACTCCTCTATGAGCCTGTCCTCGTTGTCGTCCTCGTCGATTTCGACCTCGACGTTGAACGACTCACACGACGAGAACGGCTCAGTCGACGAGAACGGCTCAGACGACGACAGCAAGGATTTGCACCCCTGGTTTCTGTTTCTGAGCGGAGGGAACGAGGAGGAGAGAGGGAGGCGGAGAAGCGGGGATTTAGGCGGCGGCGGTTTGGAGAGTGCGGTGGCGGTGGTGGAGAAGGAGAGGAGGTTGAGGAGGGATGAGGAAGCCATTGGATTGGAGTCCGTCTGTTGGGTAAATCCGAAAAGGGATAAAATGGTGCGTCAGGTGTCTAAAGGGTCGGATCTTGGATAACCCGAGATAGTTGTGGCTGTGATTTGTGGAGCAGGCGCCAGAGATTATTCGATGTTTCGGGCACCCATGTATTTTAATTTCCACATGTCTCTACTGCGGAGGGTATGTGTGAATTCGATTCTTAGGGGCAGGCCAACCAATTAGGAGACGAAATTTCATGTGGGTAGTCTCATGAGCACGTTCAGTTGTTCCTCCTCTTAGCTGCTTTTCGCTGCTTTTCACTGCTTTTCATGAGTGTTTGTTCCCTGCAGTAGGGCCTAGGAGGATTAATCTCATCCTCTTAGTTGTTTAGACGAAATTTCATGCGAGGAACTGAGGATACCTCCTATGGTGTAAAACAAAATTTCCGCACCTAACATGTGGTGGATACAATTTTGCTACAAACACATATACACAAAGTACATGCACTTGCAAAACATGTGAGACCCAGACACAAATATACACAATCGCATCACATGTGAAATCCCGTACAAGCGTGTACGGGTTCCACAAGTGATGTGATTGTATATATTTGTTTGCGTAAATGTGTTGGTGGTTTTAAACTTTTTGGTGGTGGATAAAAAGTCTAAGGAACTTAATAATTTTTCCTTCAACTTTGCCACAATCACAACCACATACACACTCACTCACAAGACATACAGGGGGCTCACACACACTGGACTTACTCACAAGATATGTGAGACCCATACATTCACTTGCCAGATATAGAAGGAACACGCTACAAGGGCCACACATTGACCAATTTGACCTCGTATGTCTTGTGAGTGCATATATTTTTGTGTTTGGTTGTGGTTATAGAATTTTTGTTTGGGGGATGATTTTCACACTTTTCTATTTTATAACCACTCCTTTTCTTTTTTGTCTTCTAATATGAAAATTTACGTGATTAGCCTTTCATGAATGAATTTCTTACACCTGGAAAATAACTTGAAATGATCATGTCAAATAACTTGATATTTTGTCAAATAAGTGCCTCAGAATTTGTATCCACCAAAAAATGTTTAAATTGATTCAATAATTTGGAGTATTAAACTACCCTATAATTGCTCGTGATTAGTGTAAGTAGTGGCCCACAAGTTGGCTAATTACGATACACTCTTTAAAAAAGAATGTAACGGAAGAAAGAGAACAAATTCACTTCAATCACTATTGGATATAGAGTAGCGTAACTTCTCCCAATATTTGAAGGAAAAAAAAAACTATGGGAGATTCGGTGACAGTTCAAACAAGCAAACAAAGAATGCCAAAGCATGAAAGCTTAAAAGTGCTACTGTCTTATTGAGGAGAGATTATTCAGTGATCACTGAATAATTCTTCCTTATTTAGGAGAGAAAACAAAGATACATGTTCAGACTATCAGAATCCTTCAGAAAACAAACTGTTTCGTCAAAAGCCAGAAGTGTACATTTGAAGCATACGTGGAAAACAGATACCATTTCACATTGCATGAAAAAAAATTACTCATCGCTCTGTTCACAAACTACATATTGGAGTGACCAACCCGAACATGAACCCGATGCCAGGAAGTGTTCAGAATTCCTCTCAAGTTCCAAATGTTCTCCACATTTTCAGGTTGAACGTTTGAGGCTATATCCACCTGCCCATGAATAGGACAGACAAAATACCACTCATAAGTTCATAACCAGAAGTCATTAGCATAAAAATGCAATCCAAATTGTTACGTATGAGATAAACTAGATCGGCTTCAGATTATCAAGATGGAAAACAACTACCTATGGTTACCATTCAAGTCCACTATATGCAAGCAGTTCCTTCCCAATGAACTTCACGCATGCAGGGTCCCTCTTTGTTTACTTACACGCATTAAGGTCAGAACTGATGTACAATGTGATGCCATAACTTACTAATAAAACAACTCTTATGCAAGCAAGGAAACAGGGTCTTTCTATCCTCCTCTTTGTTTTCTGATTTATTAGTAATCCATCACATTCCGCAAGGTTTACAACCATTGAACAGTAGATGCATTAAGGTCAGAACTCTGACTCTCTGAGAATCAATGAGGATGTACAATGTGATGCCATGACTTACCAATAAAACATCTTTTATGCTAGCAAGGAAACAAGGTCTTTCTATCCTCCTTATTTTCTCGTTTATTAGTAATCCATCACATCCGCAAGGTTTACAACCATTGAACCACCATTCTTTGGCATAAAGTCACAACCATCCGAAGGAAATGGCAAATCTTGAGCAACTTCTGCTCAAGAAATGGCATGGAAAGATTTTGGCTTAAGAATGGCCAAGGGTTGGAGCTTGAAATATGGAAGATTTTGGCAAAAAATGGCTTCAGTAAAACAAATGGCAAAGGGTGGGAGATGCAATTGAAGGCCATACATGGGGTTAAGAACAAGGTCATACAGTACATGGTAATCTCCCTCCCTCCCTCTCTCTCAATGGGATGATGTCATTCCACTAGCCAAAATCTGAGCATGAAGAATGCAATGACAAGAAACATATAAGACATACCGCTTTAGCAACTATCTCAGCATTCTTTGGAACATCAGTGACCACCTCAAAAAACACCCATGCCCATTTGTCGCTACTCAAATCATCATCGGCAATGTATGGCATGCCAGCCTTCTGGAATCTGGAAGCTTCCAACCAGGTTTTGCCACCATCAATGGATACATCTACTCTCTCAATTCCACGCCCACCTCCTGATACTGCATATCCCTTGATAGTTATCTGCATAAAAAAATAACAAAGGAGCTCATTTTATAAAGCTAAGTTATATGGGTGGACCTCAATCCATACTGATAGTCCAATATAGGAAAGTACCATTACTAACGAGATGCTTGGGGTATAATTAATTCATGACGAACCATAGAAGAAAGTATTAAGTAATATATGCAGTGTAAATAAAAACACGATACTTATACTGAGAGTGCAGATTTCACTCACCTTACCAGGCTTTACAATGTTTGAGTCCTCTAAAGAACATATTGCACACTGTCAAGAAATAAATCCTTTCGGTTAATCAAAATAATTACGGCCCCCACACAACTTATATATTTCTTAAAGGCAGGCTGCAGTTTATTAGTAACCTTCATTGAATGAAGGCCTTCCAAATGCGGATTTTGATATTTTAATGATTGAAAAATAATCATATTACAATCTGAGTCATTATTAACCAGAGAAATCACAGAATACTAATCCATGTATAGTATGAGCAACAGCTAAAATTTCTTCAGGTTGGCTGCATTTTTCCAGCTTCAGACTGCCTTTCAGACACTTATGTCAGTGTTAAGCTAGATACCAACCAGTGCAAATACAATCGCGAAACACAAGTCACAATCAAATTAAATCAGCGGAAGTTCAGAACTGAACAGACACTCAAGTCACAGCCCTGTGGTAGTTTGTTTTTTCATGCATCAATGCAGAAAAGAATAACTTGGTACTATTCATGTGCATTTATTGTTCAATGAATTGAAGCTGGGCATGAACATTGGAATTTCCAGATATAATACACTAATATCTGCATCACATTTGAAACCATGACCCACTTTTGCATTAATAACATTACACTAAGGCTTCTACAAATCCACAAAAGATCAATATTACCATGCACTATTTGCCCTCCCCTCAATGTAACATGTCCATCGGATATACAAACACCAAGGGTACGTTAAAAAAAAATAATAAAAATTGAACACTTGGATCCTCTAAATTTCTTACAGAATTTGAAGAACGCTCACACTTAACAATAAGCAAAATTATCAAGTCACTAGTAGCAGATGAATAGACATCCTATTTTCCCTAGAATCCAATCTAATTTTGAGTTATTGCCTAAATATACAACACTATACAGTGTAAAAATACATTTTAACTTATCAAGACGTGCTCAGCAGTATTCAACTTTCAGAAACGTGCCCAACTCCATGTAACCCAAAGAGATTACTATGAAAGGAAATTGGGAATACAGTAATTTGACACGGCAACATGCAGAGAAAGTGAGAGAGACCTGAACAGGGAAATCCATTTGCGGCTTCCTCGTAGACCAATTGATATTCTCCCAATTTACAGAAGGCGGAAACATTTTATAGTCTTTTTGCATAAAGAAGCCCTATTAAATAACAATATACCATCAATCATAAACAACAGGGTACAATCAAAATAGCTAAAAGATAATTAAATAATATTCTAACCTGGCATTCCTCAGCAATTATGTTGATGGAATCAAGCCATTTAACAGAACGAGCACCAATAACACCCGGGACAACTACACGTAATGGATATCCATGGTCCCTGTTTATAGTCTTTGGAAGGAAATTTATTGCCCAAACTTATCAGGAGAACATTCAATATATAAATAGGAACAAACAAGACAATCAGTATATTCCTCTTTTATGACTGTTCATGACCAATGCCCTTGGGTTGTCAGTTGTGACTTGTGAGAATATCATAGTAAATCCAAGCATCTGAACAGCAAAATGTCGCATTTGATTAAAGGCTTTAGTCTTTTAGAATAATAGCAGTACAGGAGTCATACATAATTGCACAGTGTGCTGCCAAAACTAAGAGACCCGTCTTCTAGAGGTCCTTTTCTATTGAGCAATGAGAAACTTCAACGGAAGTCAAGAGAAAAGTACAATATGTATAAACAAACATGCTAGAAATATGCATATTTCATTGTAACAAGAAAGTTTCTGAGAAAAATATGAGCTCCCCAAAGAGATCAGCATTCAAGAAAAAGTATGCTTACCTCTCCATTCATCTCATATGCGAGCAAAACATCAGCCAGAGGGTTAGTGGCCTGAGATAATGGAATCGATGCCTTATATGGGCCTCCATTCTCCTCCTGCACATTTTAGTATATCGAATCAAGGGAGATCCAAACACTAAGCAGTTGAGGGCAAGGAAAAACATGCAGTCCTAAAAAAAAAGACTTACAGATCCTTACCTTGCACTTGTCAATGCTGACGAATTCAACATGCTTTCCACCTGATGGTGTAGCACTTGTCAACTTAGGTATCCTGACAAGCTCGAGAACATCTGCCAACTTCGCCCCACTCCAGACAGCTGCCATGAATATACAATAAGAAGTTAAACATTGATGATGGAGGTGAAAATAATCAGGTACGTAATCTACAATGAGTTCAAGCACATCATAAACAAAAGAAAACAAATAATGAAAAATCTAGTCCTACTGTATTCAGAAATTCAGTGAAAAAGGGAAAAACTAAAGGAAAAAATCAAAAAAATGTCTCAAACTCCATATGTTCAAGTTGGTCAAAATTGGAGTCAAAATAACTGAACAATGGCTTCTATCTGTTCTACCAAGCCATGCTATCTTGAATACAGATTTCTATAGATGACCAAAACACCTGTAGGGCTGTAGGCAATGACATTCATTAGTGAGGATATCAAAATCCCAGCAAGCATTCTTTCCAAATCCCAATTTTATCGTCAAATTCAAGCCCCTAGTATTGCTCAAAATGTGCTCGAGGCTCACACTAAGGATGAGAAGCTCAAAATAGTAGCCACCCAGCTAATAGGCCAGTCCTCACTTTATGAAGGAAAGGGGCGAAAAAAGGAAAGAAAGGGATAGGGTTTCTCTCGCTTTTGGCATAGCGGCCCCCCCAGTTCACCAAGGAATTAAGTTTTGTAACTTGACAACTCTAGAATAAGTAGTGTCAAGAGAACAAAACAATCTAAAGAGAAAACTAACCATTTCCAAGGGCAGCAACATCCCATCCAACACCTTTCACAGTTTTGGTTTTGCTCATCGCAGTCCTCCTATTACCAGCACACTGTATCATCAAACAAAACAAGCCAGGTCAACCTCTTCAGCAAGATTTGTTGAAACAGAAAAACTGTTAGTCAATCATGGTAGAAAGAGTGCAATAGCAAACAATTCTAAAATATCGACCATGTGGTTTGTATGATTTAAATACCTGTAAAGTGGCAGTGACAGTATACTTTGGAAGGTTCCTATTATTTATTTGACAATATAAGTTCCTTCTCCAAATAATCACGAATGAAACAATGTATCATGAAATATGAAGGCCAAAACTCATCACTCACCACACATCTTTCATGAACAGCAGTTTGGGATGATCAACAAGACCAGTTATAGAAACACAATATCTGTTCAAGTGAGCACATTATGTCAGTTCTTTGAAATTGATAGACTTCAAACTTGAAAGAGGTGGAACCAGGATAGCTAGAGAGAGCAAAATAGGATTAAACGCAAGTGTTCGGTAGTGAATGACCTTTCTATATCGTCAATTATTGGGATGGGTCCATGATTTCTCTTGTAGAAGAAATCCACCGGAGTCACATAAGATGAAACCAAAGCTGAACGAGGTGGCTCGGCATTGAAGGGCTCCTGCAGCAGAAATGGAGTAACATTAAAAGTGGTCATTCGGTTGTAATAGGACTTGAGAAACTTATTAGCGTTTTATGCTACATAACGCAGAAATACAAAAAAAATGCACAGAACTGCTGATGGCAGAAATAACTCACAATGATAAGTGTAGTAGGCCGAATATGATCGTTCGGTCACTATCGCTACGCTCAACAAAAGGCTGAGCCCAATCCCTAAATTCTGACTGGAATGGTTGAATACTTGAACCCATGAGTGGGCTTATAGGCTCGGTATCATGGTTCAGCCATGGTAGTGCTTGGGCTGGCAGCTGAGGGTTGTTGGTCCGTCTGGGATGAAGATTGACTCGTTGCGGGTGAGCCCAGCGTTCAGCCACTGGGCTCGGCAATGATCATCATGCCAGCTCACCCATGTGCTTGTAACTGCCTTATCTGGAGTGACGAGCGTGACGTCATCCGAGGCGATTGCCTAACAAAGTAATCATGATTCATGAGCGCACATGGGGGTGACAGCTCGCATACAAGGCCGTTAACTGCCTTATCTCTTCGTCATGAGTGACATCTGCCGAAGCGTGCCTGCCACATGCCCGAACTTGGAGAGCAAGCAAGGGCACTATATATAAAGGAAGTGAGGCCAACCCTAAGAGGTACACACTATCTTCTACCTCAAAACCGTAGTACTCTACCTACTTGCTCTGCACTTTCTGATCCTCACGCCAGAGGACCATTCCGGAGTCCCTCCGGACTCCGGTGTGGTCTGTTAGTCGTGCTTCCCTTCCCTGTACAAGCTAGGAGAAGGTGCTAGGCGCGAACCCAGTTGAACCAGAAGCTAGAGAGGTTACCAAATCTGAGATCTAGAGCCCCACATGAAGTCTCTTTGACACTGAATGCTATACAGTTCTAATAAGGGAAAAATAAAGATGACAAAAAAAATTCCTTTGTGCTCTTCCTTGACAGATAATGCTTTCAAAGGAAAATATTATTAGTTTTCCATTCACAGGATCATGACATTTGAATTTCTAACTGTCATTTGTAAGGTGGTACCGTCTTTGTTTAAATATTCATCTGTAAGATAGACTCTAAAAATGCACAAACTATACATAGTCATTCACCGTACTTGAACCAGCCAACATAGGTTTGTAGGTGGAATGGTGTCCACGCAGACCTAAACTTAAATGTGTATCTGGAGGAAAATGTATTAGAAGCCCAAGTTCTTTATCAACCTATGGACCCAAAAATTGCATCGTATATGTTTCGTGGACGAGTGAATGCTATTTGAAAAACCAAAACACAAAAAGAACACATGTTTCTCGTGGAAAATCCAAGAGGGTAACAGCAAACACAGTACGAGTTTTGCATAATTGAGATGTAAAACTAAATCTAAAGGATTCTATCTCCAAGAGAGATACATGCTCAACCACCAAAACTTGAGATAACATCCCCAAAAAATATAAGAGTGAGTAGCTTAAAATCCTTTTTAAAACATCAGATCAGATTATCCATAATCCAAAACTATTAAAACTGAAGATCCTTGGGCAATTAGAACTAATATAGTAAAATGCACAAGATCCAAATTCCCTTCACCTTTTACATGGAGAATAATAGATACAAAAAATTTGATCTAGAATAACCAGCAGGTACTATTCATGTCTATGGAATGACATAATCTACGACTTCTACCACCCCAAATTAAAAAACCAGTAATTACATCAAGCCCAACTAAAGGCAAAGTTCAATTAACACATTGAAAACCTAGAAAACATTCAATGCAAGAAGCTGATGAAGAAACAGAAGCGGACAGATGCGGCGCGCGATATAATCTTTTAAGCTTCTATATATATAAAAAATAAAATTGCATCGAACCTAAACCGTATATCGAATTACGAGAAAGAACTCATCTCTACGTTTGACATATTCCAGCATCCATCTTATTAAACACCCCCCCCCCCCCCCAAAAAAAAAAAAAAAAAAACCTCGTCTCTACGATCGTAAATACATGTTTTCAAGAGAGAGAGAGAGAGGGGAGAAGCTAGCCTTGGCGTTAATTCTAAGACAAGGGTGACGAGGCGGTTCCTGTGAATATTCCGACGGACCTCTTATTCCCGGCATTTCCTGGCTTCGTTATCCCAAGTGCTGCTTTCTTCAAATCTTCGGGGGGAGAAAGAGAGAGAGTGGGTTTGGGCCTTGGGGGTGGCCAGTGGAAAAAGCGCTTCACATAAAAACCAACTATAGGTCGCGAAATGCGTCCCAAGCAGTTGACCACTTGATTTTACTCGAAATCATCGTCTAACGGATAAGTCGTGAATAAGTTATTCACGAATGAGCTTAATCTCAACCGTTTAAAAATGTTTCGGAATAAATTGTTAGCGCAAGTAGAATTATTGGCTGATGAAAAGAAAGTGAAGGGGTGGTACCTGGTCTAAACTCGCACCAAATCCTCTATACCGAATCCCCCTATTTCCGTGTATTCATCTATTTTGAACGGTTAGATTGTATAAAATTTTCAATATTCTAAAAATTCTCATGTAATCTGATCGATGAAAAAATGTACGAGAACAGAAGTACAAGAAAAATCGGTATAGAAAATTGTATCCCCTCTAAACTGCTCTCAAGTACTCGTTTTGCGTCAATGATCGTGGTACCAAATACCAACACAACCCACCAACGCGATGAAAACAAATAGTAAAAGAACACTTGCACGCACAATAAGATATGGAGCTCTTACCAATTACACACTTATAACCTACGTAATTTGATGACTAGTCCATTCTTACAAGGTCATTGCATGAACCAAATAATTCTACTCCAATAAAAATAGTTGGATGTCGATGACCAGTCCAATTAATTAATTACTTACAAGATCATCACACTTAATTAATTACTCCGTAATTGCATTTTATATATATATATATATATATATATATAAAATAAGGCATCAACCAAATAATTCTAATAAAAAACAATTAGATGGATGCTTATTACTCTCTCTGTCTCAAATTCATTGTTCAGTCCTCAAAACGAAGTGTTAAAAATAAATTTAAATTTTTTTTCACAAATTAAAAATACTCATTGATATTTAGTAAGTTGTTGAAAAACTTTTGATTTTTTCTTGCAAAAATTTGTGTTATTTTTAACACTTTATTTTGCGGACCGTACAAAGAATTTGGGACGAAGGAAACAAAAGACATGATTCATCAGTAGAATAGTCCATCACCCCACCTTTGTCGTATGTTGCATAACATCACATCATATAAATATATCATATTCATGGGATATCATTCACTTAATATTTTATTTGATAATAACGATAATTAAGAATCATTCGTAAAATGTCACTTGTGCAGGCCGGACCGATATGAGTTTCAAGAGAGAAATATATATTTTTTGAATGGTAGAGTTTCAAGAGAGATTAAGTCCATTCCGTTTATTGGATCGGCTCAATAATGTAACAGCTCAGACACCGTGAACCTAAATGTTAGCCTCAAATCCTTATTAAAGCGGGTGGGTTAGCAAGCGTGTGTCAGCGTTTGTGCCATTACTTATCTCTATATCCATCTGCTGATGGACATATAAGAAGAAGGAATCCAAAGGACAACTTTTCTCAATTTTTCCAATCAAATCCTTTAATTTAATACACATCGACATTGTTGAGGGGCAAAATCAGTCTATTCACGCATTTTCTGCATTGCCGAAACTGCCTTCCCAGACTTTTATGATTTTTTCCTGTGTCCTTTTTGTTGTTTACATGTTTGTTTTTTTTTTTTGGGATCTTAGCATGGGGATATTTTGGGTGTTTCAGCAGCATGTCACAATCGGGGGATGGTGAGAGTGATGAGGACTTCGTGTCGCTATTATTGGTTGTTTCCATAAATTCTACGAGTAACATTCAACCACTTCTTTGAAACGTATGACTACAACAGGATAGTGAATGGTGTGGACATTCTTTTGTGATTTTTTTAGTTTGAGGTTAGGCTCAGTTTGTTTATATGTGACAAATAAGATTTGCAAAAAACAATCTAAGGTAAAATATATATGTGCTCATCTGCGTCTTTTGGTGCTGAAATACCACTTTTTGGGCCATGTTAAGGTAAATGGTTATGAACTAATGGGGGAATTAAGTTGCTTAATTTTTCTTCTATTTTTTTGTTGAGTAATTTGTGTTCTACTTTATACACGTAGTAAGAGTGTTTAAAAAAAAGTGTTCTATTTTGTATTTTCACTTATTGACCAGTTGCTGTCTACCTTAAACATTTTAATACTCATTATCTGGATAACTAAGATGACTTGTGCAAGATTTAGTATCTTCGCAATTCTAATATCCTTAAATGGCCAATTGAGTCTATTCTTAAGGATATCCGTTTAAATGCTAACGAAATTGGCGAAAGATTAATTTGGCTACTTCTAGGAAGATGAGACAAATCAAATGCAATCCTCCAATGATAGGATATCTGAAACTTGATACAGTTGAATGCTCCAGAGGGAAAAGCCAGATTCAGAGGGCAATTGGCTGACGGGCTTCTATGGAATGATTCAAGACTGCTCCAACTTTAAGGAAGAGCTAAGAGGATTGAAAATAGGTCTTTTCAACATTCTGGAGCAAGAATTGTCACGCAGAAGTGGAGATAGATTTAGAAGAGGCAATGAACCGAGTTAAAAATGGTTGCCCTACCTCACCATCCTCGTTGAAATTTGATTGATACAAATATCTTATTGACAAGAGCAATAGCTTCATTGGCCATACCTTGGGAGAGGGGAACAAAGTTGCACATCTCTTTGCCAACATAGGAGTTGAACACTACGACTCCATGGTCTCCCTTGCTGATCCTCTTGTTATGTGATAATTGCTTACCATTAAGGAAAAAATGAACATATGTGTAAAGATGAGATAATTATCTTGTGATGCAATAGTCTTCATTTGTGTTACATATTCAACTTGGCCCTTGTGCTGTTGTTTTTATGTTACATTGTCCCGTTGGATGCAAAAGGGCCTAGACACGAGACAGATAACCAATTTGGAAAAAAAAAAAGCATTATGCAAATATTACGAGTACCAAAAAAAAGGCCAACGGCCATGACATAAACGTGACAAATGTGCGTAGCATGTCGCGCAAGACAGTAGTTTCAAAAAAACTGTAAAATTGCTCACAAGCTCCACCACAGCACCCAATTCATTTGAAGGCAGGTTTAAGATTGGAGAGAATGACTATACAGATAGTCCCCAGTTCTACTGCCAATTTCAAGACTCAACTAGCAGCAGACATAGCACACTTTCGACACCAATTTCATGTCAAAAATACAAACCCCGGAACTAACGAACCCCAAAAAAATGGCGATAACAATTTTTCCAGGCTTGAGGGGAATAGCATCTAAGATTTTCATTGCTGCCAATTATGCCCCATATATATTTAAACGTAAGTAGAGGAAGTTGAGAGACACATGAAACTGTACATACCCTTTTTCACTTATCAGAATCTTCAAAAACTCATACTAACACATTACACAACAACTCGGGATCCCAAATGTTAATAAAGAAAAACATTGGGTTCTTTATACAAATTGGCCATATAGTCGGTCAATTAGTGTTTTGTCAATACATAATTGTGTGGTTTGTCCGATGGGAATCAGAATCTAATGTTTGTTTGGTTTTTGAAGGGAGTAGTTTTTCATTTTTTATGTGCACATTTCTTTTCGAGGCTTGTTACCATCTAGGACACTCCGTCCATGAAAGTGTTCGGGAAAGAAAATTATGGATCGAGTGTCCTGGATCCGAACACTTTTGTTTCTTTTCACGCCCTGAAAACACATGCTTAGGGGCATATCCGAGCTATATCAAACAAGAAAAGACACTTCTGGTTTGGCAGCACTTGGTAAGGTGAAAGTAAAGGTAACAATGTTTGAAAGCCTTCAACAATCCCTTATCTGATCCCTATGTGATCATCTTATGATTCTCATAAAGATATACACCGTGTAATAGGAATTTCTTAGGTAATGATGTTTTTAAAGTTTATCTCATCGAGAGAAAATGAAAAAGTAAATAGAATGGATAAAAACATAACTAATGTTCAGAAAAAGAAAAAAAAAGTCTATTTTAATTTTTTTTTGTTTAATATTGAACAGTTCAATCTTATGATTGTAATTTTTGATTTAGATTTCAGTCATCAACACGAGTAGGAAAATTCAAAAACTAACGTAAAAAATTAATAAAAACTCAGAAATAAAAGTAAGACCAAAAATATGATTTCAAGACCGGGAGTAGAGGAGGCATGAATCTCCATTTGAGGGCGGTCCCATCTTTGCCAATTTTTCCAATCAAGCCCTTGGGTGAGAGAACTTGCAGGGCAATGGTCAGGGGTATTTCCGTCCTGGCGTCTTTTCCCCTGTTTTGTGGGACAGAGTACTGTTTTGCTATTTTCCAAATTACTAATGCTTTGTTCTTTTTATAATTTAAAAAAAAAATTTAAAAAAAATTTCATAGATTTTTTCTACTTCCAATATTTATCTTTTTATCTCGCTTCATTCATTACTTTTACTATTTTTTAATTTTTTTTTTAAAAATCAAACCAAACATAGCATAATAGGAGTATGAGTTTTCAATAAATCCGGTTGTGTCCCCCAAACGTTATTTTGTCTTCATGCGCTCGGTATTTCAGGTTTTGTTCAGGAGTATTTCCGTCTTTTTATTCCCCTCCTTAACGCGTACTATTTCTCTGGAAAGTGGAAACCTCCGCCGTGGTTTTCTTCTCTCTTTCGCGGATCCAGACCTCTTTCCCCTTTACCTTTCACGTTCAAACAGAGAGAGAAGATCGACGAACAGCGGAAACGACCAAGCAGAAGACGATACGAAGAAGAAGGAGAAGAAGATCGAACCCAAAAAGAAGAACAAGGTATGTCTCTCTCTCTCTCTCTCTGGCTCGTTCTCTATCTAACGGCCGGGTTAGGGTTTTTTCCCTGTTGCTCGATTAGGGTAAATCGAACCAGATGTGTATGAAATGATGACGTAAGTGGATGTATTTACATTTAGGATATATCAATACGATCAGTCTCAATATTACTAAAATGGGGAGTTATATACGTATATATTTTGTTACTTTCTATCATAATTTCTCTCGTAAACATTGATAACAACAGCTCACCCTATAAATGAGCTGATAGATTACTGATCCTTGCGGAAAATCTGTTTGCTGGGAGCCTCATGGTCTAATGGGATTATTTTGCTGCATTTTTTAAATCACATACCCAGTGATTTTAGGTAAGTGGGATGATTTTACGTCAAAACAAGGCTCAAAGGTATAAAACCTATGAAAATGCTGAAAGCCTCATCATCGGAGTAAAGTTTTCATCTATGCAAGGAAATGGAGTAGTTCTTAAAAATTCAGAAACATTTTACCTTTTCAAGTTGTCTATTTCAGGAAAATCCGATTATGTGTTTTCGAAAACGTTTGTTTAACCTTTTGTAGAGTATTTCGAAAAGAGAACTGAAAAAAATGAACCGGTCTCTTGTTTCTTTTTCTTTTTCCTTTCGTAAGTATGTATATTGTGTATATCAATGGTTTACAAGATCCTTAACAGGGGCCAGCGCCTATATACATATACACATAGCATTCTCAGAAGTTAGAGCTTCAAGTTTCTACACACTATTTTAGCTCTAAGAACATACTTGACGCCATGGGTTTTGGAAATGTCTATAGGCGAAAGTTGGTGAATGAGACAGTAGTGGCCATATAATGCTTGAACGATGTAATAGGAACAGCTGGGGAATCACAATTTTGGACTGAATTGGAGATCATTAGCTTGTTATCCATAGGACTGTGTTGCGCTTAATGGGATACCGTATCGTTCAGGGAAATAAGCTTTTGGTGTATCCCTTAATGCGTAAGAACACTGTGATCACAAGGCTTAGAAATTAGTACCTTGCTTATTCTCAATATTAACTACGTATTAGTTCTTCATACCAATGAATATAAACCAGACATGGTAATATCGTTTTTCTGTCTTGCTGAATAACTGTAGATTACTGTTTCAATTGTTCTTTGTTTTGCTGTGTGTCAACTTTGCTGCCTTTGTTGTATTGAATATTAATATCTCCTTGTTACAGATTTGGTTACTAACCACAAATTCAACTCTCACCTTACTTATCTCTCTGACGAATGCACAACAATAATTAGCTCATGCCTTTATTGTGACAAATACATGTTGCCAATGCAAATATTTGGTAACAACACACGACAATATCAGACCAATGAGCAAAACCAAATGTGCAACGCATGTAGCTATCCCCCTAGTATTCTAAGCTAGCCCTAAAAATACTACAACACTACAATTTACACATCCATAAAACCAATAACGTGGGTCAGGGTATTTTGCATCCGTACCCATTATTCTTGAGGGCCCTACTAAAAAAGCCCATTCTAATATCGTACAAGGTCCAACTTTACGGGTCGACCGGTTGTCGTTCGGCCCATTGTAGCCTTGGGTTTTCTTGTTAAGAGGAAACTCCATTCTCTCCCCAATAACTTGTTCAAATTCCAGATTTTGACCTAACTTTGATCCCTTCTCCAACCCAAATTTCATTGGTCCAATCAAACCCTCAGAATGAACTTAAGTTCCACGGTTCAGAGTCTGTAATCTCGATTATTTCTGATCCATACATACATTACATTCTTTGTTGTATGTATATGCAGTAATTGGTGGATTCTAATCAAGCTAAAAGCAACTCACTCATCTCTGAAGCAGCATCAGAGAGAACACTGTATGTCCTCTCTCTCTCCCTCCCTCTCTCAACGTGTATATCCTTGATAGGATCCGTCAAAATGTCATAGAAATTAAGGCTACTTGTAGTAAATCAGCAATGCAGCTGTATTTTTATTACTACTGGAAATTGCAATGGCATTGAATTACTGATGGAGGAGATTTCTATGATCTCAAACTGAATTTTCTGAAGCAGAATTTTTAATGAATAACTACAACCATTTAATAATTGCACCGTGTTCAGTGGGGAGGGGTGGGGTACGGGACTCGTACTTGTGCGCCCTTGGCCATCCCTACGTTATTGCTTGGATAATCTGGTCTGGTAGGTTAGTCTAGTGGTGGCAGATACGAGTGGAGGAAGGTAAATAGATAAACGTAATAGGGGAAATCATCCCACCCATGAAACGTGACATAAGTTTTTGGATTAACACGTTTACAATTTTGTAGATTTTTCGTTAATGAATAACAACAGGTGCTCGTGCAACCAAAAAAGTTATAGTGTTTTTTTTTGAAGTCCCTGTCGAATAGTAATTTGTAATGGGGTACTAATACTGAAGTATGAGGGTTTATTCTGGTAGATTGGTGGAGGGAAGTACCAGATATATTCGCATCTCATGGTGTTAGAGATCAATTGAACTTTGGAGTCATCCCACCACAAATGTATGTCTTTTATCTGTAGAACAGGTGCCTACCCTTATGTATTTGTAGATGATATGCCCATTGGACACTTACATTTAGGAGTGTTAGTTTGTTATGTAGATACTATTTTCTTGGGTTATAATATTGACTGTTGAATGCCCAATCATTGATGGATAATTGCTGGTGCAGATATCCATATGTGACTGGTTCGTCTGTAATTGGCATCAAATACAAGGATGGTATTCTCATGATGGCTGATATGGGAGGTAGCCTGTTGACCTGTGTATTCCTGTATTTGCAAGATCTTATTTGCCCTTTTCTATTAAATTGAGTTGATTTTTCTTTCGATATTGTTTGTCAGCATTATATGGAACATCATTATAGGAAGCATGTTTGGGCCATGATCTCTCTTTGTTTGATGAGGGTGATTTGGCCTGAAAGGAATTTGAGATGCTTTGAAGGCGTTGAAAAGTCTTTTTTAAAATCAAAAGTTTTTCGTTGAATAGCTTGTATAGTTGTGACAAGAGTAATTGTTCTCTTTGTTTGATGAGGTGATTTGGCCTGAAAGGAATTCGAGATACTTTGAAGGGGTTGAAAAGCCTTTATTTAAAATCAAAAGTTTTTTGTTGAATAGCTTGTATGGTTGGGACAAGAGTAATTGTTTTCTGTCTCTTGACCAATTTTTAGATTGGTTTGAACTTTTCCAGTCGCATAGAAGTGCAAGTGTATATGGCCTTTTTGTATAAAAATGATACTCACACAACAATCCAAACACAATACCAAACACAACCTCTCACATATATGTGGGCTCCACACACACTATTATGTGTGGGTCCTATATGTACGTGAGAGGTTGTGTAAGTTGTTGTGTTTGGATTATTGTGTGAGTAGCATTGTTGTTTTTGTGATGTGGTATTTTGGTGTATATGGGCAGCATTCCTTAATGCCTTTTTGGTAATATAATCTTTTACTCATCAGGAAAAAATTATAGTGCAAATTATGACCAAAATAAAAAAATTCAGTAAAATTTTTTTTGACCAAAATAAAAATTAAAAATTATGACCAAAATTAAAAATTAATGGGCCCACATCAACAACCATCCATGTTGTATGCTTAAGGCCAACGTTTGCGATTGAGATGAAACCCTGGAATAGTACCAACTTGAAACACATAAGTTGCCTCAAACTTCATGAAGCACAAGTACAACAAGGCAGTACGCAACCATATATAGATGCATCAAAGAATGGGTATCGTAGCATACATAACAGCATGGGTTTGATTTTAGTACAAGAAGGCAGTACGCAACCATATATAGATGCATCAAAGAATGGGTATCGTAGCATACATAACAGCATGGGTTTGATTTTTACCTGGGGTTTTTTTTTTTTCTTGGTTGCTATTGAATGGGGAGCCTCGTGTGGTTTGAGGAGAGGCAGTAAATTCAGTATGCAGTACTAAAACAGTGACAAAAACGTAAATTTCAGATTCGGAAGATGTATAATTTAGTGGCGGTACTTACAAAAATAACACCAAAGGAAGGAAAATAACACAAATGGAGGTCAAATACTGGGAGGAATCTAGGATTATGAAATCAATTGAGTAGAGCAACGAGAGTTTTGTACCTCCCTCTGGCGTAGCTGCTAAACTCTAGAATAAACTTCAAGTTGCTCAAGCTATGGTGATAGGAGACAACCAATACTTTCGGTTTTCCATCTTTCGCGAGAGAGAGATGGCTTTCGGTCCAAACTCTAGAATAAACTTCAAGTTGCTCAAGCTATGGTGATAGGAGACGACCAATACTTTCGGTTTTCCATCTTTCGCGAGAGAGATGGCTTTCGGTCAAAAAAGAAGGGGGAGCCTATTCATTCATACTTTCATACGATGGTGTATTACTTGAACCAATTCATACGATGGTGGAGTAATTTTTTGTCAGAATTTTTGGAATTAGTACTTCTTTTCACGAGAGAAATTAAAAAAGTATAAAAAAATGTACATCGAAATTAAAAAAGTTCTCGTTTTTATTGAATTATGACCAAAATAAAAAAAATCAGTAAAGACGATAACTTTTTAAATTTCGATGTACAATTTTATACTTTTTTAATTTCTCTCGTGAAAAGAAGTACTAATTCCAAAAATTCTGACAAAATTTCTCCACCATCGTATGAAGTATGAATGAATAGGCTCCCCCTCCTTTTTCGACCGATAGCCGTCTCTCTCCCTCCCGCGAAAGATGGAAAACCGAAAGTACTGGTTGTCTCCTATCACCATAGCTTGAGCAACTTGAAGTTCATTCTAGGGTTTAGCAGCTACGCTACTCAATTGATATCTTAATCCATGATTCCTCACAGTATTTGAACTCCATGTGTGTTATTTTCCTTCCTTTGGTGTTATTTTTGTAAGTATCGCCACTGAATTATACATCTTCAGAATCTGAAATTTACATTTTTGTCACTGTTCTAGTACTGAATTTACTGCCTCAGGCTCCCAATTCAGTAGCAACCGCGGGGAAAAAAAAAACCCAGTTAAAAATCAAACCCATTGCTGTTATGTATGCTACGATACCCATTCTTTGATACTTTGATGTATCTATATATGGTTGTGTACTGCCTTCTTGTACTTGTGCTTCGTTAAGTTTGAGGCAACTTATGTGTTTTGAGTTGGTACTATTCTAGGGTTTCATCTCAATCTCAAACGTTGGCTTGAAGGATACAACGTGGATTGCTGTTAATGCGGGCCCATTAATTTGGCCATATTATGTGGTTGGCAGACTATATCTTCGCTGAAATTGGTTGGATGGATACGTATGGACTATGGACCTACTTGCCTTAGGGTTTAGGTGAAGGATCCGTGTCCGACATGATTAGTTGGACATGCACCAGTCCAGCATATTTTGTCTAAAATCGAACTAACTTCGCAGTTCACATGATTTTGTGTTTGAACCTAACTTTTAGCCCATCGCTTTATGAATTTAGAGCTTTACGTGAATTTTAATCTCATTCAAATGCAGAGATGATCATTTTGTGGGTGTTGGTACCCGCTTGTTCAGTTTTAAAATTTCCATCCATTTCAACTTTTATCTCAGCAAAATTCATGCCTTGTTTGGATTGCAATTTGAAAAATAGTAGGGGTAATAAGTGGAGAGAGGTAGAGAGAGAAATGTTAAAAGTGGGGGAATCTAGGAGGAATCTAGGGGGAATTTTTTGAAAAATCCTTTTTGAGTTGGAAAGAGAACAAGGCATCATCAATCTTTACCAACTTTCAGTCAAGACCTCTTTGGTTCTTATTGTAGGAAATATGAACAATGGTGATGGAAGACGACTTAACAGAGAGGAAGAAGAAGAGGATGAGGAAGATGATGAAAATGGAAGAGGCCTCGATGCCTGGGAGAGAGCTTACGCAGATGACAGATCCTGGGAGTCTCTGCAAGAGGATGAATCTGGCCTCCTTCGCCCAATTGACAACAAAACTCTCTACCATGCTCAGTACCGCCGGCGTCTGCGCTCTCTCTCCTCTGCCTCAACTGGTGCTCGAATTCAGAAGGGCCTCATTCGCTACCTTTATATTGTCATTGACCTATCCAAGGTATCCAAACTTTTCACGTTGATACCCATGAATTGTAGTATTCATTCAATTGCTTCTTTATGGACCACTAAAAAATTCTATGGATCAGATGCATGGAAAATAGATGTAGTTCATCAGGGTTTCTATGAGGTATTGAGAATCGATGTTTTCTCAGGCGAATGGGGCTAGGTGTTTTAACCCCTCATGAGGCAAGGCGTTCTGGCCTAAGCATTTTGAATTTGAAATTTAAACTCGGTGAATGTGTAAAGTTATTGTAATATTTTTTTTTTTTTGTTGAACTGAGTTATTGTAAAACATGGTATAGATGATTTAGTAATAAATTACTGCAAGATAATAGTATAAGCTCCTCCGTGCCTGGAAATATATGGTAATGTGAGTTTCTAATTGGTACTGTAATTTGGTAGAGACCTTTATTGCTTAGATAATGATTTTTTTATTATGGTTGTTGGCTCTGTAAAATTTTGTTTTGTTCCTGCTTCATGATTCATTCGATATATATGTGTAGGCGGCTTCAGAGATGGATTTCAAACCAAGTCGAATGGTTGTAGTTGCTAAACAAATTGAGGCTTTCATTAGGGAGTTCTTTGACCAGAATCCACTGAGTCAAATTGGTCTGGTAATAATAAAAGATGGGGTTGCTCAGTGCCTAACAGATCTTGGTGGCAGTCCTGAGTCCCATGTTAAAGCTCTGATGGGTAAGTTGGAGTGTTCGGGTGATGCCTCTCTTCAGAATGCCCTGGATCTTGTTTGCGACTATCTATGTCAAATCCCATCATATGGTCACCGTGAAGTTCTCATCCTGTATTCGGCTCTCAGTACCTGTGATCCAGGGGATATAATGGAGACCATCCAGAAGTGCAAGAAATCTAAAATCAGGTGTTCAGTTATCGGTCTCTCAGCAGAAATCTTCATATGCAAATATATTTGCCAAGAAACTGGTGGATTATACTCTGTCGCACTGGATGAGGTGAGTTCAGCTAATCAAGCAAACATCTAGAAAAGTGGAAGTGCTATACGTGAGTTATAAATTTCAAGAACCAAACTCAACTCTTGCCATCTAAAATGTTGTTAGCATCAGAAAAATCATTGTTGTTATGTTGAAGAGCGATCGAATTAAGTAAATAAGAAAAGAAATAAAGAGAGAATGGAAAAATGGTGGTAATGGAACTCTAAATGTTCACTTTGGAATTGTCAAATGGGAGACTTTAATTAGAGATTTTAGACATCAATGGAGAAAAGTATCAACCTTGGTTAATTAGTGGAGGAAAAAAATGGGAACACTGTAAAGTGTAGTTTATTTAACAATTGTTCTTTGCTGCTTATGCTTGGGTATATCTTCTTTTTGCAGTCTCACTTAAAAGAGTTGGTACTGGAGCATGCACCGCCACCCCCAGCTATAGCAGAATTTGCAATTGCAAATCTGATCAGGATGGGATTTCCCCAAAGGGCAGCAGAGGGTGTTATCTCAATTTGTTCATGTCATAAAGAGGCTAAGGTTGGTGGAGGATACACTTGTCCAAGATGTAAAGCACGCGTTTGCGAATTACCTACCGAATGTCGCATTTGTGGCCTGACTCTTGTTTCTTCTCCCCATTTGGCAAGATCATTTCACCATCTCTTCCCCATAACCCCATTTGATGATGTGTCTCTTCCCTCCCTTCCAATTGGTCCTCATCAAATGCTCCCAAAGAATTGTTTCGGATGCCAGCAAAGTCTTCGTGATCCTGGTAAGTAGCTGATGTTGACTGCCATTCAATGATTGTGTTGTTTTACTGCCAACAATTTGCATTTGGTAAATCGAACTTTTGAAAAAGATGTATATGTACTGTTTTCTCGTGTCTGTGTTGTTATTAGATTGAAGTTAGTGCATAGCATAAGATGAGCAGAGTGTTTACCTGCCTTGCATATTGACGTATACAAAGCATGATGTATAGTAGTATCTCCTTGAACATATGCTCTAATGGTTTTTAACGAAGTGACCATATTTTTGGTTTGGTCAAAACATCCAGGTGAGCTGACAAGGTTATGCTAGGAGTAGTTTTGGGTAAAAGGTGCTGTACTTTTGCAGAAGGGAAAAATATATATAGTTGTTTGCATTGCTGAATTTGCTGTATTGTGGAGATGAGGTACTCTGAAAGAAAGCCTACGACAGGTTACCCTTGGAAGCCATTTTTCTCAAAATGCATTTGCAACCTAATCTATTTTTCTCTATTTGTACTTCTAATTTTGTAAGGAATTTAGAGGTTCAAAATTAATTATCTGCACCATATACTTGAGTTCCCTGGCTGTTGAACATTATCCTCGAAGCTATGTTGGCCAACATTGGGGAATCCACTGGTGCTGGCAAACCTTCGAAGGTAATTGAGGACTATTTAATTGAAAACTTGAATGCATAGCCCTTGAGAGAGCGGAATGGTGAAAAATGAATCTTGTGACACAAGCTTAGTTTGGTTGGTTTATCTAGCTGCGAC
>BPLS01000130.1:1062182-1120474 GCA_019656275.1 Rhododendron kiyosumense
TCTGCATTTCAATGGTATCATTTCAGTATAGAAAGGGTTCTGCATTATCAATACAAAGTTGAGGATTTCATTAGATAGATTATCCATTTTCTATTCTTTGCTGCTCCAAGATGAGGACATCAATCTCTATTCTTGCTGTCTATTCATTCGTATCACTCTGTTTCTAGAAGAAAGTGGGTATTTTTGGAACAATCATTGTTGGCAGTTAATTACAAGTCCGATTTGTGATTGGATTCAAAATCCTAGCATTGCATTCATGTCTTTTGCCTTGAAGACACGGTTCCAATTATACCTGTTTTCGTTGGTTTTTATGCAGGAAATAAGCCCATCCCTTGTGTCGTTTGTCCAAAATGCAAACAACACTTTTGCCTCGACTGTGATATATACATTCACGAGAGTTTGCATAACTGTCCAGGTTGCGAGAGCTTCAGACAATCAAAGTCAGTTAGTACTACGTAGAAGAATGACATCGTCAAGTTTTGTATTTTCCCCGTCAGTCTAAGATTCATGCCCACAAGTTCCAGGTCCACCAGCGTAACAGAAAAATGAGGTTTCGGATATTCACAAAAAATGTCACCAGCTCAGAAAGACGTTTGTGGATGATCCTTGTTTCTGTGAGGGACATCAGGTGCAAAGCTCACCAATCCAAAGAAACCTTGAGTTGATTGGAACTTACTGTGAACCCATTGTTATAGAGAAGAGATTAGTGCAGGAATTTCTTTATATTGTGCACTCGCTCCAAATTTTGGATAATACTAATTCTTTGTGTCAAATAGGTCATGTGACAAAAGTGAGTTATTCGGGTTCCCCGCTTGATTGACTTTACAAACTGTGGTGAAAGACTGAAAATGCTCCGGCCAGGATCCTATACTTGTGGGTATTTTGATCCTTTGTTTTTTATGGCATCTGGGGATTTTGATCTTAAATTTGGTTAAGAATTCCATTCACGTTGAGCACTGTAGCTTTCTTATAACTATCTGGTCGTTTCCAATCTGTTCTGCATTGAGATTGAGCATTTGGCTGCGAGGTTTTGCTGTAGGGAGCTGGGAATTCTGTGAAATTCAATCCAGGGAATGAGCCTGTGGAGTTTTGCACAAGATATATAGTCGGTCAATTAGTGTTTTCACTGTTTTGTCAGTACATAATTGTGTGGTTTGTCCGATGGGGATCAGAATCTAATGTTTGTTTGGTTTTTGAAGAGAGTAGTTTTTCTTTTTCTTTCTTTAAGTGCACATATCTTTTCGAGGCCTAATACCGTCCAGGACACTCGGTCCATGAAAGTGTCCGGGAAAGAAAATTATGGACCGAGTGTCCTGGATCCCAACACTTTTGTTTCTTTTCACGCCCCAAAAACACATGCTTAGGTGCATATCCGAGCTATATCAAACAAGAAAAGACACTTCTGGTTTGGCAGCACTTGGTAAGGTGAAAGTAAAGGTAACAATGTTTGAAAGCCTTGATTTCAAAGGCAAATTCTAAGAATGCAGGGAAAGATAGGTGGTCCTATTTCAAAGGCAAATTCTAAGAATGCAAATGATGAAATTTCCAGCGGCAATATGGCTGGATTTAAGTTGTTGGGATTTACCTTGACTGGAGAAACTCCTATGACAAACTCGCAGAGTTCCAATAAGAGGAGCTGTACTAAGGTAAGCTTTTTTTACACTGTATTTTCGGTATGCATTTTCTTGGTTATCTAAGACTCTTTTAAATATTAACTGGGTGAAGGTCCTCAAACAAGGCAGCTTGGCTGGTAGAGTTATTGATCTTTCGAGACTGAATAGCTATAATGAGTTGCTGATTAAGCTAGAGAGGCTCTTTGGCATGGAAGGGCTTCTACGTGATCCTGATGAAGGATGGAGAATCTTGTACACTGACAGTGAGAATGACAGGATGGTTGTTGGGGATGACCCATGGCAGTAAGTATATCTTTCATTATCTTAATTTCATTCTTCTATTTTGTGTTTTGCCTTGTGTCCATGTAAAGGAAAGAAAAGTAAAAATCAACGCTCCTAGCTCCCTTTGTTTGGCAAACAAAAGGAAAATGAAAAAGACTAAGAACGAATGATGAAAGTTAGTTTCCTCTTTTTGTTATTTATTGTTTCTTCTTCTCTTTTCACTTTCATTTATTATTTTCCTCCGTCTTTCTCTTAAATCTAAACAGTGAAATTATTTTCCTTTATTGCTTTGCAAAATTAAACGAAGGGAAATAACTAGGTTCCCTCTAATTTCTCTGATTCACTTTCCCTTCCTTCTTCTTTCCCTTTCACTAGTTCCAAATACACCCTAGAAATTTTCAAGTACTGTCGTATTCGATAGCTTGAAACTGCAGAGAGAACTGCCAACTCCGAAACAATATGGCTATTCTTTCATTAGAATGCGTTACATGATTGTAAAACAGTAGGGCTATTGTGTTCTGAGCCAAAAATGCTATTAACTTTTTATCCTTGTCTCAAATGTTAGTGAAGGAATAAGGGACAAAAAGAAGCAGCAGCAGGCAAATCATAAACCATTACAAGTAGTGGCTGTGGCAATTGCTATTACCATTATCCTTGCAAACGCATTTTTAGATAGGAAATGTTAAGGAAACAAGGGAATGGATGCATCCTTCATTCAGTCGTCCTTAGAATTTTCATATCACATATTACCATGATATAAACTACAGATGTTCACTTCTTTCATGTACACGTTTACTCTAGCTGGTTTTTTGGTTTCTACGTGGGGATGAAATTTATCCAGGATGGGCAGCATGCATTTTCCTATTTTTCTTGGTGGGAAGTGGCTTGTCGCTTTCTAGAAATGGCTCTTGAAGAGGCAAAAAGGGTAACTCTGCTGGTAATGAAAGACCGACAATTGGAAATTAAATGCTGGAAAAGGAGGAGGCAACAACAGTCTGCAAAATGTTGCAAGACTACATCAGACTAGAAAACATGCCTCGAATTATTGCAAAATAACTGAGCCTACTACTTTGTTTGGATTATTGTTTGCTGTTACAACGTTACTGATTCAGCGACATCATATACGTTTTGCAGTGAGTTTTGTGATGTGGTGTCCAAGATCCATAGCTACACCCAAGAAGAAGTGGAGAAAATGACAATGGGTATGATCGGTGATGACACTCAAAGTTGTTTGGAGGAAGCAGTACCAACTGTAATGGACGTGTCCAAGTCCTCTTCCGTCGGCCAGCCGGATTCTCCTACTACACTAGCTCGGATGTAGGGTTTGGGCCGGTGTTATAAGTACTATGTTTGATGTATATGCGTAAGTGTGTATGTGTCCTCATGTCTGGTTGCTGTTCTTGTTGAACATAATTAAGCTGAAATACTACGTCAAATTAACTAGGGTATTATGAACTCTTATGTATTGATTTTTGCCGGATCCTTGTTGGATATTTGGTCTGGTGTGTACTTGCACTTGTTTGATCATTCATGTAGACTTGGTAGATCTCTATGAGAAATTTTTGGTCCTATTTTCATTTTTCTTTCTCCTCTCGTGGAGAAGAATCAGAGACATAACAGAAATTAAAGGCCAAAAAAGTTAACAAAAAAGGAAAAACTTTGAAAAGAAACTGACTTGTTTAAACACCTTGAACATAGGTCTTCTCCTTCTATTGTTAGAGAGTATGGCCAAGCACAGAAGAGCTTCCTGATTGCTCTCACTCCCTTAAGATCTTCCTCGCCACTGGATAACAGAGGGATATACTCACACAACAAACGATCCGAGCTGTTCAGTGAATGTGAAACATTTTTTTCAAGGGTCTCCGTAAAAAATTGGCTCAATTCTATATTTATAAGTGCTCATTTCAATCATCTAATTTTTCATTATTAGATGATTGAATCGAGCAGTTATAAGTATTGGATTGAGCTGATTTTCATCGCGTGGACCCTTGAAAAAATGTTCTACATTCAATGAACGGCTCGGATCGTTTGTGTGGGACCCGCAGTGGGCCCCACACTGCAATCTGCGCACAGTTGCTATGTGAGTATCATTTCTGTGTACACACCTTCTTGTTTGTTTGACAAAATTATGAGTGAAAAAAGAATAATATCACAGGATATGAAATTTAAAAAAAAATTAAAAGTGACAGCATTTAATAGTATCACGCTCTTCGTAAAATTGTACTATATTTCACACTTATATTGCATAATAATAGAGTGAGCAATAACAATCATTTTACGACCGCAAACACTTATACAAATATTTACATAAATTCATCCACATTTACATTGGGGTCCACACACACTACGATAGTGTGGGCCCCACTAAAAGAGATGTGAGTATATGAGTAAAATGTGTGTGTAAATGTTTGTGGTTGAATAATAATTAGAGCAATAATAGTGTGGGAATATTTCTAACGTTCTTTAATCCCGGAAGTTCTACCCCTTTTAGAATTTTCTCAGCAATATTTTACTCCACTTTTTTACTTGTGATTCATTCCAAACAAGTGTTTTTAGGGTTTTGTTGGAAACACAAGGAAAGGAAAGGAAAGGAAAGAAAACAATCACCACCTCATTTTGAAACGCTTTAACTGCATGTGACCTAGCCTTCGTCTCTCTCCCAAACAACTTCGCCATGAAGGACTGCAAAAAATCCTTGGGCTCTCCTATAAGTTCTTAGCATCTCCACTCCATCACCAAAGTTTAAACTCCAATCACGTGTTTCAGAATGTTGAGTTCTAATCAGCAAGGTTATTCTAATTTTGTTCTTCCTCAATGCTCGTTTCTAATAATATATCACTTTATCTATCTTGGAAACTCATAAAGAGCTAGCATGATGTCTTATTGAATGGGCCTGGTTAATTGGGATTCTTTCCCTCCTGATTAATTGGTGTACCACTTTGTTCTTTACAAAACCAAGAGCCTTTTGGATGCCCAGCATTTGATAGAGAATGTGAGTAATCTGAACGGTATGATTGTTGATTTTCTTTATTGAGTATGTTCTTTTAACGGTTTAGCTGTGGAAAATTATGTGAAGTCTAACTAAAAAATCCTTATACTGGAGTAATCTTGCCAAGTGTAGTAATCACTCTTGTCAACAATGAGACTTTGTATCACTAATGAGACTTTGTACTATGTCCTGGCTCTATTAAGCAGTCGTGGGTTTTCTTTTAGGCTATCAACTATTCCCACTTATTACCCAGCAGGGCAATCCAGTGTGAATCGTTACATTCTTTGTGCAACTTTGATGCTGGAATGCATATACTGAATTTGAATTTTGCTCTAATGTTTCACCAAATTAGGCGAGACTCAAATCCTATATCATCACGGCTACTTTGTGGAGGTGGTGTTTGTTGCTGGACGGATACTTTGTGGAGGTGGTGTTTGTTGCCGGACGGAGCTCTTCCTTGTCGTCATCTTTAGGGTCTGTTTGCGCCGGAGAAGGAGTTACATAAGAGTTATCCTCACACTCAAACGGGATGACGAGATGAGAAGAATCCACCTAGGGTAGACCGCAGGAAACCAACACCCATGAAAGCCATTAGATACAACTAGGAGGGGACCATTGGACGTGCTCACGAGACTATCCACTTGGACTTTCCCCTCCAACCGATTGGTTTACCACCGAGAATCGAACTCACATCTTCAGGGTAAGAGCAAACTCCCTGGCCAGTGGAGATAACCCTCGTTGGGATGATAAAAGTTTCAGTTTGAAACACAAGAAAATCGTCCCTCCGAAACGTTTAAGAGAACCGAGTTTGGTATAAGATGCTTTTGTTTGCTGCATTTTTTCTCTCTCCACAGATATAGTATTAAAAAACACTTCAACAATGACAATATTGACCCCTACTTTAGAACTAATACAGTACCTTCTTTACTAGTTCTATGTCAAATACAACTTCATTCAATTTTTCACAACTGCTAACATCAGGAACAGTCGTACTGATCAATAAACTGCAATGGGAGTATTGCTTCATCTGCATTATCAAATTCACATCACATTATCCAATTTAGGTGTTTTAGAGTAAGAATTTGAGTAAGGTGAAGATGCTGTGAGTCAGTCAATGTATACACAACGACAATAATAGGTAAGGATTATAACTCTTGACGTATACACAACGACATAATAGGTAAGGATTATAACTCTCGAGATATTAAATCTTTCATTTTTTACTTATCGTGTTGTATTGTATTAATCTCTTGCGGCCAGATCATGAAAGTAACATGTCCATTATACCAAGATTAGAGGCACTAAGTAATACTATTGCTACAGTTAACAATTTAAGATTTTAAAAAAAGGGTTACCAATTTGTTTTTAACGCTCGATAAAACAGTGAATAATTAACTTGGGATATAACTTTAGGGAGAGTAAAAGAACGAATAGGACTTGAATCCTGATGTGGAAGTTGGTTCGTTTTGTGAATGGATTCCAACTCTCAGTCCACGATGGTCGCACCGGATAGCGTGTCTATTCTAGTACTTTTTTGTCCCACTTTGTTGTGTTTATTTCCTTTTTTGAACGTCTTAAAAATTGTCTATATCTCCAAATTTATAATATTTTATATATTCAATATGAATATTATTTGATAGATCTCAATTAATTTTCTTAAACAATGTTTTTGAAATCATAAAAAATATTATAAATTATGAGATATAGACAATTTCTTGTGAGGTGTAAAAAATGAAATATGCACAACAAAATACGACGAAAGGAGTACTAACCAAATGGAAGGCTAAAACAAGTTATGCTGCCATAACACTGCTAATATAATAATCTATTCTCCCCATTTTCGATGTCGGTTTGATTTTCAATTGCTTATACTATCTTTCAATTTATAACTTTTTTCATAACTTAAAAAATATTATATTATTGAATTAATCGAGAACTATCAAACAATATCCATATTGTACATATTTGAATTCTATATTGAAAGAAACGAGCAATTGATTTAAAAATGATACGAACATCGAAAATGGACAAACGAATTGAGACTGAGGGAGTATAACACAAATTTCGTACACTACGACAACCGAAAAATGTATAAAAATGTCACGTAGATGATTTAATAACGTAGCAAAAAGAGTCTGAGGAGCGATTAAATTGCAAACTTAGCTACCGCAAATGTCATACACGATCTTGCTTGTGATCTTCATTTTTCCACTCCAACCAACTGTTCAAAATAACCTCTGTAAAAATAAATGCCATACTTCATTTTTTCCCAAAAATTAAAAAATTAAAAATTTTAATACAAATTCAGCATTCGCGCGGCATGTGCTTGGACTCTAGCACAAAATTTATGAAAATGCCGTTGAGTAAAGCCAATACAACACCGAAAACGTCTTGTTCTTTTATTTGATTTCAATTAAAGCAAATTAAAATTTCTAATTGAGACTATTACTGAGGAGGAGTAAAGGAGTAAATAACAAACAGCTTCTCTCTTATTGTTCCTTAAAGAGTTCTCGACCAATAATCAATCTTCTGATTTCACTAGTTCCAGCCCCAATCTCGTACAATTTGGCATCGCGGAGAAGGCGACCAGTTGGGTACTCATTGACGTACCCATTACCACCTAGGCATTGGATAGCCTGCAACGTCATTAGATTCAAAGAAAATAACCATATATCCTTCGAAAAATACAATTCAACATGCTACATTGGAATACTCTGGCATAGGGTTTTAAATCGTAAAAAAGTATGAATCAGTATAAGGAGATTGGTAAAATCAGGCCAAATACTCTCTGGCGTGGTTATCTCAGGCCAAATACTCTCTGGCGTGGTTATCTCAAACAGTTTATCATAAGTAACTTGTAACATGTATTTTCATTCAATGTTTAATTGCAACAACATAATATGAATAAGCGATTCCCTGAAAATGTTAGCATCAGGATTTGCTATGCACTGAAGTCAGCAATTCAAATAAATAGAAGCCATGTCCAACCGGAGAGGTGAACATAAGTAGGATAGCTTTATTTCACCTGAAGGGCTACTTGGGTGGCTCTTTCAGCTGCACAAAGTATAACTCCAGCACAGTCCTGAAAAGGTAGCATTTATGTGGTAGTTACGGTCATCGTATGTCTGAAGAATTCATGCATGTTTTGTCATGAAACTCTTGAGGTGGTTGTCCTAGCATCTATACTATAAGATGAACCCTTGTGCCATCCCCGCATTGTGTTTAATAGGAAATCTTTTTGATTTTCCAACTCAAAGATCTAGTTCCAATAGAAAAAACAAGTCAAAAGCTGACTTCATAGTGAATTGACTCCAAAAATGTCCAGGCAAAACTACAGCGGTTTGGACTTCAGATTCACCTCTCATTTTAAAACATTGGAAAGAAAAAACAAAATCTATCTAAAAAAAACTGAAGAACAAGGCATTGTGCACTACCTTCGGGTTAACTCTCCCATTATCACAATCTCTCGCAACAGAATACACGTAAGATCTGGACAGACATGAGAGTGATTATAACAACGTTCAAACAAGAGTCATGCAAATAAAATCAAAGAAAAATAGAATATGCACAAATCAGGGATCTCTTACCTGGAAGACTGCAGCGAAGTATACATGTCGGCAACCTTTCCCTGTATAAGCAGGTCAATAACACGTGGAAAAGGTTTTTAATGCGCATGTTTGAGGACAATATGAAGTTAGCTTGCATGACTGGTAAGTATGAACCTGTATAAACTGGAATTCACCAATTGGGCGTCCAAATTGTTCCCGTTGGCGTACATAGGGAAGAACAACATCAAGGCATGCTTGCATCAGTCCAAGGGGTCCAGCTGACAAAACAAGCCTCTCCAAATCTAGCCCCGACATCATAACATAAACCCCTGAAACAAAAGGATGGCTGATTACAATGAACTCATTCCAATCATTCTAAACATTCACCAAACCAGCTAATCAAGTTTGAAAACATACAGGAAAACCTACTCTGAGGTTTAAGGGAAATGCAGTGTACTGCACTGAGGTCATCATGCAATCATTTCAAAACATCTCTTCCACTTGCAGTCTCTAGAATCACTATAGCTTTAGATAAATAAAAAAAATACAATAATACTCCCTCTATTCCATAATGTTTGCCGGTCCACAAAACAAGGACTAAAAAATAATGCATTTCTTTCAAGAAGAAATACAAACTTTTTTCATAAATTAAAAGAACTCATCAACATTTAGTAAATTGTTAAATTTATTTTGAATTTTTCATGCAAAAATTGTATTATTTTTACGTCTCTGTTTTGCGGACCGGACAAACATTATGGGACTGAGGGAGCATAATCTAATCTTCAACTTCCCAAAGAACTGAAAGAAGAGTCAATACAATCACTAACCTACTAGTCAGCATCATGTCAAAACTTTGAGGTTTAAGGAATTCAGAAAATGTAATTACAGAGGGGAATATCCAAAAACACTTCAGCTATAATCAATTCATTTTGGGTCAGCTATTACAACACCATAGGCCATGCCAATTAGACCATTGGCAGTTTTCTAATCATAGGACATCCAGGGTTTAAATCAAAACCTTTTCACTTGTCCTGACTGTTATGCCGTAGCAACTGGAAGCCGAAGCAGAATGTTCGCAATTTTACATCATCCAACACGAAGCAATTAGCTACCACATGTAAAGGTGTTTGACACATAGTTCAAAACTTCAAATGATCACCTCAAACTACATAATTTGGTACCTTTTCCTTCCTTCCCAAGAACATTTTCTTCAGGAACAAAGCAATTTTCAAAGACAAGCTCACATCTGCAATTTTGTTGACAAGGCAATTGTCAAACCTTCTCCAATTTAGATTGAAAGGAGATGAGATCATACTAGAGCAACAATTATAAAGCAATGCAGCCATACGTATCACTTCCCCGCATCCCAAGTTTGTCTAATTTCTGAGCAGTACTGAATCTGCATTGTCACCCACAAAAGGTTAAAAAGAAGGGTGAGTTGAGAGTGTCTTCTTGATTTTCTTTCCTTTAGTCTCATACATAAAATCAATCTAAAACCTCCGTCCAAATGTCATAGAAATCAAAATTGAATTTCTGGATAGTATGACTCATGGTCTTTTTTGTCCAATTTGTATCATTTGAATACAAAGACATAAGTATGGTATGGGTGTGCACCATCCAGATATGTCCAATTTAAGAAAAATTGTTAGAAGCCCAACAGTTTCAGTGCCTACGTAAGTGCTTGCAGATTAGCTTAGGGACATATGCTACTCAAACTAGTCTATACCTATCTAGAAGGGGCCACATGACAAACAGCACACTCCTCTCACCAGGATCTGGACCAATATTATTATTGATGCCTCTTTCCAATTATTCTATTACCAAAAATGCATGTTTGATGATCTTCCCAACTATTTTTAAGTAAGATATCAGAAACTTTGTCCATTTCACTAAACTTCAGTGAATACTGAATCTATTTTGCTAGGTGCAAGCAATCAGTGATTTCTCGTCCAATATTTTCACTACAATCTACTTAAGTTTCAGTACCCGGGCATTCCTTTCTCAATGATAAATGCGGTGATTCCCTTAGAGCCAGCTGCAACATCTGTTTTTGCGTAAATGACCTGGCAAAATTTGAAGCATCAATTCTGACAACCAAAAGTGTACTCTAGAAAAAGATGCAAGAAGAAGAAGAAATACAAAGTACCGACAAACCACAACAAAATCAACAGATTTTTTTTTTTTTGATAAGTAAATAAATATATTAGAAAGAAGGCATTAAGGGAATGCCACACATATACAAAAAGAGGCCATACGGCAAAAAAGCCCTAGACACTTCCATGCGAAAGGAAAAGCTCAAACCAATCTAAGAATTGGTCAAGAGACGGATAACAAGTGGGTTACTAGGGCACAAAGAGAGAAAATGACTTCAACACGGGAAATAACATTTTCCTTCTACCCAAAGAACATAAGAAAGATGACTCCGACCGAACGCTGGAATATAACTTAAATACTGGCTACTGGGATATACTTCAGGTATCTATACACAGTTTGACAGTAAGTACAGAAGATGGCAAGATACAGAATCAATCTGT
This sequence comes from Rhododendron kiyosumense, assembly GCA_019656275.1. Taxonomy (NCBI): domain Eukaryota; kingdom Viridiplantae; phylum Streptophyta; class Magnoliopsida; order Ericales; family Ericaceae; genus Rhododendron; species Rhododendron kiyosumense. Next base: position 1,073,149 of record BPLS01000130.1, read on the forward strand.
TCATTTTTCATCAAAAAGAGGGTTTTGCCCAAAAACGTCTCATAATAACCCTTCCAGCGCATGTATCCACCTGTTGACCACAACTGCTTCAACCGGGATTTCTTGTCTCTACTATTTTGTTTCTTAATTATTCCTAATATGAATTCATCACCTACAACTGCAGCAACTCGGGAAGGATAGCTTTCCGATAAGAAACACAAGGGAAGCTAAGATTTATATCTAAGAGTCCAAATCGAAATAATCGTCAATTACAGTCTTGTTGATAACTTGATATAACTGCAACACAATATCTAACTATTGTAGGCAACATGGACGCTGATGCAGAACAACTAAGAAATACATACAAATGCTACCGTCGGATTTTGTGATCAGACACAAGACCGAATTCAACGTTGTTTGCTGTCCTTTAATTCATCATCACAGTACATAAGATTCCCAAAAATAGTCACAACAGATGACAAAGAAAACACACTCATAGCCATGCATAATGTAACAAAGTTCTGATAAAGATACCAGTGTCTGAGCAACTGGGCCATTGGTGCACCACATCTTGTTCCCGTTTAAAATATAACCTCCGTCGACACGATCAGCTTTGCATTTCATGCTAACAACATCTGAGCCAGCTGGATATACAGAAAAGTTATTTAGGTCACACATAAAACCACATATAACGGACGACCTTTAATAATTTCTCTTCGCAAGTAATACATAAAATCATTGTGATTACATTAGTGTAATCTGAAAAGGAATTGATTACCATTGGGTTCACTCATTGCAAGCGCTCCTACATGCTCCCCACCGATTAGCTTTACACCAGGTTAGAGACATAGTTTAGCTGGTGAAAGAATTAACAACATAGGCACAGTATGCATGTGCACGAAGATGGAAAATTAAAGAAAATAGGGAAATAAAGAAATGAATCCTAAAGAGATTTGTGTGTGTTAAGTTACCAGTAGTCCCAAAAGCTTAAGTTGTTAAGAAATGGGCCCAACTATGCATATCAAACTATCTAACAGTGTGATGTCACAAAAGCAAATGATACAACATTTACTTTATCCGCCCTAAAATTCTTGTGAATGAAACATGAGCATCCATGACATCAAGCCAATTCAATGTTATTATAAACTAAACAGATTCATGCTTTTTCTTTGTCTTCCTCTCTCTAAACCTAAACCTAAACCTAAACCTATAGCTCGTTAAAAACAAGTAGAGCATTAGTATATACTTATATGTACTGCAGAGACACAATAAGGGTGACATTAGGCTATCAGCAATTAGCGCTTCAAGCTCCATCTCACCCCCTCCATCACTCTACAGAATATGGCTCTTCAAGTGAATGGCGTATAAGGATATGTGTTCATGGTCAATTAGTACTAAAATGACCAACAGATTCTGCCTGTTTTACGCTGCAAACCACAAAGGATATTATGCTTTCACTTTTGGACCATAAGGAGGTTATATGTTTGTGGCTCAAACCAAAAGGGGTTAAAGTACAATTTAAAGGAGCGGGGAATAGAAACCTTTGGCAAGTATTTCTGCTTCTGAGCAGGGGATCCATTCCTCACCTACAAACCATAGCAGCTAATCAGAACTCGCTTAGGCAACAAGAATCACCAGAATGTAAAAGACGATTTAGATCATTACCAACTGATTAATGCATAGGTTAGAGTGGGCACCATAGGAAAGCCCAACTGATCCTGAAGCACGGCTAATTTCTTCCATAGCTATGCAGTGATATAAATAACCGAGGCCAAGTCCTCCATATTCCTCTACAAAGGGACCATCCAGTCAATTTCAATAAGCCAAGGGTATGCTTGAGAAAACCAAAATTCTCCAAAATTCATTGAACTCTATAAGGAACTACATTAACTTTATACTTCATTATCAAGAGAAACGAAGGTTATGGAAAGGAAAAGGGGGGAAACTGAATAAGAAAATGTCATCACGTGGCAAAATCTATGGAAATAGAAGGAGAATCAGTAGCAATACGTGGTGAAATTTGCACTATAGTATCTATGAAGCTCACTGATTCTCCCTTCGTCATATGATATATTCACTGTGATCCCAATCCAGGGACTCGTTCCTAATAACCTTTCTTTTATTTTTTGATACTTCGGAAAATTCGTTCCTAATAACCTTTCGTCAACAATATCAGAATATCTCCCGCAACGGACATTAATTTGAATAGGCACTAGTTACTTGCTTAAGAAGACTGTTACTCAATGTCCAAGTCCAAAGTTCCCTAAAAATCTCTCAATGACACTCTTTCTGCATAGAAGCAGGTCCTAATGCCCACATTGAAGGCAAGGCAATGTACTTTGTCCAACAAGATTTTCAGCAGCCATAAGCAACAGGAAAAGAAAAGGCTAAAAGAAAGCTCTTGTCACAAAAAATTCTACCTGGAGCAGTAATTCCATGGAGATTAAAATCCCCCATTAGTTTCCAGACATTAACCCCCTGAAAATTGAAAATAAAACAAATTCAAAACGTAAAAAGCCGGTCATGTGGTTTCCAAGATCAAGGAAGATATTCTCACTACCTCTGGGAGATAATTTGTTTGATCTATTCTTGATGCATGGGGTGCAATATTTTCTTGGGCAAATTGCGCCACACTTTCTTTAAACTGTAATGATAGACCATTTTTAATATCACAGAATTGCCACCAACACAAGGCATGTAGTCAATAGGAAAAGCAACTGTGAAAGCTTAGTGATAAAATAAACTCAAAATCAGTAAAAGGAATATTTCAACTCAAAATGCAGCACTTCTCAAGAAGCATGCTTATATAAACCTGTTAATGACCTGCATTACAGCGCTGAACATGCACTCTAAAGTAGAATAAAACAGAACACTGTTCGGGTTACGTGAGTGTGTCCAAATTTCCAAACAAAAGATAATAAACAAACATGAATCGCAGATTTCTTAACAGAAAGCTACTTAATAGATAACATTGGTAGATTGATGAACATATAATAATAATAATAATAATAATAATAATAATAATAATAATAATAATAATAATAATAATAAATAAAACAATGTGAGTAGCAGTCGGCGGAACAATCTCAACCAATAGTAGTTCAGTATCAGTGAAGTCAGCATGACCAGTAGTTATTCCATCTTTAAACATAAAAGTTGGCACACAGAGACACGATTGGTGGCAGAATCCTAAAGCCCTATTGGTTTAAAAAAAATTGCTAAAACACTGCCACAGCTAAATATAAGGTGACTATAAGGGGGTGATTTGAAATGGATAGTTTCTAACTGAAAAATCACCAACAAAAGGCTATTATTTATTCATTGTTCAACACAATTGCAATTCGTAACAGAAAATTCGATGGTTACTTTCAATGCCAAATACTTCATGCTCTCTTCCATTTATGTCGATATGCATCAATCTACACAAACCACCCATGCACATATTTGAATAGACCTGAGAGGCTGATGCAGAATGGTGTTCATGAGGACTTTTTCGAACACATCGTGAGTAGAATAAATTGATGTTTTGTGGGCCAGTGGCCCAGTGTACAAAAAACAAGTAGAAGAAAATAATAGAACAGGTGCCCCATTTTGACTGGGTGTAATACTTCGGCCGATTGCCGAATCACCTCCAAAGACAGAAGTGTGGCTGCGTTAACTTGGGGTAACTCCTGGCCCGTTCAAGTAATGATGTGGAAATAACCTTGTATAGGATTCATGTAGCCGACCCCAAGTGATTGAGACATAAGGCTCAGTTTGGTTTTATAGTCTTAGCCGCAACATTTCCCCTCCTCACTTTTCTCATTAAAGTAGGTTTGTCTCAAAGTGGACTATTTTGGACCTTCGGCAAAAATGAAAATTTCTTTAAAGAACAAATATAAAATAATAAAAAAGGGACCCGGAAGGCAAACTGGCCAAACACACATGGCCAAACTGCCCATCTGTCCAGCACGAACCTACCAGACCAGACTTGCCTTTCCCTCAAGTCGGCCTTTTTCACCATTTTGCGTGTGAAGCACAAAATTTGCTCAGTTTTTTTGTCAATCCCACACTAAAAGTTCATTCCCAAGCTCCCTTTAAGATCTCTTATTACTAACTTAGCCCATTCCCTCGTACGACACATGAGAAATTTTGCCAAAATAAGAACGGGCACATAAAACTTGCAACTCTACCCAGCTGTTTTCTAAAAGTCATCTCGAGTATAGAAAGGTCCATGATTCATGCTTCTTAGCATCAAAAGTCCATCCAACTGTTGTGGATCTTGAGGTAGGTAACTCAAAACAAGAAGCAATTCAAGTCAAGGCCAAGGGGTTGGCCTAGTTAATGAGGTGCTCTCCTGCAAGCATACAACTACTAATAGCAGCTCCTCTTTCCCCATTATTAAAAGGGTCATTCTAGTCATCATGTTTCTATCTAGTATATCAGAAGTCGCCAGCCATTCACTTAGTATACATCATCTACGTAGAAATTTGTCTATAAGCATTGCGGATTTTGACACCAAACAGGAACACATTACTGTAGCACATATTAACACAATTGGAGCTCAAAGAGGTTAAAATTAGTCCAAAAGGGTAACAAATAACGATCCAAGGGGCAAGGACTACCGAGAAATCCTTTTTTAAATTCCTATACAGACAAGAAAGATAAGAAAGGGAATGAAGCACTATGTGTTCAGGTCTATGTTGAAATACAAAGCATGCTGATGCTGATAACGGAACACAGCAACCTCATGCAGAGTGATTATGAGAAACAGAGAAAGCAATAAGTGCTTCCCGTGAAATCACAGGTTCCATTCTCATAGAGGCCAAACATCCAAACCTTGGGGCCACTAGTGCCGCGAATTAATCGAGGGGCGTAAAAGCTGACCGGGACATCCGGTTGTCAGAGAACGGAACACAGCTTAGTTGTGATTAATGAAACTGTGGAAAGTACTGTATCGGAAAACCCAACTTGATAGAGTATTTTGGACATATAGATAAATGGAGAAATAGAGGAAGAGACCTGAATTTGGGTGTCATCAAATAGTAGAGAGGATGAAAAAGAAGCTCGCTGCGTCTTCTTTCCGATCAATAATGACGTCAAATACCTCACTGAGCGGAGCCTCTGCATCCTTCCAAGTTTCTTTAGAGAGAGAAAGAGAGAGGGAGAGAGAGAGAGAGAGAGAGAGAGAGAGAGGGGAATTCTGCAACGGGACAACGGGGGGGAAAATTGTCGAGGCTAATCCAAAGCGGAGACGCACACGGCACAGCAACATATAGCGTTGGTTGGTGGTGCCATCGGTGTAGTATTTTACTATTTTTAAACAGAACATGTGATTTTTCAGACTTGTTCAGACAAAAATAATTTTAAAAATGGGAAAATATGATGTAAAGGGAAGAGATAAAAAAAAGAATAAGAAAATTAAAAAGCACAAACTAAATAGAGGAATTTTATTTATATTTTTTTTAACATCTAAATTTTGATTGTAAAATTGAAACGCAAAAGAAAATGACACCGACCTAATAAATGTTCAAAAAATGTAAAAAAAAAGAAGACGAAAGCAAACAAGTCTCTTAGTATCGTTCAATTTAATAGTTGCCGATTTTTTTTCAAGGAATAATTGTGTGTAAATAATTTTAAAATTTTACTATGATATTAGCACCATGCTTTCAATTATCCATATTCTTTTTTCCTTTATTGATGTGAAATTAATTACATTACTTTGACCGGTGCAAAAAAATTGGAAAAAAAAATACTATTAAATTATAACTTCACATCAATAAAGATCAAAACTAGGTTGTGAAAAATACTATTACATATTCTTTTTTCCTTTCTAGAAATGGAGAGATTATTTCATGGTTTTTCCATCCCACAAAACAGTGTATCGTAACCTGGTGGGATTGGGGGAATTTGATATATTGCCAGTTTTGGTGGGATTGGGTGAATTTGATATATTGCCAATTTTGGTGGGATTGTGTAAACTTGATATATTGTATTAGTTTTTTAATACCTGCAAGAATTAAATTAGTCCTTATCTTGTGTGTCTAGCAATTACCCCTATCACATGGAAGGGGATTGCGTAAACTTGATATATTGTATTAATTTTTAATACCTGTAAGAATTAAATTAGTCCTTATCTTGTGTGTCAGGAATCATCTCTATCACATACCGGGGTGGCAAATTGATGGATTTGGATAAATTGGGTAAGTTATAAGTGAGTTTGCTCTTTAAGAGTATTTCTAGTCTTGACCCATTTTAAGACCCAAATTTAAAATTTGGACAAAACTCACAAAAAATCCTCTCCAATTTTTGACCCAAACCCTTCCGCATTTTGGATTTTACCCATTTCTTTTCCCAAATTTGAGACAACCCTAGTCTCTCCCCATTTTTTTCCCAATATTTCAACGGCTCTTTTATCTTTTCAACGGCTCTTTTCATTGCATTCTGAGAGCATGGTATCGGCTTTCCCAAGTTTGGATACCTGCAACACTCTCTCTCTCTTATGGCCGCTGCCGCCCGAACGAGTTCCTACAGACGAAAAAGAATTGAGGATATATGGATTCTATGGGTGATGGTAACTGATAACTGGTAGATTGTTTGGGTGATTGGCGGTGGTTGTGGTTATAGAGGTGGGCCAAGCTCTTCTTCTTTTTCTTCGTAGTAGTCAGTAACGCTCAACCCCAAATCAAATTTGTTACCTTCTATTATTTACATTATAATTGTCATTTAATACTTAAAAAATAATATATTTGGGTAAAGATCATTTTGCTATTGGAGAGAGCCTAACCCAAAATGAGTTTTTACCCAAAATTTGACCCAAATTTAGGTAAAATTTTGGGTCAAGGCTGGAGATGCTCTAATGGGTCATTGACCTATTTAAAACTCATTAGTTATGAGTCTAATTACCCATACCCAACTCATTTATTTAAAACCCGACCCGCCCATTAACCCAATTACTTTTTTTTCTTTTCTTTTCTGAACAGCATTAACCTAATTACATACATATATTAAAATTTTAGAATGACTAAAATATTCATGTACACTGAAATGACCATATTACCCATATACATCTAATAACTAAAATACCCATGTACAATAGAATTACCATATTATACATCTCAATGACTAAAATACCTATCTAAATTGGCATTTATGGTAAAAGAAAACTGTGAGAGAGAGAGAGAGAGAGAGAGAGAGCACGCTGTAGCAAATGTTGTTATAAAAGTTCAGATAATCAGGGTGGGTTTGAATTTAAAAGTAGAAAGCAATTTTTTTCATCTTTATTCAAAAAAAAATTATATTTGATAGTTTTGTGTCAAACTTTTGTGAATTATGGTTTCGTCTCGACGAGAGGAACCGAAAAAATAAAAAAAAAATTGATCGAAAAACATAATTTTTTTAAAAAGTACAAAAATAAGTCAAAAGGACAATTTTTTGACTTATTTTTTGTCCTCTTCAAAAAAATATGGGTTCCGATACAAAATTTATACTTTTTCGGTTCCTCTCATCGAGACGAACCAATAAGTTTCAAAAATTTGACGCAAAACTAATAAATGCAAAAAAAAAATTGAATAAAGACGAAAAAAAGTCATTTCAAAACTAATATATATATATATTTTGCGTTTGTTCGTTTTGCGCCAATTTTTTTTACTTCGAATCAAAAGGTCAAAAAAATTTGACACAAAACGAACAAACACATTCTGTAATGTATGCTATGATACCCATTCTTTAATGTATCTATATATGGTTGTGTACTGCCTTGTACTTGTGCTTGGTGAAGTTTGAGACAACTCATGTGTTTTGAGTTGGTACTATTCTAGGGTTTCATCTCAATCTCAAATGCTGGCCTGAAGTATACAACGTGGACTGCTGTTAATGCGGGCCCATTAATTTGGCCAAATTATGTGGTTTTACAGGCCAAAAGAGAAAACAGCTTGTAGGGCTATATCTTTGAAAAGGATGCTGAATTCTACAGAAACCTGCAAACAAATTTCAGCATCGGTGACTTCGGCATTACCAGCGACTGCAACAAAAGAGTCCATTGCAAACACATACTTGTAGGCTGAAGCAAAACATATTTCTTCTGTAAGAGAACACAAACTGATGACTTCCTAACCAGAAAGATTGAATGCATTGTAATCAGTAGCAAAACGGGTAATTCTCAGCCCAATACCATCTCACATGAGTAACAAATCCTGGTTCCACTTTTAGTTAATTAGAATCCAGATCACCTCTTCATCGTCATTCGTAATCAACTCTTATTTTCTTAGGACATATGAGTCTAATGCCGCCGGCAGTTGATTAAATGGGCATTATGCAGCATGTACGTAATCAGAGGTTAATTATCACCCATCTACAAGGCTCCACCCAGGTGCTTTCTTCAAATTACCTTCTTTCATCACCTTCCTCAACCTCGAAACATCCTCCCATCGACCAGCCTCCGCGTACATGTTAGACAAAACAACGTAAACCCCATGATTACGAGGTTCCAAATCAAGAATTTCTTTCACTACCCGTTCTGCAACATCTATATCGCCATGGTTCTTACAAGCTCCCAACATAGCTCCCCAAATCACTATGTCAGCTTTCCATGTCATTCCTTTTATCAGCTCCTCAGCCTCTAGTAGCCTCCCACCTCGTCCAAGAAGATCAACCATGCATCCATAGTGCTCTATCTTGGGCTCGATTCCATATACCCGCTTCATGGAGGAGAAAACTTTGCGACCATAGTCTATCAAGCCAGCATGACAGCAAGCAGATAAAACCCCAACAAATGATATATCATTTGGGACAACCTGCTCCTTCTCTAGTCTCTGAAAGAGATTTAGTGCTTCTACGGCATGTCCATGTGAGGCCAACCCACACATCATTGCATTCCACGTTGCGGTGTTCCTTTCAGCCATGCTCTCAAAACAGTTTCGAGCCATTAAAATTGCTCCGTTCTTCGCATACATGTGCACCAATGCAGTACCAAGAATAACATCCAAATGAATCCCTTTCTGTTCCATAAACACGTGAATCTTCTCTCCCAAATCCAAACATCCTGATCGAGCACAAGCGGACAACACAGAGGACAATGTTACCCCATTGGGTTCAAACCCGTCAGCAATCATTTGATCAAACAATTCCAATGCCTCATTGGCACAAAAGTTTTGAGTATACCCACATATCATTGTCGTCCAAATACTCAAATTCCTCTCTGGCATCTCATCAAATACTTGACGGGCACCATTTAACTCGCTACAAACTGAGTAAGCCCTAACCAACCCATTAACAACATGCAAGTCCAGGCCCAAACCGAATTTCAAAACATGGTTATGAACTTGTTTACAAGACTCAATTGACACTGAATTGGAACACGCCTTGAGAAGAAAAGGGAAGGTGTGCTTCCCTGGTACAACGCCAATCCTTCGCATCTTTATGTAAAGAAACACGGCTTCACTAGGGTTTGGGCTGCTAGCATGAGCTCTAATCAGGGTATTCCACATAAAGGAATTAGGTTCCTGGGTATACCAAAAGAGCTTGAGAGCATAACTAAGGTCACCAGATTCCGAAAGAGCGGAAAAGGATAGTAATCGGCTAGCAGCGTAGTTGTCGTGAATTCTAGCTGATACGACCATTTGGGCATGGATTTGTTTCAGTTGATGCATTGATGTGCATTTGTCCGCGAGGAGAGAGAGGTGTGGTGGGTTTGGCAATGGCGGCGGTGGTTTGAGGGTTCGGTTAGGGAACAGGGCAAAATCACGAAGTGGATTGGAAGAGTGATTTCTGCGAAAGGGCAGTGTTCTTGGGAGGAACATTTGAGGCTTGGTTCAGCCATAGACACTAATGACTAGTATAGCACATCAAATATGAACAACTTGACAAAGAAACACAAGAAAGAGTAATTCCTCTTACTGATTGTCACCAATTCCTCTTACTGATTGTCTGTTGATCAATTATCCAGCTATTGAACACAGTTCAATGTCAACCAAAAAAAAAAAAACTAAATCTTTCCACCTGTATTACCAGATGGGATCTTGGAAGCTCCTTCAAAAAAAAACTAGAATTCCCCTCTGAACCAGCGTAATCTGGACAATACAAATAAAAAAACCAAGAAAATTAAATGTAAGGTGAACACGAAATTGAAACAAACAATGGTGATACAAAAGATTCAGATGTAAAACCAGAAATCATCTGATAATCCGTTTCGCAAGAGGATTTCTGAAGTCATCGACACTGAAAAACTGAAACCCTAGTTCTTCGAGGGTATGGGATGGGGCCGAAAAAAATTTGGACCATTTCTCGATTTGTGCGTGTCATCCTTGCGCAGGGGCCATGCTAATCTTCTCTGTATCGTTCCAATTTTATCGGATGTCCCCGAAGGGACGAACTTCTCTTCCATCGCTCCGTTACTTAAACTCAACTCTTCTTTCTTCTGCTGTCGATGTGGGATGAATATCTCTCACCGACATCGATCCAATCGACGTCGTTTGGAGCTGAAGTCGTACTTTTCCTCCTCCATGTAGCTATCGTTTGGAACTCGTCTCTCTCTCTCTCTCTCTCTCTCTCTCTATCTTAAACTTCGAATAGACATGTATCGTGTATGTATATATTTGTAGAGCTAACCAAGCACCTCGAGCTTGAGTTCATGTTCGTTCGTTGAAAGCAAGATCGCTGAGTTTGAACAATTTTTTAAACCGAGTTCGAACAAGCTACTATTCGATTCGTTCTGCGCTTATGATGTACAAAGTATTCAAGCTACTCGAGATTTTTTTTTTCTTTTGGGTTATGCAAAATGTCGTGGGCGAACTTGCGCGCATCTCGAACTATTCCCAGTCTTCATTTCACATGTTTACGCGTTGAGATGAGGTGACTCCAAGAATTGCTAAGAATTGCTGGCAAGGGAAAACCCCCAATTCCCCGAACATATCCACGAGACCAACCTCTTGGGTTACTTGAAATTAACTTGTATTCAGCTCGATTAACGCTCGTTCGAGATCGAACAACTAGTTAAGCACCCCATATATTTGTATAATTCATATATGTCTGTGATAGGTTGGATTGAAGCTAGTTCGTGGAATTTGACTCAGACATTGTCTGTTGTATTAGGTTTTTGTAGTCGTTACTGGTTTAATTCGTGTGTTTGTAATTCTGATAAATATGAGGAAATGGGTGAATCGTCCCACCACACCAGACGCCATCGATGATTTAGAAAAAGAGCATAAGCTTCAAGAAATATAAACAGTAAGGTGCGTTCGTTTCATCTTATTTTTGTTCGGTCCAATTTACATGCACCTCCCGTCATTGTGGGATGGCACAAATTGTATACTAGCCGATTTCAATTCAAGCCAGGGCATAATTGGGTAGATGACTATTCCTGTCAGAGTTTATTGCACGCAGAAAGTTTCAAACCTGAGACGTAGGAGAAAGCAAGCTCCTGAATACCAAGTATCACCACCTTGGCAACCTAAGGTTTCCTTTTCATTTCTTTCTTCTTCTTTTTTATCCAAGAAAATCCTAATCTATGCTATCCTAGGAGAAAGGGGAGTCGGTGATGGGGTTTCCTATTATACTAGATTATGATTCTTGTTACCCGCTTTCTTAGTGTTTCTTGAGCTGAAATCAAACCATCTTCTTTCAGAAAAATAGCACATCTAGGCTTATGATTTGAACGAGTTGGGTACTGGTTTGGCCATTATTTTCCAACATGTTTTGGTCATCTGGTGCGAGTTTTGTTTCCAAAGTACGAGCAACTACATCTCAAGATTCCATCTCAGCTGCGGCTTTTCTTGTTTTCCCTCTGTTTCCTAAGGATGCCCTTTCTCAAACTCCACATCTAAGGATTACCATTCAACTTAAAACTTTGTTTCCAGGCCGCTTCTGGAATACTGTTAAGAGCTCTTCAAAAGAGATTAAAAATGAACATTAAAAAGACTAGAGATGTTATTTTGGTGTTTGAAGATCACAGGTGAGAGTTCTATTCTAGTGCTTTGGGTACTTTTTTGGCTCTTTTAGTGAATGGCTTGATGAGTTAGTTGCCTCAACAGTTGATCGAGAGTCGGGGAAAAGAACGATTGGCAGAGCTTTTGAGGGAAAGGCTTATAGAGCGCGGGCAGAAGGATGAAATGGAAACTCTTAGCAGGTTTGTTGCAGTTCTCTGTCTGCACTCAGTTTTCTTTGCCTTTCCGTATGTGCATTTGTGTGTGTACGCGTTCCATGAATTTTCACTCTTTCGACTATCACTATACGTTGAATCTAAAATGGTGACTTTTCATGGTGTTTTATATTGGCCTACAGCAACTGTATCTAGATTTAGCCTGTGTTATGACTGGGGAAGTTCATGGAAAACTGCTGATGCAAATGAGCATTTGTTCCAACCAAAGACGCGCCATATCTCACCTAGAAACCGCTCATGCGTTTTTCTAGAGTGAAGTATGCAGCAAGCTGCCTCGCCAAAAGCATTTTCCTATAAGTATATTGAGTCTCAGATAACAATTATTTTACTATCGGCTTAGCTGTTAGTATAATTAAAAGACTTTCAGTTGCTTGGACATTGGGCTACACTTGCTCATCCTGTTTGAGAGTTCATTAGGATGAATGTATCGGTCCTCTTTTCATTGGTTTAACATTCTCAGTCCCGTTTCATGTATATGTTCGGCATTCAAAGTGCCTAAGCTAGTTTATGAGCTTCTGTTTTTCTGCACATGCAGCTTCGAAGCTTTCTGATTTCAGCTGTTCATTGATACTTCATTTTCCGGTTGGATTGTACTAGGGGGGTTGAAAAGGCGATGGGATGTTATGCATGCATCTGCTTTCTTTGCGCCTTTCTTGAAAAGAGTGAAGTCGCACCATGTCATTTTTGGTGAGAGTTTAGCAATGAGGTATGGATATACTTCTCAAAGTTATTCTGCTAACTTCTTCTGAAGATCTTGTCTAGTTTGTGTCATGCCAAGGGACTGAAAAGGATCAACACTTCACTTTCAAGGAGGAATACAATAGTAACTCAGAAGAGTTGCTATGAAGGAATGCCGAGCGAAAAGTGGGTTTTTTGGTGACAATTCAACAAAAAAACATTGGGAATGTGCCGACGACAGGAGATCCGTCAAGCCAATTTTGTGGTTCCCGCTTGTGCAGCATAACCATCCATCATCCCCATGGGTCTTGATTCACCCGGTCTATGTGCGAGGTGAACCATACATAAACCACGGATTCCCTCACAGGGAGTGTTCCTTGTCACAAGAAAAGAAAAGAAGAGATGTTCACAGGTTTAAATTCCAGCAAATCTGGATCATAACAATGCACGAGGAATACTAGAAAAGAAACAAATTCCATTGCACCAAGTAGTTGCAAAATACTGTTGCCATCTTCCGGGCTAAAATGTTACACGGCCATCTCAATGGAACATTACAAATCTGCTCAATCTTCACAGGACACACTATACACTTTTTGAGCTGGCTACAAGCCTTCTTCTACTCTGTCTTTGAGAAGATTCCTGCACCAGATTTTACAATTCGAGCTTGCACTCTACGGAAAACCTATGAAACAAACAGCTGATATGCACCATAAACAAAACCTACAACAATCACATGTACTAGGAAAGGGCTTGACATGAGAGGGGATAGCGTTGGCAACCGAACTTTAAATGCCTGCCTGTTCACAGAGATCTAACAAGTTGAGGGTCTGCAGTACCAAGCAGAAACAGCAAACATCAGTTGCAACATATTGAAAAGGTTAATAGAAGGAAAGACAGAATAAACACATTAGCCTAAAGTAAAATAATATCACGCGGATTCGGAAGCACGTGTTTGTCCCAGTGTTGAGTTCATCATTTCAATTGTCTAAGCACAAGGACACAACATAGCATTCCTAGCATAAAATGATGCTTAGAAGGTGCGATATGCATTTTGTCCATCACAAGGGCTTCTTTTGTTATACGAAGTATACTTCTGAGGTTAAAGTACAACTACAAATTTCGGTACATGTGTAAAGTGTTGAACATGGATACTTTATCATTTAGAGAAGTTCAAGTATGTAACATATGTATTTTGATCATTCGTGTACCACAGTCAAACTGAATTTCCTCGTACCTCTGGAACTGAGAGCTCAAGTCGAAACTTGGGACCATCATAATGATGCAAGACTGGCCTAAAAGCATCTTCCTCCAAGGCTTTACAGAGTTTTCTGATACGGATTCTCACCTGGCTCAAGAGGAAAATGAATCAATCAGTTGCAAGCCTCTGGCAAAGGCACGCTCAGAGAATCATGTGTCCAAATTCATAAACCTAGATTTTTACCTGGGCAGGGAACCTTGATTCTCCTCTACATTTTTTGTCTTCCCAAGCAGAAGGATCGATGTTAGAACCCCCAAAACTTGCAGCCTGCAAAGAACAATTTTGAGAAACAATTGTTCATAAAAATTGAAAGATACAACAGCCAAAAAAATTGCCAAACCTAGATAATATCCAATCAATACGGCATTCTAACTTGCTCAAAGGAAAATGCAACTGGTAACAAATTAGAAAATTTAAGAAGTTCACAAGCCAAGCTACTGTAATCAGCAAAATAATTTCTGCCAAACATAAATATTTTCCTGTAAATAGGGTAACATTTGTCAAGGGATCGTTTTCTCTCATGTGTAAGCAAGAAGGGAAAAGTGAAGGGTCCAAACAAAAATCAACCCTAATTACTTCAAGAATAAATCAAAATGTACGGTTGTCCATTAAGACTTGAAAGACGAAATTGAAAAATACTGTGACCTGAATTGCACTATTTAAGCATCATTGTGGGACAAACCAACAAAAAATAAACACGGTTAAATACAAACCTCAAAAATACCATACAACTGATGAGTAGTGTAGTTGTAGAGAAACAAAGGTAAGCCTGGTGTAATTGCGCGAACAGAGTCTCTATATCTAGGTGGCAAACCTACAAAATAAATGTGATTGTCAAAGAGTAAGAACTAATTCTTCATACCTGTTAATAAAAGAAAAGGAAATATCTGATCAGGAACAGCATAGAATTATCTCAGAAAATTACGCTGATCATCTTCAAATACAAGTGCAACCATAATTAAAGCACCAATTGGTACCAGGTTTTTTTCAGGAAAAATTAGCCTCCAAATCAACTTCCCAAACGCACCCTTTAAAACAAGCCTACAGATTAAAATGGCTCTGGATTAACGAGTATGTTCACCTTGTGTTTTACCATAGATATCAAATCAAACGTCTAAGTTCTTACAACCTATTGGAACCTATTGGTCCAAGTAATTCAAGGCCATGGCTTAAGAAACAAACAAAACAGACAACTATGATTACCAAAAAGTTGTCGCTTTAAATCCTCCATCATTGTGTCATTGTTACAAACAAAAATGTAGCCACCAAGCACTTCGTTCCTTGGGAGTGTCTCAGCGGCAGGCAAGGTCTTGAACCTTTTGTCATTCACACTCACACTGTGATTATCAATATTGTAACTGCTGCCATTGTTGTTGGCCTCTTTGTTCAGGTTGTTGACGCTATACTTCATTCCGGCTATGTTTGACGCATTGTTGCCGTTGCTCTTTTGATACATAGCATCCATATGGTACATACCATCCCCAAAGGAACTTTTGTTGGGGATTTTCGAGTTCCAATTCAACATGTTGAAGTTAAGGATTTCAAACTTGTTGTCTTCCTGAAAGACAATATTATCCTTCGGCCTTATCTCATCTGAGTCCTTTGACAGATCGAGATTATTCCTTCGCTCACCCTTAGATCTGGTCTGTTCAGCTAGTTTAGAAGCAACCACTGACCATTTGTTATCCTCTGAAACTCTTGATCGTCCTCGAAGCTCATCACCCAACTGCCAAAAGCTGTGCATGCTGTCCATACCTGCGAAACCTGATTAATTATGCATAGAATCCTTGTGAGTTTTACGAACACTCCCGACAAGGAAGGCTGTATCTGTGTATCATATGCCTATAGAAATTAGTGCGTAACATCAAAGTTACATTCATCATAGGAGCCAAAACAACAGAGGAGAATCGGCAACACATTTCCGTTTGTTAGCCCGACTAGCTTTGGGGATTATATAAGAAGGGGGGATAAGAGAAGGATATGGTAGAAGACAGGATTAACTAAGAAGGGGGGATTATTTTATGCTTGATATGGTTGGTAATTTGTATGGGTGGATAAAATTGGGGTGGATGATGAGAAAAGGTAATAAGTTACTTGCCTACTCTTCAAAACTCTTTTTCATACCCAAGTTTGTATGTGGGGAAGGATCATTGGATAATTGGGGAAGCGGGACTAACTATGATAGGGTTGGAATTGGCCATAATTAGTCCGGCTACAGAGGGACTATTTAGTCCCAAGAATTAAATAGTCTAGGTGTGTACCTACCAAACACTGGATTAGCTAGTTCTGAATTACTTAGTCCTGAATTAGCTAGTCCAGGAAAATAGTCTATCCAACCAATTAGTCCAGCTAACAGCTAACAGACAGGGCCATCTTATTGATCATTTTGTCCAGAAGTATAACAAGCAAAACTACATATGGAAACAGCGTGCAAAAAGTAATCGTGCCATCGTCGAAAGTTTCATGAGACTAGTCAGTCACTCGGTCTGGTTGGTTCTTTGACCCTTGATGGCGGAGAATTTCATCAAGAAGTCTATGCCATCTGTTTCGATCACCTGACCGTCCGGGAGCCAGGATTCCATTTTATTATCAATCAATTCTCATCCACGTTAACGTCTTCACCAGAAGAAATATCAAACTTGGTAAGAAGGATGGGAGAGAAAGGAAGGAGTTTCCCTTAATTATGTAGGCAACCAAGAAATACTAATTGCCAACCACAGAAATCTGGACAAGATTTACAAAGTTACAGTCCCAACATAAAATAAGAGGAAATCCGAACAAAACCGAGAAACTTGGCAAACTTCCGCAAACTCCAGAATCAGATTATCTTGAATCTCTTCCACAAAAAGATTTCAATGAAATGTTTTCAAGTGAGCGGGCAATTAAATGCTTGACTCCATTTGTCTAAGACTTTTATCAGTGTTTTTTAAACTTTTTTTTGAGCTTTTCAAATCGTAATTTTGGGTATTAATTATTTGTCTCGATGAAATGAATCAGAAAAAGTATAAAAATGTGGGTTGATGTTGAAAAAAGTTTATATAAGATGACGCCTAAGACAGAAAAAAATTTGGTATTTTTTTTGTCTTTAGTAAACTTTTTTTGGGTTTTTGTCATAATTTTGTAATTTTAGACTTCTCTTAGGGAGATAGATGATTAATTCAGAAAATATGACGCGAATCAAACAAAAATTCAGAAAAGACGAACAAAACACACAAAATGAAATAGACAAAAAAGTTAAGGACAATGGAGCCTTAAGCAAAAGTGACAATAGGGAGGGGGAAAAAAAGAACAAAAAAAGAAACATCCAACATTCCTCAGGTTTCCATAGCAGTTCATTCAAAGCTAATTAACCTTGCTCCAAATCCAGAGCCACCGTGGACTAACCAACTCGGTAAACATGTAATACAAACACGAATTGAGCTACTAATACCCAACACAGATACTAATTTGAAATGCATACGACCAGTAGAAACAGTTATCTGTTAAGAGAGCGTCAGCTTCTGTATCCAAGAGAAAAATCTAGTGCAAGTGGAACCCTAGATTTGGGGATCCAAAAGCAGAAGAGAGAGAGAGAGACAGAGACAGAGAGAGTACCTTTGTCACTCCTATGCGAAACCCCGGAATCTGCGGCACAGACGGCGAGTATAGATTCTTCGGTATTTATATAGGGTTTGAACTTTGAAGAGTACCAAACTACCCCTTCGTGTTTAAAATTTAAAAAATTGTTTTCGCACTTACATTTTCTTTTTCTTTTTCTTTTTTTCCCTTCTTAGATGATAAAAAATACATAAAAATTCGTCAAATAAAGTGGATGCATCAAAAATTACCTCCTACCTAACTTCGTTTAGCAAAATAAATAAAGTATGTATTCGTCAAACAAAGGGATGTGAAAATCAAATTGCTTCGCATAAAATTCCTCTAAACGGTGTGCTACATGCAAAAAATTCGTCAAATAAAGTGGATGCATCAAATATTACATTCTACCTAACTTCATTTATAAAAAAGAAAAAAAGAAGAAGGTGTGTATACATCGAATAAAGTGACATAGTTGCTTTCATAAAATTTTTCTAAACAGTTGACATTTAATCGATTTGTACATACGTAGCACCCTTTCCAACTATGATGGGGCTTCATTTTCGAGTGTAGTTAGAAATGTGTTGGGTTTGCCATTGAATTTTGCTCTTCAATAGAGTATTTCACTAAAACTTCGTACTTCGAAATTTTAAAGGTAGCTTTGTAATTCTACATGAATAAAAACAAAAAATGAAGCACACTTCGACCATGGAAGAGGAGTGTGCTTTCCAGAGTGAAATTCCTCCTTTAGAATATGATAAAAGGGTCTTTCGACTGTAAAGAGTGATTTTTTAGTGTCGAGTGGGTATATCCTACGTGGTACCCGTTAGGCGCATCCGAGCTGTCCGATACACTTTTGGACGGCTTAGATTGAAATTATCTCTCTCATCTCATACCAACACTTTTTCTCTCTCAAAATTTGAGCCGTTTAAGCACGTAATGGACGGCTCGGATGCACGAGCGAACACCACGTGGTACCTGCTCGGCATTGAAAAATTTTCCCTTAAAGGACGATTCGATGTTTGAAAATCAATTTCCATTTTCTGCCAACTTATTATGATCTCTTTAAAGTAGTCGTTGCCAATTATTTTTCTTATCAGGTAAGAGGTCTATATCCATTGGTCCAAGCAGATGATTTCTATGATGAAGCGGGAAAAATTTTCAAGGTCCGGTGGGTATCACGTGATGCTCGTCGGCGCGTTCGAGCTGTACATTATGTTTTGGGACAGCTCAGAATTGGAGAGAGAAGAAAGTGTTGGGATGAAAGAAAAGAGAATTTCAATCGAAGCCGTTCAAAAATGTGCCAAACGGGTACTTCATAAAATATACCCACCCATTACCGAAAAATTTATCGATGAAGCTTCACAAAACCCCAAACACGCAGAGAAAAAGCCAAACGGTGAGGTAGGCCATGGGTCCTCCTGTGTTTGTTTCCTGAAACGGAGACCAGTACTTTAGAATAATTACCGGTTAATCACCTTTCTATGATTTGTGCTTATGAATATGATTGCCTCGTGTAATTATTGGTGAGACAGGTTTGTACACTTGTGCTCATTGCAGTAGTAATTGACATTGAAATTGTTGCAAGCAATCGCTTTTTTTGAAACTCACCTCGTTGAGCGTGACAGAGAGTAAAGAAGCTTATTTCTCTTAAACTCGCAGCTTTGATTTCCCACCGACAACACAGGACCATTGGAACTATAGGAAGTTTGCCCTATCGTTAAGTTTAGGGGTTTAAAATGAATCTAGCGGATACTTGCTTAGACGCCTTAATATAAGAAAATGTTAAATGTTTGTCTATACAACTTGACCGATTCCGTATCTTTTGTATAACTCAAATTGTTTTAGATGAACTTGCGCACATCTCCATTAATCTCAGAGGCATATTTTTCAACCCACTTAAGTGTACAGTTGAGTTCTCGAAGGGACTTAGAAAAACTCCTAGAGGTGTTAACACAACAATCTTTTGACCCTATTGCATCCCACAAGGATGATGTAAAGAATTCAAAAGCTTGGACTCTGTGTGACCATATTGAGATACTAATTTTATTTTTTTTATAACCGAGAAACAGCTCTACAGTCCGGCCACTAAATCGACCTGATTGCGCAATTCGTACCTCGAAAAAGCTAGCTACAACACATCAAACCCCCCTCCTAAATACCAGGGTACCCATCCAATGAAAAATCGAATCCCCAACCAAAAGGGTTACTTCCTAAATCTGACACTCATCCTTGCCATTGAGACAACCCCAGGGTGTATGACTGTTGAGATACTTCAAACAAACAAGGAAGAAGGGCGAGATGCCGTGAACGAATGAAACTTTCAACGAAGACCATAATTTGAATCTCCAATCGAAACCAAAACTGTGGCTGCACTCAAGAAACTTCTTGAATTTTAAAACTTTAGTTGAGCAAATTCTAAGGGTCATCATCGGGCCGGGCCGGCCCAGCCCGCCAAGTCGCGGCCCAAGTCCGCCCACGGGCCGGGCCGATCGGGCTTTTTCTTTTTTGGCGGGCTGGGCCACCTACCATAAATTGAAGCCCAAGCCCGGCCCACGGGCTAGCCCAATTGGTGGGCCGTCGGGCCAAAAGCCGGGCGGGCTTAAATTTCCTTGGGCAAAACTAAACTAAGGGAAAAAAGAAAGGATTTTTTGGGATTTTGGGCTAATGGGCGGGCCCATTGGCGGGCTTTTGGACTGGTATGCCGGGCGGGCTCATGGGCCGGGCCTACGGCGGGCCGAGTAAAAATTCATAGGCCCGAGCCCGCTCATTACAAACTACGGGCCGAGCTAGCCCGCCCGTTTCTCAGGCTCGGGCCAGGTAAAAACCCGATGGGCCGGGTGGGCTAAGGGCGGGCCGTGGACCGTCGGGCTAAATGATGAGGCTTAGCAAATTCCAAACCCTTTTTTTTTTTTTTTACTCTAATAAAATACCTGCTACTTTCCACATTTCATTTACCCACCCATAGTATTTTGGAATTACAAAAACACCAAATCAAACGTCGTCAATCAAGTTAGAATTTATTTCCAAATCTCTAGCAGCTGATACAGTATACAACAAAGTCGCATAACGTGCGGCGGGTGCGGTAATGTCGGCACGAGCGTGAAAAGCGTCCCTAAAAATATTCCAAACAACTAAAATTCGCGAGTACGAAAATTGATAGTGTGAGAGAAGAGCAAATGATTGAGAGCGAAAGTGTCGGTTATTTTGAAGGAGTATGTGACGTAGATATACATACATCCACATCCACAAATAAGCATATACGTATATATATAAGTAGAGCTGTGAGGAGGAATCAGGCGACCAAATTGCCCGGCGCTGGAAATCCGACTCGAAGTGGCCGCCGGAAATAATGACTGGTGTTCCCTCGGTAAAGAAATTTATCCCGGAAATCGTATGGGTTTGATCCAGTGTGACCAAATCCATTTTCATAAAATTAAATTCACTCCGATCATCTCTGATTCTGTGGAAATCGTTGTTGGATCAACACAATCTTCGATATGGTATAACTTCTTGACAATTTCTACAACTCGAAAAACTCCGATCAAGAAATAAACCCAGAATGAGTTCACAATTTACCGATTACTGGTTGCACTTCAGCAATGGAAGCTTTGGATACGTGCGACGTCGTTTTAAAGGACCTTGCAAAGTCTCCATAATAGAATGGTTTTGATCTGGTAAGGCCAAATCTATTTTCACAAAAATAAATTCACACAAATCCTCTTGGATTGAGTACTAAACATAATTATATTAACATGGTTTTTAATAGGTTTTATATTATTGAAAATAGCTACAACTTGAACAGTTTTGATCGAAAACTAAATGCTAAATGAGTTCACAATTTTCCAATTACGTGTTGCAAATACACTTCTCATGTTCCACATGCGAAGTCCTAATGAAATTACAGCGACGCCGTTTCGACTCACCTCGGGGGTTGAACACGCGAGGTATTAACGAGACCCCGCCCCCGCCGCCTTTTAAGTCGGCCCGGAATAAAAATGAAAGAACAAATTGCATCGGCAAATCTCCCTATTCTCTCTCCGTTGGATCTTGTGAACCACTTAAAATGAACTGATCATACAAGCATCTAAGAAGTTTCCGATCACATTTTTTGTTTGTTGTGGACCAATTTTGAAGGGCACAACAGGTCTAACTCCGTGTAATATAACCCCATAAGTCGAACCGTTAAAAGAAAACGGGCTCAATGGGTTTCTAATCACATTTTTAATTTGTTGTGTACAAATTTTGAAAGGCATAGCGGGTCAACTCCGTGTAGTATAACCCCATAAGTCGAACCGTTGAAAGGAAACAGGCTCAATGGGCAAACGAACCAAGCTGTTTTCGAGAGCTTGAGGCTCAACTCATCAAGTGCTCGTATCAAATCGAGTTCAAACTCAAGTTTAAAGCTCGTATAGTAAATGAGTCGAATTCAACACTTTAAAACTCAGCTTGTTTATAGAGATCGTTTAGTAAATGAATTAGGTTTCATTGTAAACGAGCCCAACTCAGAATTCCGAGTTTTAAGCTAAATAATCAAGGCCAGGCCTAGTTTACCATACCAAAATAAGCCCTAGTTTTTTTTTTCCGTTTTGTTTTTATTTGATTTGTTTTTTTAAATTTATTAATTTTGCGTCAAAAAATTGTGGATTGTAGGTTCATCTCAATGGCCAATTATTTCGCCGACATAAATCAATAATTCATAAAAAATTGACAAAAAACTTATAAATGCAAAAAAAAAAAAAATTGAATAAGAACAAAACGAAAAAAAAAAAAAAAAAACCAGATTTATTTTGGAAAATGAGGCCCTGAGCCGGAGTTCTTCAAAGGCTCTATTCGACTCGACTCGTCTAGGGCCGGATCGCCGGTTCGGTCATTTGCTTTCGTCCCAAATTCCAATTTCGACACGTCTCCCTCGCTTAAACCCTAATAAAATCTGCTCCTCAAAGAGACCACAGTATCTGATCAGAACAACACCCCTCGGTACCGGGAAATTTTCCAACAGCTCGTTCGTCGACATGGAAATGCCAAGCGACTTCGAGCGCGCCCTCATGTTCGAACACATCCGCAAGGCCGCCGAAGCCACCTACGCCAAGAATCCCCTCGATACCGAAGTTCGTACGCCGATCTTTTCACACAATGCGTGCATAATTGATCACCATTTCTTGTCGATCTCTTTTGAATGCTCTTTTGTTTTGTTTCTTGGATTTGGTTTGGCCCGTTTTGATTTTGTACGTTTTCGGTATTTAATTTGTGCAGAATCTGATTGGTTGGGGAAGTGCGTTGATTGAGTTGTCACAGTTTGAGAAGGTTGAAGATGCAAAAAAGATGACTAGAGGTATCATATCTTCCTCAGTTTGACGTACACATGTACCATTTACGTAATAGTATCTGTGGTCAACCTAAGACTTAGCCACTTAGGAGTTTGCTCCCTCCTAAGGTCTCCTGTTCGATTCATCTTACCGGAAACTCTTGGGCCGTTGGATTAGTCCGAGGTGCACGCAAGCTGACCTGGGACACCATGCATTACCCAAAAAAATTAGTAGTATCTGTGGTTGATGTGGTCAATAGGGTTTAGGGTTTTAGGATTTTGGGTTTTGTTTCGATTTCAGGTTAGAAGTAATATTGGAATCCTGACCAGAAAAAAAAAGTCTGTAATTTCATGGGCAAATGCTTAGTTTGTCTTTTAGAAGTTGTGTTAATATTAATTTGCCTCAGTTGTTAATGGCAATAGAGATTGCAACATAGTTATTTTTGGTTAAAAGTTGAATTACGATTTTGGTCTTTTCTAGACTGTTTCTTACCTACCCAAAAAAGATGACTAAGGTATCAATCTCCCTCAGTTTTTGTGCATACTTGCAACATTTATGTAGGAGTATATGCGTTCGGATGTGTTTTATGGGGTTTAGGATTTTAGGGTTCTGGGTTTATTTTCAGTTTCGGGGCCGAAGTATCATTGGAATCCTAACTAATGCTAATGGCAATTGAAATTGATAATGGGAATCGGAATTGTTAATTATTATTTTAGGGGAAAAGCTGAAGTATGATTTGAACTTATTGAGACTGTTTCTTTCCTACCCAAAAAGGAGATAACAAACGCTGTGAGAAAGGGATAGAAATAGAGGATTGTGGATTCTCAATTTCTGGTGAGATGTGATGAGAAAGAAAATAATCCAATATAACTCTTATGGTTTGTCCATTTCTCATCGTTTCACACCTCTTTTATTAGTTCTTCAAATAAGTTATGGGCTTTTCCTTTCTTCTCTTTCCCCACCATTTCTCACAATCCGAACGGGCTGTAACTTAACTGGAGGATTGAAGGTTTTGAGGACTTTATATTTTGGTGGTTTTATGACCTGGTTGTTCCATTGGGTTTAGGGTTTAGGATTCTGGGTTTAATTTCAGTTTCTGGGCAGAAGTAATACTGGAATCCTGATCGAAAAGGAAAAAGAAAGCCTGTGTATTTACGTGCATATGGTTCTTTTTTCTTAAAGCAGTTATTTTAAGAGTAAATTGCTATAATTGTTAGCGCCAACTGAGATTGTAACATTGTAATGTTTGGTTAAATGTTGAACTATGATTTTGGTGTATTGAGACTGCTTACCTATGCGAAGAAGGAGAGACTAACTTAATGGGAGGATTTAAGGTTTTGAAAATTTATATTTTGGTGGTTTTGGTTGTGTAGATGGAATTTCAAAGCTGGAGGAGGCTTTGATGGTTGATCCAAATAAGCACCAAGCTCTCTTTTCCTTAGGAAATGCTCATACTTCTATAGCATTTATGACACCTGATCAAGATGAGGCTAGGGTTTACTTTGACAAGGCATCCCAGTACTTTCAGCAAGCTGTTGATGAGGTAAATTTTAGCAACTTAATCCAAACTTTTATGTTCCTGTTACATGTGTTTAAATAGGAGAAGTGTAATGCTGCAAACTGGACTTATTGAGCAAGCAATTACAGATACATATACAGTCGCGCTGTGTTTCGTTATTGACTTCTCTCTAGCTACCTTCTAGTCTCCACCACCACCCAAACCACCTTATTACACCTAATGCCACATCGTCTACCAAAGCCCTCTAGCTATGACCTCGCTCTCTCTTGCCTCCCATGATTGTGGAATCTCAAACCTGATCTGTAGCCTCTTTATCCCCAGGATTCACAATCATCCCCAATTTTCTCTTTCCCACCTTTTCATCTCCAAAAGTGATTGCACTCAAAATACTGGAACCAAACAGGAATATTTTGGTTAGCCGACGAATGAGGCCAATCGTACCACGGATGACGGATATGTGGATGAAGAGAAAATTGAGAGTGGAGAGAGAAAGAGCGGGGATGGTAGAGAGAAATGAAGTTAAAAGAGGAGACAATGACGTCAGTAACTGGGTTTAAAGGGGGCAATTTTGTCCTTGTGGGGTAAGTTGCAATGTTCCATATTTTCTATTTGTGGCATTAGGGTCTCCCGCTTAAATTAGTGGGAGTCGTCACCTATATTGTACAAAGTTGTTAACTGCTAATTATTTTTGTCTGGTTGTCATAGTTTTGGAGATTTAATGGGAAGTATGTCTTGTAGGATCCAGAGAATGAGCTTTATCTCAAATCCTTAGAAGTTTCTGACAAGGTACAATCTTACTATCATTGACCCAGGTTCTTCAAAAACAGGCTTGGCTTTGTCTTGTTTGAGTTAACTGTGTAGCAAATCCAATTGGTCATTATGATTTTCTTATTTCAATAATTATTGACGAGGTTATATCTTCAATTTTCCTAGGCACCTGGCCTGCACTTGGAGTTTCATAAGCAGGGTTTTGGTCAACAGGCTATGGGAGCTGGTCCTTCGACTTCCTCCTCTGCAAAGGTGATTACTGTTGGCCTTGAGCCCTCATCATGTTTTTTGTGATTCTACCATTTGACTGTTTGAGTGACCAAAGTTCCTCTTCCCACAGTTGGAACATTAACAACCACGCAAGCTTAGCTTTCTGAAGTAGAAATAGGAATTTCTATCCTTGGAAGAACCTAAATGTTTGTGTGTTGGGGTGTGTGTGCGTGGGTGTCTGCTTTTGGTGAATAAAATATCATTCCACGAAAGAAGCTTATAAAGAGAGACAGCGTGGGAACAAACCCAGTAGCACAACCAGCAAAATTAGACCATCATCCTAACTAAGCACAACAAACCAAAAGGCAAGGTACACCAGTTCCTTCTTTGAGTCAGAAATCTAGGAAAGAAATTCCAGGCAAGGCATACTTGCCGATTTTGATTGGAATTCACCATAGCATCCCATCAACAATGGTTAACTTCACTTTGATCCCTTACAATACTCATCTTATATATTTCATCCCTCTACCATGTAATTCTTTTACTATTTAGTCAAATTGATAATCTCCCAGTTACTTTCATGGACAGAAATCCTCTCACGTGAGTTGCAGTGACCTTTTGCCTGCCCGCCAAATCTGTACGCATAGCCAACATTTTGTCTTTGTTCAGTTCCCATTTTTGAAAAATATTTTTGATGTAATGAGTGGAGAGAGAGATAGAGATAGAAAAAGTTATTGAAAAACGTGCTGAGAGAAAAATGGGTTTCCCAAAAACGGGAACCAAACAAAGCGTTCCATTTTTAGTTTCCAAATGCACAGTTCCCCGTTCTTTATACAAATCTAGGTGTTTCTTTGTGCACCTCACAATCCTATGAATCTCGATGACTAGAGTCTTCTGTTGTCCCTCCCCAGAACTCCATAACCAAATGCTGAACTCTTGCCACCACGAACTGCTCTGGACCACCACCACAAAGTCTTGCCATTTCATCCCTTCCCACTTTCCTTCCCCCCTTTCTCTCGTCCGAAACCTCACCCTGATCTGTATTAAGCGACGAGGCCTCCCCCTCAAAACTCTTATCACTAATTGAAACCCAGAACCCGAGTTTTGAAAATCTCCAAAAATTCAAGAGTTGGAATTGGACTTATATGTGAGATATGTCGATGGCTTACAAGAATCTATACCTTTCTTATGGTTTGCATTGGAATTGAATGTTGATATGCCTAATCAAGGAATTAAAAAGGGGAAAAAGTAAGTTTTTTTTTTTTTTAAATGGATCGGGTTGAAGGCGGTGGGGATAATTGTTGTCATGCTAAATTTTTTTGTCAAGAGTTGAAGTCACTTCCAAGACCAGCAACGTCATAGCAGTACGGTGGTTGGTGGGCGATCAAGAGGTGCGTCTGGGCTAGGAGACGACGGGGAAGGCAGCGACATTGAGAGGCATCAGTGGCGGCTGATGATGGTGGTGGATAGAGGTGGAGAGAGGAGTAAGTGTTGGCACTTGATTGTGCCGGTGGCAGTGGTGTGGCCAGCGGGCAGTGACCAAACTTCTTTTCTGTCGGACATCATGTATGAGTACGCCATAGGATATGCTTATGAGTTATGGGTGATGGATCAGTTTTCCATGGTAAATTCTAGTAAAAAAAAAGAAGCTTTCCTCTGGTAAATGTCCTTTTTCCCCAAGAGAAATGGTTGTGCACTGGCTCATGCAGCGCTCATTGCTGTTTGCTGTCCACAAGTTTGACGCCGTAATCAATTTGACTGAGTAGCTATAAATTGGATAGTTTAGGGTCTCAGAACACCATATTTATAGTTAAGGGACAAAGTAGAAAAACTTTGAGAAGGGATAAAAAAGGCTTTAACCCCATGAACAAACTCCATCTTTAATATCTTGTTCAATCACCTTCCCCACAGCTTCAGGGGTCTTAGCACATTCTGCATTCTGAGAATTGATTCCAAATGGGTAATGAAGGGTGGAATTTTGCATGGATTTGGTGTAGTTGGCCCCATCTTTCTAGTAAATGCAAGATGTAATAGAGTATTGACTCTATTTCCGCAATGACACATTACCTGTATAATTAACTATATGGTTGATAACAAAGGATTCTTGCTTTCATTGTTATGCAATTTAGTTGGACTTGTCCAAACAAAATTTGTACCGCCTCATCCAAAATTGGTGAATGTTTTGAGCAAGGTAGCTGCGTGGATCCACATTTGTTTTCACTTTTCAGTTATTTTCTGCATCACATCTGATGTTGTGCTTTTACTGTTGGATAACTCTCTCATTTCTCCTATTCTTTTCTTTCCAGACTGTGAAGAAGAAGAACTCTGATCTTAAGTACGACATATTTGGATGGGTAATCCTTGCAGGCTGCATTGTTGCGTGGTTAGGGTTGGCAAAATCTAATGTTCCTCCGCCACCTCCTAGATAAGTCGAGCTTTTGGCTCATGTATCAACTATGGAGTATTTTTGGAAGTACATTCATCACAGCCGACCCCAATTGATTGGGATTTAAGGCTCAGTTTGGTTACGTTCATCACAGCGCTTTTTTTCCTGTTTCGTTGAACATATCTGTGCCCTTAGGGAGTTAAATTGTTGGACCAGGAGTTATTCTTTTTGCCATACGTAGACTGGTTTAAGGAGGAGAATTATTGCTTATATGCTGCTACCTAGATTTTTTCGGAGTTATCTCTTCTATTTTCAAAGGTCTGTAGCTGCAATTTCCTGAAATATAAAGGCCCACGGTTTAGTTTTTTAATGTGTACTGGAGTTGCATTCAGGGATTTCGTCTTCGAGATTCTTAGACCGCAATGTTTCTGCAGTTGCATGATAATCAAATGGAGATGATTACGAGTATGCAGCTTCATGTTGTGGCATTGAATTAGAGGGCAGGTTTTGCTGCCACGACGATCACGACCCCATCAGGCGACGATTTATATTACTTATCATTTTTTATGATCTCAAATTGATAGTTTGAAATTTCAGTTGTGTTGGCTGTTTCCACAGAAAAATTCATTTTATTATTAGCTTCCGAAGCATATAACATTAACATCTAAATTCAAAATCAGAAGGTCTCTGTGTCTGAGCTCTTGTTCTATATGTATATGGGGTATATTCGATTTCTGGTACTAGAGAACAAAAGGCAAAAGTAGGGAGAGAGAGTAAACGCTCTTTTTGACTTATCATTTTCACTCCTCTTGTTTGGTAAAACATGAAAGGTCTACGGATTATATTTTGCACATATCTATCAAACAATACTCTCATTGTAAATGTATTTAGCACATATCATCTAAATACTCTACAGATTTATAATACCTTGACTATGATTTAAACAATCAAAAATGCAAACTACAAAATGCAAAAAGACCTGAAAAAAGGAACAGGGTCACATCGGACCGAGTTCCCGTCCAATTTTGGTACCATCTAGTTTGGTCCAATTTTAATCATTTGCCACGTTAAAAATTATGTTGGTCGGATACCGTTTTGAAATGAAATCTTGTAAAAAAAATGGTGTGCAACACTAGATTGCAACCAATTTAACACATTTATCTTAAGCTTAATGGATTTAAAATCCTATCAAACGGAATCAATCAACGCAATTTTTGATGTGACCGCTATTCTCCACGAGCTTATAAAAAATGAACTGTTCTGATCATTGTTGTGGGCCCATCCCGAGCCCACAGATGCCGAAAGTGGAATGAACTGTATACCTAAGATGAGACGAGAGCTCTGTCCCTCCGCACCACCCTCTATAACTAAGAGTAGTGCTATAACCGTACACAAATGCACGAACACACTCACAAAGTGTGCGTTATCCACACACACAAGTGGTGTGCTTGTGTGTGTGGACCCGACACACCTTGTGAGGGTGTTTGTTTGTGTGTGTGGACCCAACACACCTTGCGAGGGTGTTTGTGCAAGTGTGTGCGGTTATATCATTTTGGTAATTTGGCAGGACCACATTGGCATGTTAGGCATTCCTCAAGGAGCCCGTTGATCTTTATAAAAGGTGTTATTCAACTTTCTAATATACCATCTTTGCCTCCCTACTTCTATACAATTGGTAGAGATCCTCAGGTACAAGACTCGGCGACCCCAGAAAGAGTCGCTACCCGAAAATATAGGAACAAGTATAACCCAACGGGGGATAAAAAAAAAAGTATAACCCAACGGGTTTGGCTATGTGGGCATAAAAGAACTATTAAAAGGCTTGCCCCTCAAGGGGACACAAGTTCTAATTCCACAAAAAACTAAACATTGGAAACCTCAGGGCCACTCGAGATTTGCCTAGTTGTTAACTTTAGGGTCTTAGAATTAATCGAGGTAGTGAGCATAAAAGAACTACTAAAGGGCTTGCCCCTCAAGGGGACGCAAGTTCTAATCCCATGAAGACTAAACATTGCAAATCTCAAGGCCACTCGAGGTTTGCCTGGTGATTAACTTTAGGTCTTCAGAATTAGTTGAGATACGCTCAAGCTGAATCGAACATTTGGTTTCAGGTAAAAGAAAGAAAGAAAGAAAGAAACAGTCACCTTGTTTGATTCAATTCTCATCTCATTTTATTTTTCTCTCTATACGTTTTTCAATACATTTTTTTTCTCTATCTCTCCGCTCATTACATCAAAAATAACTCTCAAAAAGTTGAAGCAAACAACGAGAGTCAATTTTTAGAAAGTACTGACAAGTCTAAGCCTACCCCAATAAATTTAAAGCTGAGCTGAGCTTTCAAGCTTTCTTCTGGATAGGGGTAGTTCAAGAGGAGCACGAACTTCATTAAAACAGCAGTTATGATCCTGACAATAATGGATGTGGTAGTTGCCCCGAGTTACTCCCCCTTCTATGGTGATTGGTGGATCTTCAAGCCAAAAAAAATCCGTGCCTCAGAACTGTACTATTACACAGACAAAAACAAATAAATAAGGACCCATTCACCAAATCTTTCCAAACACTGCTTTAATGTGAAAAACATAGCAGAATCTAACATGGGTCCGATCTGGATTCTTCGCCTGTGCCTTTGTATTGCAGTGGTGGTGGTGGTGGGCGTGTCTAACACGGCTGAATCAACGGTTCTGATTCGTTTTGATCGAGCTCCACCGGCTCGGTCGAGGTTCTCCACCGCTGTTTTCCGGTACTCTGTCACGGAGCAGGGTGGCTCCAGTGGGTGTAAGAACAATGGCTGCTCCATTCACTGCAAGGTAAAAGATATTTTCCTTTTGCTCTGTTTTAAGATTCTGGTGGTGTTGTCAGTTGTGCAATGGACAATTTTTACTCCTAGGGCCTGTTTGGTTGGTTGGAACATGGGATTGGATTGCGAACTACGTTACTAGAACTGCATTTCCAGCATTTGAATGCAACCTTACCCATTGGGCACCCTGTTCCAATAAACATGGAGTAATAAGGGATGTGGCATGAGCAATGCTAAAAAACACCTTTAAAACATAACTCCCGACAAAACCGTGTCCGTCGTCCGGGAACCGTTAGATGCACATGGATCCACATTTCACATACAACTAAGTGTTTTGGACACAGTTGTGCCCGAAATTGTGTTTTAAAGGTGCGTTCCTAGACATGTTGATGACATAACAGAAACCTACGGGCTTTGTCGAACAGAAGCATGGCAGCAAGTAAGGGGCTTATTGCTTCCAAATCGCGATTTCATCCCCCACCTCTAGAAAAAAGAAGACCCTTGGGACTTCTAGACTAGAAGTTTGCCTAGTCGTTAATTTCAAGCTCTGGGATAAGTTGAGGTTCGTGTAACCGCTTAAGCACAACTGGACACCTTATCAAAAAGGAATACCAGCTAGGCAAATTGGAAAGAGTTCATGTGTAGATATAAATGGGAGCAAGTTACTGACACCAAAATCCATTTTGAATTCCCCAAGGGACAGGATTTGTCTATAGTCATACCAAGATATTCATGCACTTTTGAATGCAACTGAGTTTAATGTCTGTATTTTGAAACTGATCAACGGGTATCTTATTGAAATGTGTACAGCTTGATGGGCAAACTTTGAGGTCATGTCCTGCTGATACCATAGTACTGAAGAACTTGACAGTAAATCAGAGACACAATTTTGTTATAAGCATCAACACGGGCGACGGAAACAGTAATTCATCGTCTTATTCGTGGTTCATCGGTAAGCCTTATCTCCCTCAATGTA
The DNA here is from genome assembly GCA_019656275.1 of Rhododendron kiyosumense. Taxonomy (NCBI): domain Eukaryota; kingdom Viridiplantae; phylum Streptophyta; class Magnoliopsida; order Ericales; family Ericaceae; genus Rhododendron; species Rhododendron kiyosumense. The sequence goes on from BPLS01000130.1 coordinate 1,104,738, forward strand.
TTTCTTCCAAAGTTCAAGTGTTTTTTCTAATGGCAAGACCTTTGTTCCTGAACAGATACAACACCACCAACTGCAACGATTTCTAGCAAACAGAGTTACACAAATGCTGAGAAAGTAGAAATCCTTGTTGCGTTCAGTGAACCGTGCAGCGGAAAGGGTGGCTTCAAGTGTATGAACTCATCAAACTGTGATGTAAGTACGTCTTTTCGCTCACTTCATACGTGTGACTAGAGACTTATACTAGTTACGCAACGAAAGTCGAGGCATTTACTCTGAATTACATGGGAAAAAGCCACCTTTTCGTGCCTTGACGGTAATGGTAAGTTCTTTCCATACTTGCAGGTAATCGTGAACGGTCCTGCACATGTAGATGCATCCTCAGTACGCGCAATCAAACCCGACAGCAAATACAGCCTAAACATTGTTTTCTCCCAAGGAAGTATCTACGCTCGCGCCATCATTAAAATGGCAGATAAGATGTGCACTGACGAGGCAGGGAACCAGTTTACAAGATCAAATGGTTCAATTCTCATAGTTCACTTGGGTAAGCACACATGAATTGAAGAGTCACTAATGGTTAAATATGTTAAATGGTTACTGCAATAATCGTTCAATGGCTGTCTTAGATAGAAGACCAGTGCTGGTGGATCTATGGGCGTCCATCCCATCGTATGAGGTGGTGATAAATGGGGTTCCGAGAACTGTAATTGCAACTAACAAGACGGAGGACTTGAAAGTTTTCTTGGACTTCAGCATTCCTATGATGAATGCGACGGAACAGATTCAAAGTGCTTTGCGAGTGAATGTGGGTAACTTCATAGCTAGTCATAGTGGCAACCGTGGAAACCGCAGTTTTGCTTTTGAAGTAAGCCTTGAAGCTTCAACTTTGTTAGTATAAATATTCCAGTATGCATCTAACGTTAGGGTTGAAAAATGATAGCAGATTTAGAATGAGCACTATTGTTAATTCCTCAAGTTTTGTTTTGTAGCTTAAGAATATTTCAAGAACTCAAATAGTCACAGTTGAACTAGAAGCTGCTTCATTATTCGGAAGAACAGGCACTCCCGTCTCCCCCGTCGCCCCAATTTCATTTCTCTATGGTATAAAACTGCCACGGTTGGCGTTTTTTGAACAGAAGTTTTGAGTATAAATCTAATGGTCTACTACGACACCTAATCAATGTGTTTGTCCCCAGATTCTACTGAGCCTGGGGTGGGATTGAGTTCAAGCTCGTCAAGTGTTACAAAGGAGTCGAACATTGCCATAATCATAGAGTTCACAAAGCCAGTTTTCGGCTTCAAGGCCTCAAAGGTAGAAGTTGAAGGGGGAAGTCTCACAAGGCAGGTGCATATTGTGTTATGTATTGCGTGATAGTACTAACGTTGGAGTAATACTGGTACTCGAGGCACAAATAGAACAAGAAAAGAGATCTTTGATTTGAAGACCTTTGAAATTCTTCTCTAGTTGCTTAGTCTTGATTTTGCTTCGTGTAGATTTGAACAACTTTCAAGAGCTCTATACTCTTTGACAGTCCGGGCAGTATCTCAGGACGTATCGGTTATTGTTCCAGCAGGACAAGTGAATGATATTTCAGGAAATCTGAACTTGGCTTCTAACTCAATCAATATCAGGCATGGTAAATATGATTTCTTTGTTCTTCTCGGCATGCACTTTACTGTGGCGATAGTTTGCCTTGCCTGTAACAACAAAACTTTTTCACGCAGTCTTGACCCCTTCTATCTCAATTGCACTCCACTCATTCATGACTGCGGGTATATTGGTAACATCGCTAGCAGCTGCCATTCTTTCAATCTCTTCTGCAAATCTAGGAGCTGTAGGAACTCTGGCTAGTGGCGGCGCAGTTTTTCCTGACCCATCGATGAATCTGCATGTAAGTATTTATATATTCCTCTACATCATGTATTATACTTAATTCCTGCATGAAATTCAATTTCCAGACAAGGAATTAGTCTTGAATGCAAATGTTGTATCATACCAGGGGATGGTGGGACACCTGCAAGTTTTTGTCCTAGCAGACTGGATCTTGGTTTCACTACCGGTAGAATATTTGGAGACAACAGAAGGTCTTGGGTGGCTTTTACCCCGTGAAAAGCTTCCGTGGAGGAAGAAAAGCTCTTCAATGTGGCCCAGCAATTTATACACGAGCGAAACCAAGCTTGAAATGGAAGAAAGTCATTCATCCATTGGAATCCCGGACAATACAAGGGCTTACCGTACATATCAACCAAATTTAACCACCTTTACTTCTAACTTGCAACAAGGACCACCAATTCCTGCAGTAATTTACCCGAAGAGTGGTTGGCTCCCGGGACAGCAGAACATAACCATGAAGAACATTCCGTATGGGCAACCCTTGCGTTCCAATGAATATTTCACTTATTTTCTGGTGAGTATTAATTTGATATTCTGAAGTTTCAATCTTTTAGAAAAGTTTTGCCGACTTTTGAATCACTGTACTTGCAGCGAGGCGAGCCATTATCAGCTAGCAGTGTCATGAAGAGAATGCAAACATATACAGGGTATAGATGCCTTTCTCGTTTTTGCTGATTAATTTAGATCTGTATTCGCAAAGTCATTATAAAGATAAGTATAGCGTTGAACTTACTCTCTCTATAGATGGGAGGACTTGGAGATGAACTTGTTCTGGCTTGGTGTGGGAGGAATCAGTTTACTAGTAGCCCACTTAGTGACCTTTCTTTTCCTGCGGTGGAGGACTCAAAGATCAGCGCCCGGCATACTTTCAGTGCCGAGGTTTGAGCTCTTTCTTCTGATTCTCATGCTTCCTTGTATTTCTCAATCTGCGGCTTTTGTCATCAGAGGTAAGGATCGCTCATCCTCAAACTTTTGTGATTTGATTGTGTCATGAAGAATCTCAGCACTCAAGATTAGGATTATGTGCAGGTGGCACAACAGGGGGAGTACTCACTGGGACTTTGTTGCTAGCCATCCCAGCAGGTTTCATTCTATCAGTATGCCTCTTTCTTGCGATTGCTATCTTTTATGGGAGCTTTACGCAGTACACAGAAGTCAAACACATTCACGACAAGGAACCATGGTGTACGAAACTGCAGCATTTCTTCACCGGGAGACCAACAATTGGAAAGTGGCTTTATAGAGAAGGGCTGCCCTTGTCTTTCCTTCCAAGATTTGGGATTCTCTTTGAGAACCGGAGGGGCCCTCCATTTTTTGTCTCACTAGACCAGAATGACCCTAACAACAAATCCAAGTGGACGGAAAGTGGCCGAAGTGGTATTGGAAGAATGAGGGCTTTGAGTTCAGACGAAAGTAATGAAGAAACCAAAGTTCCCCCGTCCAAGAAGTTTTTGGGATACGCAAGATCCTCGTATATCATTCTTGATCTTCTAAGAAGAACCAGTTTGGGGATTGTAGCCGGAGCTTACCCATCAGGAGGTTTTAACCAAGGCCTTTTCGCACTTGTAATCACGTCAGTACAGTTCCTCTACTTGTTCACACTGAAGCCATATATCAGCCGGGGAGTAAATGCAGTGGAGAGTGTCTCACTCTTGTGTGAAGCAGGGCTATTCATCCTATCTACAAGTGCAAGTGGCTCAAGTTTAGTTGGAGAAAACAATTTGGGATTCGCCATGTTGGGTCTCCTCTTGCTCGCATATGTTTCTCAAATCGTAAACGAGTGGCATGCTATCATGAAGAGCCTACTCAGACTATCACAGCCGCAAGACAATTCGTTCAAGTCAGGTTTGAAAAATGCAGCTAAGGGTCTTCTCATCCCTTTCCTACCAAGGAGGCATTGGTCAGGAGCCGCAGCTGGATCGTCCTCTCAGCCAAAAACTGGCCTGGATCTAGTCCCTAGTACTTCAAGTGCCATGAATGCAACAGTTGTTCCGGTGGTCAGTCCCGGTTTGTCACCCAACCTAAACACTGCAAGTTCCACCAATAGAGAGGCAACCCTTAACGGGCAGAAACCCGGGGAAGGAAAACAGCTGAAGGGGATTAAACTAGAGCCAAAGAGTGAGATGAAGAAGCTGAGGCAGTTGGCGAGAGCTAGTTTCACTGGGGTCCCCAATTATGATGAAGGTAGCACCAGTTACGGTTTTTAGAGCTGTAGTCCTTTTTTCCCACGCGAAGCCTCCATGGATTAAGCATTCTCTTCCGAAAAGAAAATATGGTTTGGTCGACTCGGATTTCTCATTTTAGCAGACACCAGAGGCGTACATATTAGAAGACTAGAGGCCGGGGCACACGCGATGCATGTTCAAGTCAAATCTCTCTTATTATTTTTTGTCAACGTTCAATCAATCAAACAATAAATGGGATTCAACATGCACACGCATTGCATGTGCCCGACCGCTAGTTGTTTTTTGTATAACAAAACTGAAAACATGGCTAACGAGGTCATCCTTTTGGTGTCCATTGCATGACTATTTGATTCATTCTATAATCAAAGACAGAAGCAGACACATACAAATCCAAGATGGGAGACGTGGGTTCATTGGGTAGGTAGTTATTGAGTTGGATGGTTATTTGGTGTTAGTTTGTCTACTATGCCCCAACAATTAAGTCCTCTGTAACTTCAATTGTGCGTGAATCTTTTTATCTATTGTGGGCAATTTTGGAAAAAAAAAATACATAACAAAAGGGAGACACCAAAAGGTGCTCTCCCTTTATATATTAGAATAGACAGCATTGGTATTCAACAAGATGAATACCTTTCCTATTATGTCACATGAAAAAATGAGATTTGATACTTCAAGATATCAACAAAATGGTGCAACAGGTTTTTGAACTAAAATTTGCCTTCATGAAGTTGCCAAAACCAAACCAACAAAATGAGTTTGATCCGCTACGGCCATATCTATTTTCGTAAAAATAAAATAAAATACTCAGATCATCTCGGATTATGTGTGAATCAGTGTTTGATTAATACGATATTAAACACAGTTTATCTTCTCGACAATATTTGCACCTTGAACAATTTCGATCATGGAAATAACCTGGCATGAGTTCACAATCGACCAATTAGACGTCGTTGCAGTCCCTATAATGGGAGATTTAAATTGGGCCGTCGGCCGCTTCGAGTAAGCTCGCGTCTCTGTAGTGCGAGTTCTTAATGGTTTTTGTTGGTTGCACGTTCTGCAATTGCCCATTGCTGTTTTAAAAAAAAAGAAGAGAAACTGAGGAAATTTCCATTCACGAATGAATCAAAACTACCAAAATGTAAGACACGAGCAGCAAAACCACTAACAAGGCTTTGCGACGTGTTTTGCTATTTCATTGTTAGCCTTATTCTGTTGTTGATTTTTTTTTACCAGAAATAAACTTGATTTATATATAAAATCAAAATTCAAAAGACCGAAATTTTATTGGTCCGAAAATATAGAAAAACAACAAACAAAATACAACACACAAAACAAAAGAAAAAATCCGCTTAAAGCTAAGACGCTAAAATATTTTGTTGTTGATTTGTATGCTAGGTTGCGTTCGTTTCAGCATTAATTGCCTTATTCTGTCATTGATTTCAATTTTCATGGTGATCCAATAACACGCGATGGTTGTGTATCTCTTTAAAAAGAGCAATCATTTTCATACAATTTTAAAACACAATTCCGAACGTGTATGAAAATGTTTGATGCACAACTTGGGACACAATTATGTATCGAACCGTTCGATACACATGAATCTTCTACTCAAAATGTGTGCGTAGACTTTTTCGTCATTCTGAAACATTTTTAATTTCTAATCAAAATATTTAATTTTTCAAACTCGTCTCGGCAGGACCAATTTAGACCAAACTTAATTTCTTCTAAAAGAATTTACCTAAACATATCAATTTTATAAGTATCGTTTTAAACCACAATAACCTTTAAACAATCTTGATCATAAATTTTTTGAACAGAATCTTGATCATAAATTTATAATTTAAATTTCTCTTGACAAAAAGTTTAAAATCAAATAAATTTAAAAAAAATAATAATAATAATCTTGAGTACTAGAGTCAGAAAATTCAGAAGCACGAAAATCCACTCACAATGTCATCCTCACATGGCGAGTACCAGAGCTCCGGAATGCTCTCCAGAGACCAATTGCTTCATCTCTTCGATCGCTTCTCCTTCCTCACCTCCCAACCTGGTACGTACACAGCTACACCCTCTCTCTCTCTCTCTCTCTCTCTCTCTCCGATTCCCCGTCCCAATCGACCTTTCTTATCAAATATATATTGATTTCATAGCGATTGCATAATGTTCAGAAGTGAAGAAACGGATTGCGGACGCTGTGGACGACAAACAGGTAGAATTTCCGCTTCGTCGAACTACTTATTACTCATTCTTGATTATTAGTAGTATTTTTTCCTGTCCGATTTGGTTACCCTTTTAAGTTATTTTAACCTACCCGGATTTTCCGACTCCACTTTGATGTAAAGCAGTCAAAAGCACTCGATACCGGTCCAGAGCAAAGCCGAGCAAGGCCTTTTCTTTGGCCTTTGGGCCCCAAAAAATTGCTAAAAGAGGGCTCTAAAAGTTGTGTAATATTCAATAAATGTTTGTCTATATAGTTCAATTTACCAGCGTACATATTTTTTAGCAGTTTGGTCACTGAAAATCGAAGAAGAGTGACCTTTAGGTGATTGTTCCAAATCTTTGCAAGAATATATATCGGTATTTCAGATTTTTATCTTGTTGAATGCTACTAATTTTACTTTTTAAAGTTGAATTGCATTATGCTTTTTCATTTTCCTCATGAAAACGTATAAATGGCCCAATCTTTTAAAGTTTGCCTTGGACCCTTAAAAAGTCCGGGCCAGCTCTGAAAGCTCCCTGTAAAGTTATACTTGATATGAGGAAAACTTGTGCTAATGCATAAATTTTTGTGTTGTTAAGGCCTCAAGGGTAAAGGTAAAGACTTGAAACCCTCAGAGTTTTGTGGTAACGATATCATTCAAGATTGTTTAAAGAGATACGTCAAACTGACCAGGTCGATCGAACTATTGTGAATGTGTCCCATATTTTAGGTTTAAGATATTAGAGAAGTTCTTAAGTAACAAAATTCATCGTTCGAACAAAACTATGATATTGATATTTTGGTTTTTTAGAAACTTGCATCTTGTAATGTGGTGTATGACACTGAAGTTTATCTAAATTTTTTTTTTTTTTGATCGGCAAGTTTAACTAGATGTATTTGTTCTAACATAGAATTGTTTTGGTGAGATAATAATATTGCAATGATGCTCCTACCAACTACTGGAAGGTGAACTTCTAAATACTCACCTGAAGGTGAACCTTCAAACATAACCCAGAGTTTAATTTCTCAACACCTTAATGAACACTTTGCTACACAGGGAAAAGTCAGTGGACCTAATCACCTAAAATATGGGTGATTGACTTGTACATGCTTGAAGAAAGTCCTGAAGGAAGTCAGTTCGATTCATCCATCTGTGTGTCCTTACTTGTTAGATAATGATGGATATTAGTGTGGAAAATTATTGCTACATTATTAGGAACTTGCTTTACGCTAGTCCACATCTTATGGAAATGTTTAGGCTGAATTCATGAATTGCTTTGTTCACTTGTCACGTGTGCCATAGTGAAGCATAAACCCATATGTTCAAGGATGATGGTCATTTCCCTTTATTTCAGATCTCACCATCTGGAATTTGATTTGTCAGCAACATGCTATAGAACATTTGATACAGTAGGTTGAACTTTGAAGTGCAATACCTAAATGAGAAGCACACTGTCCAATACTGTCAGGGCCTAAAATGCTTAAAAAGCCAATCGAAACTAGCTACATTCAGTTCAATTGGCAGATTCATTGTGAATGGGGTGGTGCTATTGTTAGCTTCTTGTTGGGGTTATTTTTCCATTGGCGCATACCACAGGACTGAATTCGTAGAAGTTTGGATACCCCTCCTCCCTTTCTCCTTTTTCAGTGTGTGTGTGCATGCGTGTGTACACATACACAGTTGTTTGTTGCCTAAGCGGTTGGACAAAAATTGGCCAATGATGTGCCATGGATCATTTTCCTGTTCAATATGTGGACTTATGTTGGACTATTGGAAGCGTGAACTGGTTTTGATGCTGCTCTGTCAAGCGGCAACTATCTAAGGTTCACATGTAATACTATGCAGGAAGCAGTTGCTGTGACCACGAAACTCCAGGAGGAGATATTTTTGGAGATGGGAGTTGGTAAGTCTGTACTACTTGACATAGTAGGGGAATCAGTCTCCCATCCTTCAGTATATCAAAGGAGATTAAAAGGTCAAAGTATGTGGATATCTTTTATCTGTAGCTTGATCTGTAATCCCTTCCAATGAGTTGCCATTGCAGTTGTAAAGCTTTTGCATAGGCTGTTGGTAAAGGGATGCAGTTATAGTTTCATTGAGCAATTAGTCTATCTTTTACTGCCTTACTGAATATAAATGTTTGCAACAATGGCTGTCATTTATTAGATATCAAAGGTTTGGGTCAGGAAGTAAATATTCAGAATTATCGCCCTTTTGTTGCAGATCCAAGGTTTGGTCTAGCTTGCTTGGGGAAAGTAAATATGGCCTACGAGAGTGATCAAGATTTGATGATTCAGTTTTATAGATTCGTAGTGCAGTAAGTCTCTCTCTCTCTCTCTCTCTCTCTCTCTCTCTCTCTCTCTGTGTACGTGTGGCCGTACGTGCATGTGTTTTTAATACTGTTTATATATTTAGTTTATAGATACACATTTGCCCTGAGTATCTATGAATGTTTGTCTCTGAGTGTTGCGTGCATGCTTGTCTATGGGTCGGGGGTGGGGAATGAGTGCAAAGCTGATATTCATTTCTGTAGCAGTTTGAGAGGCAGGTCTTTGGACATGTTATACTAAATTCTCAGCTTTCTCAAACTCTCGTTTGATGTATCTGTGTTAGAGATTCTTCGAAGTTATAAACCTTCGGGAAACAGAATTTCGTATGGACTCTTTTTTGTTTACAGTCAAGCAGTTCACAGACATCCATCCACATCTAATCTGGGATGGGGCCTTCAACATATTTCTTGTTAGTGTTTTAGTTTTCTATATTGTTCTGCTTCCTTTCGTTGTCCTGTCATAGGTGGGGATGATAGTTTCGGTTGTATCTAGGACGTTCATATTGGTATAGCACGTGTCAATGTCCAGACTTTGCTAATGTTGCTAACACTATGGAAATGACAGGGAAGAGATGGCTTGCGAGGAAGCTGAGCTTGGACCAGACCAATTCTCTAAGAAACTGCAAATGCAACATAAACTACAAGAACAGGTAGAAATATTCAGTATGTGGATCAAAATCAGTTCAAAGGGATATATAACATCTTTGAAATATTTGCAGCAACTGGAGATGCTAAAACACATGCGCAAATTTCACTTGGATGACCAGTCTGCAATCCTTGACAAGGTACATCTCCGTTTTGTGGCCTTGTTACTATTTATAGGCTTGGACCTCGTGATGGAAATTGGTTATTTTTAACTATGTGTGTTTACAAGAAGGAAGATTTCTACGCTGCACCCAGAAACTCTCTCTCTCTCTCTCTCTCTCTTCTTCTCTCCCTCTCTCTGTTTGTTTTGCCTTTGATTGGGACAACCCTACCGTCCTCTCTGCAAACACATAATCTGTGCACTTTTGTAACTTGGTGTTGTGGTTCTACAGTTGCACCAGCAGATGGACTCTGACAGTGCGGCATCAGTTCTTTCGGTGGAGCAGATCCAGGATATTGTCCGGAGAAGGGTATCACCTTTATTTAGGCCGAGGTAGTTAGGTACTTTAGTTTGTACTCATTCATATGTTCCTTCTTGTTGTTTGGGAGCCCTATTTTTTTCGCACCAAAAGGATGTTGTTTGTACTTGCATTGCTTCTGAGCAAAAGGAAATCTGATTTATACTCTCTTAGTTTCACTTTCGCTGCTTCTTTGAATTGTCCTCTCTCTATCTTGATGCCAAAACAATGGCCGATTTAACAGAGTATGAGATTGAGATAACATGTTTGTAATTTAGTCGAGAGGCTCATGACTTAGGGTGGTGCAGTTGATTATGATTGGGATGAGTTTTAACATGATATATCGACCTAGGGTGGTGCAGTTGATTATGATTGGGATGAGTTTTAACATGATATATCTTTTCTTTTCTTTTTTTGGACAGCAATTTTAACAAATCAATTCTTATGAATGAACAATTCCGATTATGATGGTGAAATTCACGTGTCTCATCAAAAGTAAATAGAAGTTACCTACACAAAAGGAAAAGGTGAGGGTTGCATGCTTCATTGGAAATAATCGAGTCAAGTCCCTCTGCATCCATGCCCCCATCTTTCTTATCTTACCTCTCTTGGCTCCCTTTGTGAGCCCCATCCCTGGTCTATATATTGATTACTCAAACCCCTTAACTATGTATTGAAGAAAACCACTGCAAATATATAACTTAATTGGACATGAATAACTATGTGAACAACTTGTATTTGTCAATGGTAATTACTGTTTTCTTATAATCGCAAGAGGTTGGCCTAGTGGTCAAGGCTTGAGACTTAAGAGTTTGCTCTTTTCTAAGGTCTCAGATTTGAAACCGCTTGGGTGTTATCAACTCTTTGGGCCAGTCCATCAGAGTTTTGCTGTAGTTTTTATTGAGTTCCCCGCAAGTGGGCGATGAGATTGGACCTCCATGATTAGTCGGTGCACGTGAACTGCCCAGACTCTTAAGTTATTAAGCCTAAAAAAATCAATATGGGTCCGTGTTGGCACCCATGAAGAGAAATTTGGAGAGGGAGGAGGAAAACGGTACGGAGAAAAAAGGAAATTAATTTTCGCATCCCACTTTTACCTATTGGCACTTCGGTTTTTATTCTTTTTTTCTATTTAAAATTACAACAATATTCTTCTCTATGTGAAAAAGTGTATGAACACTAACAAAATAAATAGTAATTTAATAATTTCACATATGATAAAAGACAAAAAGTGACGTGCCAATTGCTAAAAGTGGAGTGCTAAAATCACTTCGGGAGGAAAAAAATCAGGTGTTTAAAACATAACTAACTAGAGTAATAAAAGCCCAAATTCGATGGGTTCCAGTGACGTGGCACGATCAGGGCTTTCTTCATCCAGAGTCACACCATACTACGGTGGTCCCTTATTACATCCTTCGTCTACGTCCAAACAGATAAGCTTTTACACTGTCCCTCCTCCTTCACAGAAAGAACACTCTGGTCCGGTTAACGCTGCACATTTCTCTCCGGTAAGCACAAACCCTAAGGACTCTGGTCTTGTTCGCAGCAGAATGGCGGCGACGATGACTGTGAGTACGAGTCTACTCGCTGCTTTTAAAGGACTCACGCTTTCTTCGACCTCGTCTTCCTCTTTCCTGAGAGGAGAATTCGGATCGATCAATTTGGGGGTTAAGCTCTCTCCGAAGACGAAAAATACACTGACTATCACGTGCGCCCACAAGAAAGGAGCAGGGAGTACTAAGAACGGCCGAGATTCGCAAGGGCAGAGGCTCGGCGTTAAGATTTACGGGGATCAGGTTGCCAAGCCTGGCTCAATCATTATTCGGCAGCGCGGAACAAAGGTTCGGACTTCGTTTATCTTAATCTAGAAATGATTGCATTATTTGGTAGATAAAGTAGTATTGAAAGCATCTCCAGCCCTGACCATTTTTTTCCACTTGAACTCAAAATTTGAGTAAAAACATCTTTTACTCAAATTTGAGTGAAGATATGAGTAAAAGCTTCCTTTGGTATTGTGTGCTCCAATGGGCAAACTCAAACCCAAGCACAAATATGAGTAAAAACTTCATTAATGGCAAAGTCGTAAATTTAAAGGTGTGAAATTTGCCTTGAAAAATTTGACCAGGGGTTTGAGTCCAACCAAATTTGAGTTTCTATAGGTTTGGGTAAGGAGTGGAGGTGGGTTTTGGGTGATTTTTACTCAAATTTGAGTTAGGAGTGGAGATGCTAATCTCCTTCCGTTACTCAACTTTTTACCCGTGAGTAAAATTTAGAGAAAAAGCTTCATTTGATATGGAACAATCCAATTCATAAAGTCAAATGTAAGCATAAATTTGAGGAAAAGTTCATTAATGGCATAGTTGTAAATTTCAGAGGGAGGAAATGACGTTCATAAATTTGAAGGGAGGAAATGACCTTCATAAATTTGAGTCTCCCTTGATTTGAGTCAGGGCTGGAGTGGGTTTTTTGGGGGTTTTACTCAGATTTTGGTTCTGAGTTTAAAATTGGGCAAGGGTTGAAGATGGTCTTAACCAACTCATTAGTTAGTTTTAGTGTTTTACAGCCCTTTGGGGTAGGGATTTGAGAATAAAGAAAGGAAGGGTTAGAGTTTCTTGCTTGGATTGAGAAATTTGGGGAGAAATGGAGAGAAAAGTACTAGAATGATGTCTTTTGATTGGCTCACCAAATCTGACAAAAGGCTTTAGTGCTTTTTTGTTAGTGATTTTGCGTTTCTATGCTTCCGAGTTGTTTATTTCCGTACATAAGTAGATACCTGAGTGGTTATAACCTGTTTATGAGATGTGCAAATTTCATTTGACTTGTGTGATTGTGTTCTAATTGGAGCTCATAGGGCCTTTGGCCTTTTCACAAATCAAAATTTCGTGCTCTAGTTCACTCGTTATGGTTGGAAACTTGAAATTACTGCATATCACTGGTGTTATATAGCTTCAATTTGGCACGGAGCTGAGTTGCTTGTGTCTTCATATTCTTCTGACTATTTGCGTGGTTTTGAAGTTGTTAAAAACTAAACAACTTGCCTTCCAAAGAAGAAACTGAATTTTGCAAGCCCCTTGCCTTTCTATTCTTATTTTTCGCGCAATCCTCTACTGTTTTTCACCGAACAACTTCTTAGTCATTGTGGATAACCTCCTCTACACTGTTTGTTAAGTTAAAAATCCTGTGTATTTTTAGTCCTTTTTGGATTAGTTATTCTTGTCAATGGTCATGTGTACTAATTGATTATCCTATCTAGTTCGTTGAATCATTTGTAGTTTTCCCAATATGGAATTTGAGTTTTAAGTTCTTACGAATTACCTTCGCATTACATGATGAAAAATTCAATGTTATATGAGCTGTAAAGTTCACCTTGCACCATTAAGCCACTAGTTCTACTTGTGGCGACAAACTTAGCACTAAAAACCCTTGTCAATGAAAACTTTGCATGCTATAGCCGGCTCAAAATGATATATTCTGTCCAGTAAAAGTGATTTGCCTCCCTGTCCCTGGTATATAGTAGGAGAGTGAATTCGCAATAGCTTGGCCCATTTGGACCAAAAAGCAGTTGCCTTAATCTGACAAGGTAAACAGCTGTCTTTTTTCGCAGGCATAACTTCTTTCACATTTGGGTATGAGTAGGTTAACCTGGAGTTTGTTCATTCCATAATTACGCCCTTTCTGATATTGTCAGTTTACCCATGGGAAAAAGAAAAGTTCTGATGATGTTACAATTTACCATTGGATATGTAGAAACACGGTAACCCAGGGCCTTGTGTGCTGGAGATAGTGGTTTCGGTTGCTCCATTATATGGGGGGGAAATGATGGCCAATGACGAGTTTTGATAATTAATACCCGCCAAGGATATTTGTAGCATTAACAAATGTTCTTAGCTTGTCCTTGGAAGGTATTAATTATCAAAGCACGTCCTGGGCCGTCATTTTCCCTTATATGGGGGAGGTCTTTGCCTTTGGAAGGTAGTGAGTTAGGTTGGGGTGATTTATGCCTTGTTTGGTTTGGTTTTTGAAAAATTGTAGGGGTAATAAGTGGAGAGAGATAGAGAGAGAAATGTTGGAAGTAGGGGAAATCTAGGTGGAATCTAGGGGGAATTTTTTGAAAAATTCTTTTTGAATTTGAAAGAGAACAAGGCATTAAGGAGTGGCCCAAGGTTTCTTCTTGGAATGGTGATAGCAACACAATCCGGAATCATCCTTATTTTTTCCAGATTTTATTTGAGTTTTGGTACGGAGGAGAGAAGCTTGACGAAACTATGGTGATTGATAGAGGAGGCCCAAAGGTTACTACTTATTGCCTGAGAAACAATTGCGGTATTGCAACGTGCCCTTCCATATGGAATTGAACTATCAGGCAGAGAAGTTTGTGTAGCTTTTCTTGAATGATTGAATTATGTTGTCCTACATATGGGTAATGCAAATATATTGACTCGCTTTTGATGATATCTACAGTTCCACCCAGGCAACAATGTTGGGCTTGGCAAGGATTACACCATCTGGTCCTTGATTGATGGACTCGTCAAATTTGAGAAGTTTGGTCCAGACAGGAAAAAGGTTATTTATGCACTTCCGTAACGTACAGTTTGTGCTTTTAGACAATTGTACTACAGATCTCATATTAGCGAGAACTATTGTTTTTAATCAACAGGTGAGTGTGTATCCATATGAACCGAAGCCTGAAAACCCTAACAGTTACAGAGTAAGGAAGCGAGAGTCTTTCAGAAAACAGCGCGAGCGCCGAAAAGCAAGAAGGGAAGGCAAAGTTCTCCAATCTCAGATTATACTAGCTTCAGTTGATGAAGCTGCGGAAAACAATCCAATTGGCTGATCCATAGAGCTGGCCTGGCTACTTGTTCTGTAATTCTTTGTTCCAAGTGTGTAGTTGCTTTATCTGATGTTCATCGAAGTTCTTGCCAGGAGTTGTAAAGCTTTAACTCACTTCAAGTCAAAAAATAACGCCTTTTCATCTGTTCATGATGTAAGTGCTGCATTCAGTACTTATTTAACATGCTGAACTTAATCGTGCGCGGATGTTCCTTATTTGGTTTGAGATGCTCTTTATTTTGGTCTGAGATGCATATTAGTTGTGATTTATGCACCGTGATAGCTGCATACTCAGAATCGTCTTTGTATTAAGTTGAGATGTGAATTCAATACACCAATTTCAGCCATTAGCCCTTGAGGTTATAGCCTTTTATTCTTAGAGACAAATATATATAGCAGAACATACTCATTAATGTACAGTGCATGTGAAATAAATAACAGTTCGGCCAACGGTTTTTCACTCTGGTTGGTCTCTTGTCTCTTGTTACTATTGTTCTATCGGGTTCCCCGTTATAAACTGCAGTACCGTACCACTTGAAATTGGAGCCCCTTTTTCTCACACTTTGAGTCTGGGACTGTCGCAGAGCCCCGGTAATATAGAAATTGCCAAATGGAGCCCTTATGGGATTACTGTCTCTGTGTCTGGGACTGTCACAAAGCCTGTTACAGTGTAAGTTGCATAACCACTCCGGGTAGAAAGCCCTAGTACGAGTATTTCCAGCCTCAGCTACAAGATTTTTGTGATTCATGCAATAATGCGGGAAGTAAAAATTACTCCCTAGAAACTTTCTTCCTACACTTGTTTTAAGGCAGGAGCACAACAAAAGCCATCATCCATATTCCATGTTGCACAAAATCGACTACACTGTTTAGAAATGTTATGTCTTTAGTACCAAGATTGAGAGCACAACAAAATGTGTAAAGGAGTACAGAGCTAAACGGAAATTCTCATAAAAACAAGTGTCTTAATTCAAAAAGGAAATGCTTATGTTGAAAAAGATCCTGTAGATTGTAATTTGTTCTCCTTCCTCTATATGTTTTCCACACCAGAGAACTCCTACTTCTGCAACCTTGCATTACCACCTTACCTGTAAATTTTTACAATGAGAAACAAAAGTGAATCCAAGATACACATAAAAATGAATTGGCTTTAATTTCAGTTAAAAACCAAGTAATTAAAAAAAAAAAAAA
>BPLS01000130.1:1120574-1156902 GCA_019656275.1 Rhododendron kiyosumense
GGCGGGGGGGAACCGAAATGGTCCCTATAGTTTAGTGTTTGTGTCAACTTGGTCCCTGAAATTTGAATTTGCTCGATTTCCACTTTGTAGTTTCCATTTTGTTCCAACTTGGTCTAATTACTAACTACCATTAGCCTTCGTTAACTCCAGACACAAATGAGTCCCTTTTCTAGTGAATTACCGAACCCTTTATTCTCTAACCTCATAGACCTAAAGCCTTTTCCTAAAAAGCAAAACGGAGTCACTTTTTTCTAAAAATTGGATTCTCTAGCCCGAGTTCTTTTTTCAAAAATACTTGAATTATTTTTCTGATATTCAAGAGGTGACTAAATACACACAAAGTCTATGCCTGGTGGAGACTCTTAAGTGTTTTTTTTTTTTTACCCCTTTTGTTGCCCAAATTTTGGTCGGACCTAATTCTCCTTTACCCGGAGATATGTATGCAGCTTGATAAAAGCTCGGTCCCTTTTTAAAATAAAACCCACTTCATGTTCTAAAATTCAAACATTTTTTCAAAAATCCAAACCTCTTTTATAGAATACAAAACTTCTCATTTTTCCTTTTTTACCAAGTACCACGTTGCAATCCATAGGAATTGAATCACTTATTCAGGCCCTAATCCCTCTTCACTCATTCCCCCTGAAGGTGAACAAGATACGTTTCGGTTGAAGGTAAAATCCCAGGCGCGACAAATGGAGAATGGAAGCCATGAAAAAATGGAGAATGAAACAATGAGGCTCTGTGTTTTGGTTTAAAGTTATATTAGGGTAAGAGGAGAATGGCAGATTATGGTTTTAACCCTAGAAAAGGGGCCCATTCGTGTGTCTGGGGTTAACGGAGTCTAACAACAGTTAGTAATTGGACCAAGTTGAAACAAAATGAAAACTACATAGTGTAAATCAAGTCAATTCAAACTGCAGGAACCAAGTTGATACAGACACTAAACTACAAGGACTATTTCAGTTTTTTTCCCTAAAAAAAATAACCTTGAGAGAAATTTGATGCCTCAACTTGAGCAGCATGAAACTATTAATGAACACCATTAAGTATCGAAATACACACTACATGCAAAAACAAAACTTGCAGTGCAACAAGTGGACCAAAACAGCCTCCATTTTTCTTTCCTTTTCGGATCAACATCAGGCACGTCGAAGCACACCTGCCCAAAGTGCGTCTTTCACGACAGCATTGCCCAATGTGCTTCTTTAGGGGAACAGATTGTTTGCAAATCATCTAATGAAGCAATTCAATCAAAATACGCAGAGGGGTTGGTATTCAGACTTGTAGCAGGGCAGTTAACTCCCCATTTACAAGTGAAAATTAGAGCGCAATCATTTTAGATCGTATCATTTTACTTAGTTTGTCGTCGTATTAAAAAATCCAATCTCAACTTCAGAATCCATTGTCTCTGTTTACCAAGCGCACATTAAAAGCAACACTATCCAAAACCTGTTCATAAGTCAACCAACTCCAATTAACCAAGTGCACATCCAAAGCAACAGTACCCTCAAATTAACACATTCACCTTCTACATAATCATTCACTTTACACATAATGGACACGTACTGAAGCAAAGTTCCAACTTTTGTTTGTTCAGCTCAAAAGAGTATCATTTGTCTAAACTGAAAATAATTACTGTAACACCTATTTTCAATCTACTCATCAGCAACATATCCTCACAATCAAGCAATCGAAATGCATATTATTGTCATGTCAGCAAGACCAAAAAGGCATCAGATTCAACAATTTATTTGTGATTAAATACCTCATGACAGGACCCATAAAAATAACCACAGATTCTGCCCAAACTACATTACACAAGTATTGACGGTGCCACGCTTGGGATTTGGATTGGGAGCGTTTATGCTAGGGTGGCTTTGAAGCCAAAACCAAAGGAAACGAATATACTAACTAGGGTTGCAAATGAACCAAGCCGTTTACAAACTATTTGAGGCTCAACCCGTTTGTTTGGGTTCGATTCGTCTATTAAACAAACCGAAATTGAGCCTCAGTTTAGGCTTGTTTAATAAATAACCGAGCCCGAACTTGAGAGTATTTAGCTCAATTAGGCTCGCAAACTTGGAGAATACGTATATGAATGGATTTCATGAATAAACTTGATATGTACAAACCTATATACACATGCACATGTGTATAATAGAAGTTCTATAACTTGTATATGTAGTAGTTTTTGGCTCACGAAGTTAGAGAATGTATATGAATGGAAATTTCATGTATAAAATTGATATGTACAAACCGATAAAACTTGTAAATGTGTATAATAGAAGTTCTATAACTTGTATATGTAGTAATTTTTGGCTCATCAAGGCTCTTGAACACAAGAATATGATATTTTTAGCTCACTAGGGCTCGTGAACATAAATATAGGATAATTTAGAATCGTGAACAACCTCGAGCTCCACTCAAGCCTAGGCAAGCGCTGCTCAAGCTCGGCCACCAAATTTTTATTGGGCTCGAGTCTGAGGTCAAATCCGCTAAAAATTTAACAAAAAAACTTGAACATTTTAAAAAACGGTACACAAAAGAATCAATCACGGAAATGAAGACTTATAAATAGATGTAACATAAATACGAAAGCAATAATATCACCTTAACTAGATCCGACGATGATGTTGTTAATGGGGATGAAGATGAGCTTGACGAAGAACCCAACGAACCCCATTACCACGAATCCGATCGCCGTACGGAACGCGACCTTCGTGAATTCTGTACAATTATCAGATCAGATTAGATCACATCATCCGAAAGAGATGTGAATTGGAAGCGGATTTGAAAATTGAAGAACTAAAGGAGGAGATCCATGGCTGTTTTGTATAATACCTTTGCGATCGGGCTTGTGGCACCTTTTGACGAGGCGAACGCTGTCCTTGGCGAACTCTCTGAGTGGATCGAATACGGAGTCCAAGGCGTCCATTCTCTGTACGGAGAGAGAGAGAGAGAGAGAGCACTTAGATCTGGAAATTGCGAAAAGCGAGAGAGACGGGAAGGAAGGAAGAAAGATATGTGCTAGTGTATTGCAATTTGCAAACAAACCGAGTTTATTCTTGTGTAACGTGTGTTGGGTTGGGCCCGTTGGGGCAAGATTGACCTCGCCTTGGCTAGACTCGTACAGTGAATACTAGACTCGTACAGCGAACACGGATAAGGTCACACAGTTTGAGGCTCGGCTCGTTAAATTTGGGCAAGACTAAACAAACCGAATAAGGTCACACAGTTTGAGGTTCGGGTCACTGAGGTTGGGCAAGACTAAACTTGACGCATTTTGTGTAGTAAAACAGCGAAGCTCGAACATAGTATTTGACTCTTTTAGTAAATAAGTTTGTCTCGAGTAGTCGTGACTCGACTCGTATATATGGTCTCAGTTGTTTATACATGGTAGTTTAATTTTATACAAGGTAGTTTAGCACCCAAACAGAGCTTGAGCTCGAATATTTGGGTTCAATTCGAGCATGTATGGACTCAGTTGGTTTATATAGTATCATTTAGCATCCAAACTGAACTCGAGCTCGAATATTAGGGTTCAATTCAAGCTCGATTTTTAACATTCCAAAACCTCGGCTCGACTCATTTGTGCACCTACTTCGGAAGTGGCTTTGGAGCATTGATGCCCCACTAAGTATGGACCACAAAGGTAGAGTTGTTAAATAACAATCCTTCGATCCAGATCCCACATACAAAGTAAGATTGTTTTGATGATAACCAATTGGGTTGAGGTTTTTTTTTTTTTTGGGTAAAAGATCATTATTTTGCCTACTATTGAAATTGATTTTATGTGTCCACAACAATTAAATCAAGCTCAATATACGACAATTCAAGTAATGGCCCCATATGGAAAGAAGTGAACAAAGAACAAACAATAAATTAAGAATCCATTATTACCTTCGACAAGATTTAACCGTAAACCTCTCACTAGAGAGCATACAAGGGTGGCCAACCCAGCCCCTCGTACATGACTCATTCCTCCTACGATGCAAACAAAATCAATATACTCATATTAGTTTATGGTTGGCTCGATTGAGATCCTCTCGCCCGTAAAGAAGCTAAACTCAAAACATATTTTAGCTCGTAGGGCTCGTTTACAGCTCACTCTCAATTCGCTTTCAATCAAACATGATAAGCAACAAAAGAAGGGAAATAGCACCCCTCAACTCATCTGCTTACAGCATGGCATGCATTTTCACATGGACAAAATCAGGCAACCAAGCAAACAACATAAAACGCACTCAAGATCTTAAGTGGACCAATTTCGAATGGCACAACTAGAATCAACTGCATATAAAGAAATAACCTTGTACGCAGCACCAAAAGGTAAAAGAATCCTCAGCTTTTTGTGCGATAACCTAATCTACAAAGATGGCTACCATGGGAACTTTCCAAGTTTTGTTCTGACCAGGCATTCGGTGTTGAGGAGGGATTCTAGCTGTGAAGCGAAACAAAAGGGAAGCCAAATAAATACAGACTTTTCACTTCATTACTTCATGTTTTTCATTACTCTTTGCTCCACAAGTCCATTTTTCGGCAATCCATGCATGGCATCAGTATCCAAGATTCAAAACTCATGCACAAAGTACACTGCCTATCTCATTGTTCCTGCAGGTGAGGAATCCAGCTTTCTTTCACGCTGAACAGACCGAGGGACAAACGTAAAGCCACGAGTGTGCCGACGGCCAAAGCTGATGGATGACGGAGAAGTGTCTGACGTTGTCAGTTTTGATACTGCTGAAACAAGACCATCTATGGTTTCTTGTTCTACTTGCATTGAACTTGAATCCTCCTCCATCATCTGACCTGATTGTTTTCGTTGGGACTTCTGCCTCTGTTTCTTTGACGGGTGTGTTTTCTTTAGAAAATCGAATGAAGCAGGGAATTTATGCTTGTCTACAAGATGTTGCTGCCTACTTTTGTAGCTCTTCAGCTTCATTCCACAGCCCTCAACCAGGCATTCATACTACCACATGGAATTGTAAGTCAATTTTAGTATTCACCGTACAAAGATACTCTAGATAAGATAAGACCCAACAACTGTTCAAATTGCAGTTGAATTACACAAATTACAGAAAATTGACATGCAAAATCTGTAATGATGACGCACACAGTACACACGAGCACAAGCAGAGCATGTTACACATGCATCAACAAATGGTATTGAATATTTGGTTGTGTTTGGATAATGGATTTGGGATGGAAACTAACATAAAAAATAGAGAAGCTAAATTTATCACAGTTGTTTTTCTATCATTTCCCCCTTTTCATGATAAATCCCTCACAAATCCACAATCCAATAACATCCTTTCATGCTTGCTACTAGCTATAATGCAAGATACATAGTCAATTGAGAACTGAAGAGACCCTCTGCAACAAAATAATGCAAAGCAATTACCATAGCATAGCCACGAGCAACTTTTGCTTGAAAGAAAGAATCATGTGCTTCAGAAACATGTATGCTGAGAAGGCGTGATGTTGGGTACACTCTTGAACAAGTTGAGCAAGATGCAGTGTGCCGTGCATTGTAGTGATCTTCAAAGACATCTAGAGTATTCAAACGAGCACCACAACCCACAATTGGACAAAATACTTCCCTGGTCAGACACAAGTTTAAGCAGAGGTTAAAATTTAGAAATTTGTTGTGAAAGCAAATATTATGTAGGATTCAAGGAAATTCAAAACATGAACATTAATGCCTTGTTCCTTTCACAATTCAAAAAGAATTTTTCAAAAAATTCCCCCTAGATTCTCTCTACTTTCAACATTTCTCTCTCTATCTCTCTCCACTTATTACCCCTACTATTTTTTAAAAAACTTTTCAAAATACAAACCAAACACAGCATAAATCCACGAGGAGAAATGTATGCCTCTACGTCATAAAGGAGGAATTAGATCAACCAAGACCAAAAAGAGAGAGGGTAAATAAACAAATTTTTGTAATCAGATGATACCTTCTGATTCATACTATAGGACAGCTCTTATTCAAATATTCCTCACTAGAGACTTGGAAGCTATACCCCTGAAGAGAGGAAACCACTCCTCCATCCACTCAAACACACACCAATCATCGAATGAAGAAAATCAACTAAGAGCGGAGCGGAGGATCATTCTTAGAATGTAGAACTCTTGGTGAATGAACAATGAATAGAATGATAAATGAACTTTGATATGAGGAACATCACAGTATAGATACCATACTTTAATATAAACAATTAAAGGCCCAAGCAGCAAGGATAAAAAGTGTCAGGCTCCTTTATTTACTGTTCCATCTTAACATCTACAGTCCCATACACCAACATGGTGTAAATGTTTACAAACTGTATCTAGAATCTGTTATGGAACTAGATATGGCAGGCACTCGCCTAATGAATTTGCGCACTCTTGCTTGAATTTTACAAGACCTCATCGATAGAGCCAAAAGGCAAAAAAAAAAACCCAAGAGACTAGAGATATGAGCATCCATAGTTGAGCTGATGATACAGTCTCAAACTAAACATACTAATTACTTGATTCGCAACCATATGATCCATACACTGTTTAATGGAAACACCCTAATTCAAGAATCCATGCGAGTTCATTTAGACCACCGATAAGCAAATTAAATCTGGTTGTGGATCTGTAGTCCAAAATCCATAGCAACTAAATACTTACTACCAGAGTTCCAGTTACAGGCCAACTTTAGAGTCACCATTAGCACAAAGGATGTAGACAAGGGATGGTCTTTCGGAGAATGCATATGGCCATGGAAACTTATGCTCTGTTTGGAACTTGAAGAAAATGGGAGAAAGACAGAGAAAGGAAGATGGGACAAAAATGAAAGGGAAATTGTACTATGCACTAATCTAAATAATTCTATTTTCTCTCCTCTCTCTCCAAACCAAACAATGAGAGAGAAGTTTTTTAATTTGCCATTCCTTTCTCATCTTTTCCACAAGTTCCAAACAAAGCATTAGTCTTTACATCTACTCTTGAACATGTTCCGAATACCTAAACATAAGTTGTTACAAATCTATAATCCCATCTGAAAGCTCAAGGCAAAATCTTCCACTTAAATCAATCCAAAATTTGAATATCAATGAGGGATCATTCATCCAGAAAATATGGATACACAATTTAATGAGTTTCATACTCTTCTCCTTCTGCATTTATTTCCACGTTAGCAGAAGGATCAAGGAATATTAATAGGAAAGTCAGGAATATACGAACACAAGAAGTATGAAGTGGGGAAGGGGAATCATTGCTGAGATAGAAATTGGAGACTCAAAGTAGACCAGATCGTGGCTATGAATTAGAGGAAGAATATTTGTGACCTCCAAAGCGATCTCTTTATGTCTTCAGTATACCAATAACTAAGAAGTCAACTAAATTGAAAGCATAAGAAATACCATCTTTTTACATCAACTTAGCAACAAGAACTGCAACTGGTTCTGGATGGATGGATGGAGGTCCTTTAGACAAGTTCATTGTGCTAACATACTTTACAAACTTCAACAAAAGTTACGCTTACAGCAGGGATATGGAAAAAGTAATCTTTAGCTTCTTAAACATTGTCAAAATTGCAACTTTTCCTTTTCAACATTTTAGTATCTTTTCGCAACCTACGTTTTATGATTCCAGGTACTTCTTCCAAAATGAAAACAAAGAATGACCATGCAACGAAAATATGAAACACAGTGTAACCTAAATAGCACGGAAGGAATTGCAAACTACACCTGTTTTCAACATCTTCCATAGTTTGAAGCTGTTGCTTTTCGTCCTCACTAACATCCAATGCAACCTAAACGAAGAGTTAAATGAAGTTAATAAATTCATCCAGGTTCCACTCAAATTTATGCAGGCAACCAAAACGGAGTAGTTGACAGGGTAACCACTAACCAGAACTCCAGTTTGGAAACTATCAGGCAAAGTTCGGAGTATCTCCCTCCGTCCCACATTGTCCGTCCGCAAAACGGGACTTAAAAAAATACATCCAACTTTAAAAGAACTCATTGATATGATGATATCTAGTTAATTGTTAAATGTTCATCGAATTTTTCTCGCAAAAATTTATATTTTAAGTCATGATTTTGCGAACCGGATAAACATTTTGGCACGGAGGTTGTAACAACTTACAAGCTCCGGCGAGAAAGTTGTTCTTAAAATAAAACAGCTGTGCTAGGCAATAATGACCTAGTGAATAAAACTTGTGAAAAAGAGAAACCAAAATCCCTACTCCCGCAAATGATTTACTAGCATTTTGCAAGGATATGAGCTCAGGCGAGAAAGAAAATTTCACTATACAACTAGTACGAAAAATTACAACTCCGGAAAACAAAACGAGGTGAAGACGGAGAGAAGAGAAGGAACCTGTTTGGCTAGAAGCTCTCTTTCAATGTTTCCAGGTGCAAAGAAAGGAGCATCGGGATCGTAGTGCCGACGCAGCGTAGACCAGTACGGGAACCCTATCGGTGATGATCTGTTCTCTACCTCCATCGCCATTGAAACTGGGGAGTTGGAGTTTCTTCTCTCTCTCTCTCTCTGACGCTGTGTTTTCGGTTCAAATTTTTACCTGTACGAAGAAACGGTTCAGTGTTCTTACGCGTGTATCTACAGAGTCCCTGGTACGTTCTTGGGCCCAAGCCCAACGCGGATCGAGAGCCGTTCATAATCCCAAAAGCGAATTTTCGGATTTTTTTTAAAAAAAATAACGGCTAAGCATGTGTTTTGATAATTAATATTCGTTAAGAACAAATTAAGAACATTTGTTAATACTGAAAATGTACTTGACGGGTATTATTTATCAAAATACGTCATTGGCCGTCATTTTCCCTTCTTTTTTTTTCAGATTTTCAGAATATGTAGTTCTGAGAATTAGTTATGTAAAGTTTTTAACAAATATTCTAACCGATTTTTAGAAGCTATAATCAAAAAATCTGTCCGGGAAAATGATGGTACAGAACTTGTTTAGAAAATTAATACCTGTCAAAACAAGTTAAAATATCTAGTTACCGAATATTAATTATCAAAATAATGTCTTAAATTGTCGTTTTTCCAAATCTGTCATAATAATTTTTCGCAAACGCCTAGGAGCATGGGCTTTAAATTTTGGGCCTGAAAAATAGGGTTCCGGCAGCTTATATTCGGGTCGACAATAGAACCTAACCTGATCCCCGCGAATGCCCTTTCTGGTAGCGTATCATTGACGCAGACATCCAGAGAGAGAGAGAGAGAGAGAGAGAGAGAGAGGTCTCGAGTCTCTCGACGAAGGACGAAACGCAGACCCCAATGGATCCAAGCGCGCTATCGAAGGCATTCGTCGACCACTACTACTCCACCTTCGACACCAACCGTCCTGGCCTCGCTAACCTCTACCAGGACGCCTCTATGTTGACTTTCGAGGGCCAGCAGTTCCAAGGCGCTCAGAACATCGCGGCCAAGCTCGCCAGCCTGCCCTTCCAGCAGTGCCAGCATAGCATCAGCACCGTCGACTGCCAGCCCTCTGGCCCTGCCGGCGGTATGATCGTCTTCGTCAGCGGTAACCTCCAGCTCGCCGGCGAGCAACACGCTCTCAAGTTCAGTCAGGTCTTTCTTCCAACACCTTGTTTGCACATAATTGTCTGTTCGTATAGATGTTCGCTGTGCTGTTGGATATGGTTATTGTGGTCAGACTGCTTACTGTAGGGTTACTTTTGAAGATTTCGGGGTTTAATTGGGGGTTGTTGTAGTTTATGGGTTATTTGGGTCAATGTATCACAAATTAAATATCCCCTAAACTACCAGCATTTTATCTACTTCGTCCTATCTAAACAACAATTTTGTCCCTCAACTTTCTGATTGCAATCTATTTTGTCCAATCGTGAACATAATTTTACCTAGAAATTGAACGAAATAGATTACAATCAGAAAGTTGAGGGGACAAAATTGTTGTTTACATAGCTTAGGGATAGAGTAGACAAAATTCGGGTAGTTTAGGGGATAAAAGCAAAATTATCAGTTAAAATTGGGTTGAAGGTTTGTACCATGTGGCGCATAAGACTGTGAATTAGCCTGCGATTGGGTTATGTTACATATGTATATGGGTTTGTCTTTTTGGAATAAGGTGACCAGCTTTGCCAAATTGTGAAATGAATATGTTGCCCAAACTAGAGTTTGCAAAGGGGGGAATCGATTGCTTTTGCATAGTTAACAAAGTAACGGGTTGGTCATTGCAGTTGCGGCACAAATGTCTGCTTATGTGGTTGTTTGTATACTTAAGCATTTTCATGTACATCTTTGCATGTTTATTGCCATTGGATTGCTTACTATGCTATTGCTTCTGTAGTCTTCGGGGTTTTTCTGGGGTGTGTTCTGAATTTCGTGTTATTTGGGTGTCTGGTCCCTGTGTAGCGTATAGGACTGTATGTCTTTGATTAGGTTATAGTGTATTGCTTTGTCCTTGAGGAATGGCATTTATTTCATTTCCCCATGTTGTAATTGGCCATAATGTGTACTTAGTGTTTTCCCTTTGGTAGTAGTGTCGTATCAGACTTAAAAGAGTTTGTAAGGACCAAGGACATAAAGCTATTCACTCCTGTGTAGCAAGCAAATCCAACTTCTTAACACTCCTTGAAATGGTTAGTGATGATAATAGTCTGATTACAGTCTCTGGGTATTCAAGCACATCAAGCGAAGTAAGGCCAAATTCGATACCTGCTTACCATCAATTTTTATTCAGTAGAGAACTCTTTGGAACTGCTGCTTCTTGTCCTTACCCTCGTCAACACTTGAACAGTAGCTCATCAATAAACTAGACATGAGCCACATTACTGATCAACTCAAAAAATGACACTTCTGTCTGTAACCCACAACTCAGATCTGTGTTTTTTTTTATTTACGGTTAGTTACTGTTCCATTGAAACTAAGAAAGTGGAATTAGGGTTCTTTCATGATGTAATTGTTGCTTTTACCAGTTTGAGCGTTTTTTGCAAGTGTTGTTGCAGGCATTTAATTAAGATATAAGGTGAAGTTGTGCAAAGGTGCTTACAACTTAAGAATATGCAAAGTCAGTGCCTGATTGAATTGATCAGGTCATGGAGGACCGGTTAAGAGTGGTATTTTGCACAATTGGGAAAAGAATGTCTATTGTTTAAGTGATAATCAAATTGGTCAAGAGAAATGAGATAATCTAGTTGCTGGTGACATATGGTGGATATGGAATGATTGTTGGGACTTGAAGTTCCGTGGTCATTGGTGGAGCCAAAATTTTTCTGTAGGGGTTCCAAACTTAAAAGATCAAGCATGAGAAATATATGATGATGCAAGATTAAAATTTCATGAGACAAATATAAATAATTTCATCTACTTGTATTGGTAAAGCAAAATCCCAACTTGTCGGAGCAAAATATAAGCCACAACCTAATATGGATTTTATTTGTATTTTAAATTGGGTTTGATGCTTGCAAATGGGGTGCCAATAATTTTGCTAATAAGCATGTAATGTATGTATAGCATATGCATTGGTGGTAGCACCCCCACCCTAAACCATAGGTCCGCCCCTGCTAGTGGGAGGATCCTATAAAGGAATATGTAAAAGGCAACAACCTTTTTTTGTGCTGGTGATGTTGGCTGGAATTGCTTTTGCTGTTGGGTTTGATCATGTACTTGTAGCTTGAGTGGTTAATTATCCTTGGACTTGTTTTTGAGACTGCTTGTGCAAATTAGTTTTATTGGGGTGGTACAGAGACATTGTTTATTTAACTCCAGTCCAGTATACTTCTAATTGGCTTATTTATCGCAGTGTTGGCTATTTATACCATATAGTCTACAGTATTTATACTTCCTACTTTCAATGATGGGGTCCTTTAACTGGAATTGAGCCTTTTCACTTGGTTGTCCCTGAAGCAGTCTTAGATAAACAGAGGAGTGGTAGTGGAGAGCTTGGTGGTGGTGGAGATCATCATAACCATGGTATACATGGGTGAGGAAATGACTACTTTGAGACCAGGGTTGACCCGTTGAACTTTGGCATCACTTCTCATGGGCATGTGGCTCGTGGTTCTTGGTTTGACAATCTAAAACTTTCTCAACTACATTTGGGAAATGCATCATAAATCTCCGTTGCGTGGCAGGACGCAGTTGTACGAGAATTAGTCCAAGTTCTTGCTGGGATTTTTCATTTTTCATATGCACAGCTCACAGGCTTGCAATACTCTGCTCCTATCTATTCTCTTTTTTGAGATTTGTGGTGAATGGTGTCAACTTTTTGCTGCAATATCATCTCATTTTCATGTTATAGAGATGAGTGGAGTTTCCCTGATGGTATCATTTAAATATCCAGAAGAATCTGGGTTCTCCTTTTTTTTTTTGGCTAAGTAATATGGCTTCCTTTCTTTGTACTTTTTCGGCCTATTTCTTTGTGCAAAGCACTAGGAAAGCACCACTTAGTACGTACACATTGGACATGAAAAATTATGTGATCTTGGGTGCATACAATGGAATGTCCGTCACACACCTGTCTTTATCACGGTACAAAAATGATAACCACACAACAATCCGAACACAACACCAAACACAACTTCTCACATACATGTGGGCTCCACACACACTACTATGTGTGGGCTCCACATGTATGTTTTGTAGATTGATATATTGCTCCTTGTGGATATCTGTCAGGCACTAATTTTTTCTATATATTTTTTTGGCTAACAGTTGTTCCATTTGATGCCAACACCACAAGGGAGTTTCTATGTGCAAAACGACATATTCCGCTTGAATTACGCCTAAATGGGGTAAACTATTATGGAGCTCAATATAGGTTTGTTATTTTGATCAAATGTGAGGACTTGAAAACGATCTTGCTCTATTTCATATTGCTGTTATGGTAGGCTGGAAAAATATTGAATTGAAAACATCTCATGCTTTGTCGTTTGCTTTTCATATTTTCAGCAGCTGTTGGAATGCTTAGTATGATCCTGGTGCCATTAAATTGCTTCTTGATTGCTTGTGCATTGAAACTGTAGTTACGAAATGCGATGCCGCTTAAATTTATCGTACATTTTTCAGTTTCATTAAACTGAAATCAGAAGCGGAACTGCGTTGTTGCCAAAACATTCATGAATAATCTGTTGTGAAAAGCTTTAGAGTCACAGGCAAGAATGAGGGAATATCTAGTCACTTAAGAAAGTGTGCACCTGCAAGCAAAACCACTTTTAGTAGGGGGGGTGGAGTGATGATGAGGATATCCTTAAGAGTTTACACCAGAATATCTATCTTATTAAGCAACCATAAGGTGCTTTGGTGCTTTTTTTTGCCTTTTAACTTTGGACGGCACCATCCTCTAATTAGCTCGGTCTTTGATGGGATTAGAATTAAATTTAGGTGACTCGGACATGAGTTCAATTTGTCTGGGGATAACTGCACAGGCATGGACTTTTCTGAAGGAATATTTATTCTTTTTCTGATTTTTCTGACTCGGTTTACAAAAAAAAAAAAGTGGAGTAGTTTCGTGCACTTTATTTTCTTTTCTGCTTTCCTTTGCCCCTCGAACCAATAAGAAATGTGAATCCAAACTATAGCTTGATTCCGCAACGTTTACTTGTACCTTTTATCATCATCCTTTGTGTCTCTTCTTTCCTAAATAACCTTCACCTGTGTATAAGTAAACCCTCACCATTCTGGCTTGCAATGCCTTCATCCCTTTTCTTTGCCATTCCACTCCTCTGATTCTCATATAGAGAGGAACTCGAGAAGGAAGAAGAGGAGAGATAGACAGAGGGAAAGGAAAGATGGCGGACTGGGGACCGGTGTTTGTAGCAGTGGTATTGTTTATACTTTTAACACCGGGACTGCTGATTCAGATACCGGGTCACAGCCGGCACGTAGAGTTTGGAAACTTCAAAACCAGCGGTGTGTCCATACTGGTTCATTCCATCCTCTACTTTGCCCTCATCTGCATCTTCCTCTTAGCTATTGGGGTCCATGTCTACATGGGTTGATGACAATCGCCAACTCCAATTTGTTGTTTTTTATTCAATTTTATCGGGTCTCTATTTTTCTGCGTTCAAATATGAGAAAATAAATAGTACATGATCTCTCTGAGTCGAGATGTGAATTCGTTATTTATGTCTCTTCTAATTTCTTTTGCCTCTGCGTCTCTGCCGTACATTTAAATAAGGAATTTGTTTGGGGATAAGGTGCTATCTCTATTTCTGTGAAATGAGCAAAATGAGTGTATGATGAAGAAAAACGGAACTTTTTACTTGGCTTGCTCTGTAATTGTATGCGAAGGACTTGAAACTAATATTTTTCCAATTCCATAACTTCAACTTCTTCTTTGTTGTTTTCTTTGTTTTTTGTTTTTGCAGTAGTTTCAGAAGATTTCATCTTCTTCTTGGCTCTACTGAAAGAGTTTGGATTCTTTTCTCCTTTGATCCTTTGGATTCTGGAAATCATCCAATTTTTTGACTAGGAAAGAAACTGCAAGTTATATTGATACAAATCAGAAACAAATTGTGCAGCCCAAAGGCTGATAAACAACAAATATAATAAAATAAGAAGAAGAAAAAACACAGAAAGAACAAGAACGAAAAATGAAAAGGATAAGCCTCTTAGCTCAGATATTGGACTCAACACTCTTGCGTGTGGAGGTGGGTGGAGGATCGCTACTAGATCTAGTCATGTTGCAAGGTCTGCACAGGGTTTACATCTTGACGCCTTCATCATTGTTGCTGAAAAGCCCAAGAATTCTATCTCCTGGGTCGATTCAAGAGCCAACACTCAAATCTAAAACTCTAGATCTGGGTATCTGAGTCCGATTATGTATTGGGTTCTCTGTACCCTGCAAGCCCCCGTTGCCTCCACCCAACCAGGAATAGAAAGAATAGAAATGCTACTGGTACAGCAAGTGCTGTACAAACAGCACGTACAATGCATTTTTTGGCCCGTCTCGGGTCCAATAAAGATAATCGGAGTGGCTCATTTTGTTCAAATTATTCTTTTTGGGGTCTTCATAAAAATTGAACTCATTCCAATATCATTAAGGGAGTTTACAAAATGTCCAATTTCGCTTCAAAATTTAGGCTAGCAATTTAGCAAATATGAACATTTCATAAACGCCCTTTACAATATCGGATGGGGCTTTTTTTTACAGAGACCTTAAAAAAAATATTTTGAACAAAATGAGCGGTTCTAATTATCTTTGTTGAACCCGAGACTGGCCCAAAAGCCTGCTATATACGCCGTCTGTACAGCTCTTGCTGTACCAGTAGCACAGTTCTAGAAAGAATAGACGAATTTTGCACAGAAACAATCTGTAGAAGATACAGAAAAATCATGTAACTAGCAAGTTTAATTGGGTAGAATTCAGAAGGAAGAAACAATACCGAGGGACAAAGATAACGGGGTGGGAGAATCCAAGATGGGTACCACATAATGCAATGTGTGCCATAGTTTTATTGGTAAGGAAACTGATCATCGCCCACCCACTCTTTTTTTGTCATTGTCGACGGGGTGTGGGCAGTAGGATAAGGCAAAGCATCAAATTAGGGATAGTGTTGTGCAGTGGTGTGCGCAGCATCATGTTGCGCACCTCTGAACCATTGGATCGTGCATTCGACGGTTTGGATCTCATCTCGATAATATACGGCTTTCGATCGTTGATTGCCGAGATGAGATCCGAACCGTCGAATATACGATTCGACGGCCTAAAAGTGCATAGCATGGATCTCACTACACAACACCAACTCTAAGTCGCAAAATATCATTGTCTTCTTGATTAAAGAGCAGTCAAAAGGCCTTTACTACAAGCGGCATGGGGTGGTTGGTTGCAATACAATATGCTTTCAATCTCAATACAGGTTTAATGGGATACATGACAGGTTTGGTTGGGTTAAATGCAAGTCATCCACGGTGAGACATAAGTCACATAATGAGCAAGCGTGAGCATAAAAGTGTGTTTTAAAAATCTTTCAAACAATTACAATATCTGAGTGCGGGGATTGAAAACGCAAATATAGAACAAAATTTGAGAATAGAAACGAATGCTATTTTAAAAAATTATGTAACTAAAATGAAGATTTTACTTTTTTGTTGTTACGACTTACGACCCAAAGAATTGAATCCTTGTGTTTGTGTTGGGGTTAGTTATCACTCCACTATTTGCCACCCAAAACGAGTTGAACAGAAGTTTTGCAATTGACAGCTTTGACAGATTGGAATGATTGTCGACCGAAACTCGAGTGGCCCCCACTTTGTGCTTGCCAATATTCCTCTATACTCTCGCAAAGAGTGGAGGGTTTTCACTTTCCGCACCTCTCTCTCTCTCTCTAGATCTCTGTGTGTGTGTTACCCAGGAGGCTTGGAGCAATGGCGGACTGGGGGCCGGTGCTGATCGGAGTGGTGCTGTTCGTGCTGTTGCAACCGGGGTTGCTGTTCCAGATACCAGGGCACAACAAACAGGTGGAGTTCGGGAGCATGAAAACCAACGGCAAGGCCATAGCCTTCCACACTCTTCTCTTCTTTGCACTCTACGCCATCCTCATCATCGCCGTCCACGTCCACATCTACACCGGCTGATCTCTCTCTCTCTCTCTCTCTCTCTCTCTAGAGTTGTAGAGTATCTTTGGGATAGCGAACTTCCTTTTAAGAAAGCATAGATTACTGAAGCAGATCTGAAGTACCTTTGTACATTTTCTACTATCTTTCTTTCTTGCCGTTTTCGATTTACCTAATTCTTGTTCTAGTTTGTGGCTTGTGTTGGATTTTTGCTGTCTTAATTAACTTAATTGATGCATGAATACCACGGCTAGTGTTGTTGGTTAATCGTTATTCTCTCTCTTCTACGAGAGAAGGGGGAGAGATCTTGAGTTCGATCGAGACCTCATGGAGGAAGGAGGTGTTCGACTCCTTTTGTAACCATTAATCCCACCTAACATCCCATCGTCTCGGGGAAAAAATTAACTTGATGCGTATACCATATAAGGATCTTCGAATTGTGCATACAACCATAGATGTACATGTGAAAAATATGTCGGATGCACATACTTACACAAACGCAGATGCATCCGATGTTGTCGTATGTATGTGGATCCTACATGCATCGTATTAGACTCACGTCCATCACACGGTTGCCTCACTTTTATCAATTGCACTGCTCGTTCTCCAACAAGGCTCATCCGGGAGAAATGGTCATATGATTCTGTTTCGCTTACGTTTCGGATGATATTATTCAATCAGATTACAAATGAAACAAACTCCAGATAAACCTGTTCAAGCTGTAATTACTTGATCAAACTATTAGTGAAGAAACAATTCTCACACCACCACAATGATGTTCGGATTCCAATTTCAAATACGAAACAAACATAATGCTAACAGTAGAGAAATTTAGCCTTCATTTGGGTACCAAATAGTAAAGTGGGAGTTCAACCTTAAAAACCAGTTGGTTAAGTAAGTAAATAAATAAGCAATGCTCAACGCTCAAGAGCTCATAGTCAACTTACTGAATACGAAGAATGAGCGTAACCATAGCGAGATCGATGCTGCTGATCTCATAGCATAATCGATCCATGTTCGAGATATAACTAGATCATTAATTTTTAACACCGGAGCCATGCTTAAAACGGAAGTTTCAACATGTTCCCTTTTCTTGTAAACCCAACCATGGGTAAAAACCCATACAGTATTATTACTCAGAAACAGAGCCCAGTTAAGGAAAGAAAAAAGGAAAGAAAAAGAAGGCAACCCAGTTATGGGAGGAAGGAAACTGTGCAGATCAAGTTTGGATGAATCAGGGACGTATGTGAATCCCAATTGCGACGATTAAGATGGTGTAAATACAAGCATAGAGTATTGCATGAACTAGGATTGAAATCCCACTGGTGTACATGTTGCCAAACTCCACCACCCTCATCCTTGCTGGGAACTGGAACAGAAGCCCTGGTGACAGAAGAATGAACAAAACCACCGCAACCACAACCGGTCCCCAATCAGCACCCATCTCCCCTCTCTTTCTCTGTCTGTCTGTCTCTCTCTCTCTAAAGGCGAGGATTGATTTCGATATCGCTTTGGAAAAGTGCAGGATGATAGTTGGGACAGAATTAATGTTCTCTGCAAATAGGCAAGAGGGATTTGTAGAGCCAGCTTTCTTAGGGAAGAAGGAAATTGATGATGCAAAACTTGGAAAGAAGGAAGACAATGGGATTAAAAGAGAGGAAAGGTATTTTTATGTAGTGGAATTTACTTTAATGGGAAATTCAAAAGAAACAACTTCTTTTCTTTCTTTAATTAATAAGCTTCCACTGCATTGATTACCCTGAATGGTTCTTTATCCCTTTTGCTTTCAAGTTGCATCCATAAAAAAGAGTGCAAAAAAGCAAGTGGGAGGTGTAATGCTGGATGAAGGAAAGCCAGGTTGGTCAGGAAATTGGTTGCTGGTTTTCTTATTTGTGCCTTTTGAACAAACAAAGCCAAGTGCACAATAATTAGGCAAAAATATATACTACAATAGTGTCAGACAAGTTCATCTGCAGTACTACTGGGTTCTATAGGGGCAAGAATACTTTGAGAGTTGTGTCCAAGATATGGTTTAGAATTGTACTTTATACAGAGAAGAAAGACTTGCCTTAGTCTCTAAGTGAGCCCATGCCTTAATTCCGTATCACCACGAATAACAGCCTCTCGATCTGATGTCGTGCATGACGATTTCCGAACGCAAAATGTTGTTGGACGCCACGTGCCCAAGCCGTGCCAGTTGGCATCGACGTGGCTTCGTTCTTTGTCATGTGTCCTCTACAGTGTTTTGACCTGACACCATGCCCAAAACCCCCCAACCTGCAATTCCAAGAGCCAAAATGGACCACTCGGCTGTTTGGGCTTGGCTATTGGACCGTGAAGCCTTCCGTCCTTGTTGGGCTTATTCAGACAGGCAGTGTAATGCCCCGCTTTACAAACTAGGTCACAAAGATTTGATTAACACAACACAAGGTACACTTATACTGTTTAGCACACGTGTTCAGACCTTATGAAGCTTTGCATTCCTTCATATCTGCATCGTGTTATAAATCACTTGGACTAGACTCTAGAGAGTAGAGACAGAACCCCTGGGAACAGCAATGCATGTAACTTCACCATTAGAGGGCAAAATTTTCGCAGGCCTAGTCTGTAAAGCGGAGCGTTACAGAGCGGGTGTGGAATCCGGGCCACTAAAGTTATCATATTTGAGTACGGCAAACTGTAAAGTACAGCCCCATTACGCATATGTTTTTTTTTTTTTTGGTCCTCCTGATATTCATAGCTAAGCAATAAGCCCAACAACTTCTCGTTACCTAATCGTAGATATGAGCTCAAATTCTACCTTTCTTTTCTTTTAGAATCTTTCAAGTTTCTGCAATTAATTGTTGCATCGGCAACTAACTAGTCTAATGATACCAGTTCAGGCATATTCCCAGCAGTTCCAAGGACTGAAAGGGAGCAAGGAAATTTTCATGCTAATCAATGATCAACAATTGAACATAATTCGTTAAGTACATCTACTAAGACCATGGGAAACTGAGCAACATGAAACAAAGGTATCTTTTGCAGGACGCAAATAACGATCATGGTACAATTTAAGTAGACAGTCTCGCCAAGTATGCAGTGGTAAGTCCCCTACCCTTTACAGGCAAGATGAACTCAGCGATACCGATATCTCTATCCAACCCAAGGGATGCGCCCCTATCTGTAGCTTCTTCAACCACATGTCTCAGCTCCATGAAAATTTCCATCCTGCAGACATGAAAACGCCGAATTAGTATTAATTGTGAACCAGTCATCTTTACCAATTAACCCAAGGCACATGGAGCAAGAAAACGGTTGCTTGGTTTCTCATTAACTACAAGAATCCTAAGCATACGAAGAAGCATTTGCTTAAGACGTGAATGTATAAAGAGTTCAGATGAACAGGTGAAAAGCACAGTTGAACATCAGAAAGACTTTCTAGCTAGTTCCCTTAGAAAATGCAATTCACAGCAAGTAAATTACTACTACTAACTTGTCAAAAAGGTTTAAGCAAATAACTTTGTTTAATCCCCTAATAAAGATTTCTGGCCTTGTTTTTACACTAGTGCCACTAGCAGATAAACCAATCTTTAGCTATTGGAATGGTAAGTTTCAGCTGTCAAAGCTAATCATAGCCCGAGGCTAACAACCACAACTTTCACATATCCAAGGAATGCATTGCAGGCATGAGATCAGCTCCCCGGACCCCACTGTACTCCGAATCGTTCACTTTGTAGACATGACAGACTATAACATATCTTTGAGAAATCAGCTTAATCGGACATCAACAAATATATTCGTATGACCAAGAGCGCAATCTATATCGATAGGTTCTCAGGCGGTAAAAAATCTCTTAAATAATGCATGACTAATAGCGAAATTCTCACCAGTTACGTCCTTCGATGAGGCGGTAGGGCAGAGAATGGAGCGGCACAGTGCCAACAAATCAGAAACAACGGCAACGAAACAGAACAACAGGACCAGTCCGACGACCCAAGGCATCAATATGAACCCAATCGCGAACGTCACCAACCCCAGCATCATCAGAGCGAGCGAAATTGCGAGGAACAGAGAGACGAAAGCGGAGGGCGAGGAGACGGGTGACGTCGTTCGGTATAGGGACGAAAGGGAGGAAGAGGAGGAGTCGAATGGATTGGGAAAAGGTGGCGATCGAAGGATTTGAAGGATCATTGAACACATCTCGTGTAAAACCCTAGTTTGCTGCTGTTGGTTCTGCTCCCTCATCGCTCGAGAATCACAAACGAATTAGATGCAACACAGAATGTAGATGTGAAAAACACACCGGTTTCTCTCCGATGATAAACAGAAAAAGTACGTTTACACCACTTGCATGCATGTCTCTCTCTCTCTGTTCTGATTCTTCTGAAAACAAGGCAAGAGGATAAGCTGGGGGAATTTGTCTTCTTGCTTTCAGGGTCAGTTCTGGATATGGTGCAGACGTAAGCAAGGGAATGAGGAGGTGTGGGCGAGAGGTGGCTGCCAGTGTACTGTAGTGTAGGACATCACATGCTTTATCTTCATCTTGAGAGAGGGAGAGAGAGACGCAGCCTGCAGCGCAGACACTCAACATGTTCGCGCCAAGTTTCTCTGTCCCAACAGTGAGGAATTTTTCAGTGCCGAGCGAGTATTGCCGACGTGGCACCCGCTCGGCGCTGTTTGGGCTGAATTAGCTCAATCAAATGGCAAATGATTGTGTGCGGGCGTGCCAGAAAAGAAATAACTTCACAGATGAAATTACTCTTTTCAAATTGATTTGAAATAACTAATCTCAATCAGGCAATTGTGTTATCCGTTCGATTACCTCAACTAAGAGGATTTTTCCTTAAGGTATCAACCAAATAAAAGATTGACGCGCTTCGAATCAGAAAAGATGATTGAACACAAACAAACCTGAATTTAATCAAAGGCCAGCTTGTATACAAACACTCTTAAGACTCTTCTAAGAACAATACAGTAAAATAAGCACACTGAATTTAATCAAAAGTGGACTTACAAACGACTATTCTCTGGTAAGAAAAGAACTTACAAGAAAATAAGAAAACTTGAATTTAATCGAAAGCCATCTTACATGCAAATAAGCCTTCAACTTACAAAAAGATCCTACTTTAAACTAGACTAATCTAAGATAGATCTCTGAGCAATCATTTTGTATGAGTTGTCAGATGATATGAATTTTTTGTGGGGGGCTTCTCTCTTCGTTTCACTCCTTTATTTATAGACATCGGCCCTGCCTTTGATCTCCACGTCTTCGATTGATACCCACGTTGGCCACATAAAACGGTTGAGGGGGCCTTCAAACGGTTACGTTGATATTTCCAGCACTCCTTCTTTCCCTGCTTGCTTCGATCATGGTGTTCATGGCCACTTCCTGGATCGTGATTCCTATTTTCAAGCAACGTGAATTAAGGCAACACGTCTGGCTTCCCAAATGATTCCCTGTAACTGGAACTAATTTCAGTTATAAAACAGGACAGCGAGGGCACCGTTCGATGATCGCAAAGTCTAAATCAACGATTAGATCCAATAATCTCCCAAACCAGCGTTTAATTACCACTCAAACGACACCGGTTTACTTTAAAACGACACCGTTTGTCATCAAAACAGTGTCTCCCTTAATTACCGCAATCCTCTGTGATAGGTACTCGACTGGGACAGGCTCCGTGCCATTCGGTGCTACGTGGAATTTTCTCATTGGGTAGTATATTTTAGGATGTAAACACACCCCCCGCATTAACATTTTATTTATGCTAAATAAATG
Organism: Rhododendron kiyosumense; assembly: GCA_019656275.1. Classification (NCBI taxonomy): domain Eukaryota; kingdom Viridiplantae; phylum Streptophyta; class Magnoliopsida; order Ericales; family Ericaceae; genus Rhododendron; species Rhododendron kiyosumense. The sequence goes on from BPLS01000130.1 coordinate 1,142,851, forward strand.
TTAATGGCACACGTTCTCTGCCCATGTCCCTTCAAATTCGGACGCACGAAGCATGACAGGATTTCATTCCCATGCACGTCCATTGAACTTCCCAAAGATAGCTACAATAATTCTCCTATAAATGGCAGTTAATGATAGGGTTTAACGAATCACATTACCCCTCATAAACCCCTTCGAATTTGAGTCTTTTCTGTCTAGAAGTCTTACGTTTATGGACTCTCTTCCAGAAATCAATCTTATTCTAGATAACCTTGATCATCAATCTTACTCTCCCCAAATGTCTCCTCCAAATTCCCCTCGAATGTTGGCAGGCAAGATTATTTCTGATCGATCATTCCATACCCCCAACCCATCTCCCACGGGTTGGGATTCCTCTTTGACCCGCTCGAATTCATGTGATGGGTCCAATTGGGGCTCATGGGAAGAAAATTCCTCCAATACCAGTACTGGCACCATTCTGGTCAAGTTTGACCAACCTGACCCCACACCTAACAGATTCCATCACTTTCGAACCCTTTTTGCGAGTCAATTCCTGCCTTTGAGCGGTAACGACACCGTTCACATGGGCATGCTCGAATCCATCTACTCCTCTCTCAAGTTTTCTCCTTTCCTAAAACAGGAGGAAAACTACCTTGGGCCTGCCCCTTATTGCGACTTCAAACGCATGGCCCAAGCCCAAAAAACCCTTTGGCTCACAGAGGTGCAAACCCCACACTTCCCAGCTGACTTCGAAGAGACCAATAAGTTGGTTCCTCTTCCTGAAGAACCCGACTGGTTCACTGAGGTGAATAACCTTGCCATCAACACTCCTCATTTCCAATGGCAATACGGCTATTCCATCTATCCTACTGACAAGAGCAAAGCTCTGCAGCTCCTTGCGGCTTTCTCATTCCTGGATATCCACATCCTGGAAGAACAAGTCCCACTTACCAATTTCAAATGGGCTTGTGAAACACTGGTACTATGTTCTATTCCCTCCGCGGCTTCCTATCAAATCCACTGTTTCCTGGATTTCTTACCAGTGATCAGGTCATGGCTCGAAGCCAATACTGCTGCGTATTGCTTCGATCAAATCCTTCAAGATTATGCCATTACCAAAGAAAGGATTGAGAAGCTGCATGACCAGATTGAGAAATTCACCGCTGAGTCCTTCAAGGTGGTGCCTGATCATGCAGACAAAAAGCTTCGAAGGCGCTTCAAAAGACGACAAGTGAAGCGTCCCACAAAAGAGGCTAAGCTTCGAAGGAAGGCCAAAGCACTGGTGCTCCGCTTTAGGCCTCTGCTGGAGAAGAAATTGGAGTCAGACTCCAAAGAAGACATGAGGAAAATGGAGCTGAAATTCCTCCAATTTGCATGGAACAAGTTCCACAGCCTTGTTACTTGGTCCTTTCCTCATTACTTCGAGAATACAAAAGCAACTTCTCATCACCCAGGCCCTTCGAAGGCCTAATTTGTATTATTTTTTTTTATAGAAACTAGGATTTCCCTTATTTTGCTTTTTTTGTGTAAATACGCAAATTTCGTAATCCAGTAGCAGTTTTTTTTGTTTAATGAAATTCCCCTTTTTACCAATACGCTGGACTTGGGCTTATTGTTAAAATAGTAATTCTAACAAATAATAACTCTTTTAAAGAGCAAAAACAAATCCCAGCGGACCCCAGGGTACGGGCCCACTATAAGCCTGGCCCACTTGCAGGAGTATAAAAGCGGAATTAATTCAAAACCACCCCTTGCATTCTACGCATTCAAGCTTTTCAAACTCGAGACCCCTCAAGAACAGAACTCTCTTTCTCTCCCACAACGCTAAAACCAAATCGAATCCATGGCTTCTTCTAGCGATCCAACAGCCTCAGAACATCCTACTCCCTCTTTGGCATTGAGGCGGTTCGTGTCAGGAAAAACACCGGGACCGACCGGAGAGCCGTACCTCGACGCCAGGGTCTTCATTCCAAACCCTAGCGAAGAAGGTACTTACATCTTGGGCCCTCAACTCATAGGAGAAATCCCTGCTAGGCTTTCTCTTTATTATCCTCGACTGGGGGAGGCCGAAATCCGGGCTTGTTTGAGCCTCGATTGGCAAAATTTTCCAAAGAAATCCTTTCCCTGCTGGCCTACATTGGACAAGGATTGGAAGATATGGACCACCCGCATGTTGGCTGCGAAGTCGGACGATCTAGAGAAGGTGGGTTTAAAAAGAATTATCACCCTCCTTCGAAGGGGGGTCCCACAAAATCCTTCTCTGATTCAGGCCGCTTTGGCCTATTGGGACCCATCCTTCAACTTCTTTCGATTTAACTGTGGCATGATGGCACCCACAGTTCTGGATGTTACTCAAATGCTGGGGCTCATTCCATATGGCCCCCAATTTGACCCTACCAAGGAATACCTCCCCCCTGAGGGCTTTACTCGTCTGACCGCCACAAACGGGGCTTTTTCCCACTTCTGTATCAGGGAAAAGAAATTAGTGGGGGAAGTGACCGAGACAGAGTTTTTTGCCTACATCCTCTACACCCTCTGCAAACACATCTTCTGCCATTCTGGCAAAAGAGTGATGAATGAATTCGTTCCGGTTGCACTGGCACTTGCTAGAGGTGAAGAGTTCGACTTCGCCTCCTTCTTCCTCGGTCACGTCTACAAAGCTGGGTATGACTTCTACCAGAAGGGTTTGAACTACTCACAGGGAGGCCCCCAATGGTTCATTCAATTATGGCTTCATGCTTACTTCCCTGAGTTGGGTCCCTTCAAAGCACCCACATCCCTTGCTGGCCTTGCTGAAGCGCCAAATGTTCATGGTGACAACTACGTTTACCCAGAGGACAACACAACACAGACCTTGGTGTACTACCTCTGCTTCTTTGCTGGTCTCGCCTCAGACAGAGAGTGGCCCAATCCATTCCCTACTCTTGTTGGGCCAGCATGGCTGTTCGATATCCTGGCGGATAGGCAAGGAAGATCCTCTCTAGCTCTCCAAGCATGGAGCAACATTCTGACGAGCAGAGAGATCTTTATTTCCTCGTCGAACACCCTCAAGTCCATAGCACATGCAGAGGTATACTGCCCTGCACAATTTGCTAGACAGCTGGACTTCGTTCAAGGCATACCTTCCCCTTACTGTGGCTTTGCCAACATTTGTATGTCTGAACGATCACCTATCATGGCTGACCATTTCCTGACGGGGTTTGCCCAAGCCCGAAATGCATTGAGGAGGACAATTACTCAGGACTTCAGGGAACCTGAAGTGCGCACCACCCCTGCATTTGACGACTGGTGGCACTCCAACTGCTCTTTCCTTTCAGGGGTTAAACCCTACAAACAGTTCCTAGCCCACATTGGGTTTGAAAAATCTGAGTTTGGTCATGGAGGAAAAAATGACTCGTCCTCCTTTTCCTCTGACAATGCATTTGGCCTGGCTGGAGGGATCGAAGACATTGCTGGAAGCGAAGTTGAACAGCAATTGACTCCAGTTGAAGCTTCTCCAATCGCAATGGTCGTTCCTCCCTCCCCACCAAGAAGGCAATCCATGAGGGTAACACAAAAAAGAGGTAATTGTTTCTGAACCTCCTCTCTTTTGCTGAAACCAAACCTGATTATACTCCATTCTGCAGGTGCTACCTCTCCTTCAGAAAGTGCTTCGAAGAGAAGAAAAATTACTTCTCCACCCAAAGAAGTAATTCCCACCAAGCACTATCTTGAGCCCTCAGCTGCACCTCCAGGTTGGTTTCTTTCTCCACAATTACTCTTTAAATTGCCATAATATTTATCTGAGTCACCTTCTTATCCCCTTCCTTTCAGCTTCGAAGAGGACAAGGACCACCAGGAAGCGTGGCCCTCTGGTTTCTTCCAGTGATGAAGAAACAGAGAGTGATACAGAGATACTGGCCTCCCAGGGTACATTCCTTTCTCATTTATGGTTTAGTACCTCTTTAGGAGTAAAAGAACTCTAATCTAATCTTCGAGTTCGAACCAGGTGAAACAAAGCAAGTGAAGGAGACCCTCCTCTATGTGAGGAAACCAACTCCTCCCAAGAGGCCTGTTTCTCTAAAGCAACCTTCCTCCCCAGAAGAGGTAAGCCAGTTTAAATTGCATACATTCTCACGTGTCTCCTGTGCTCGTGATTCACCGTTACCTTCTTTGTAGGCTCAAGTTACATCCCCTGTTGAGGCATTGGACCTAGCTCTCGTTTCTTGCCCTCAGCAAGAAGTGATAGAGCCTTCAATCCAAACGTCAGAAGATGTCCCTCACAAGGTATCCTCTGAATATTCGCCTTTCGAATTGTGAAAAGATTCACCCTAACTTTCCTTTGTCCTTTGCAGGTATCTCCTGTTCAAGCTCTTTCTGTACAGAAAGACTCTGCTGCAAAGGATATTGACATGCACACTTTGCTGTCACTCCTTACTGAGCCAACCTTTGCACAAGTACTGACCAGCTTGGCTCCTTCGAAGGCTTTGGGGCCACTTCCTATCCTCCAGGGAGACTTCCCCCTCCTTCCCTTATCGGTTTCAGGGGAGGAACCTCTAAGGATGGACCCTACTTTGGCTTCGAAGAGCCATACTCTTAGAAGTGTTGAGGATCAAGGCTCCAGTTCAGCCTCTTCCTCTGATCAGGTATTCTTGACAATCAGTCGTACCTTTCATTTCCTGTTTTTTCATTCAACTTATCTTTAACTTATAAACCTTATGCAGGCAACAGGCATGACTCTTCCTCTTGAAGACCATCCCACATCTTCCTCTTCTCCAATTGACTTGCCCTTAGTGGTTTTTGACATATCCTTCTTTAAAAGTCAATTGGAAGAATTTTGTAATCAAATAGCTATTCCCACTCCTCTTATTTCTTCGAATCCCTTGGAAAGCCTTCAGCAACTCTTGAGCCCGTCCACACCTCTTCTCTTGCCTTCTTTTAGTCTTAAACATGTTCTTTCAAAGGAAGAAGTCTTGACTTTAAAGAGTCTTCTGAGGACCCTAAATCAGTTTGAACTTCCCACTTTGATTGAACACAGTTTAACCTATCACTTCGAGGTGTGCCATCAAGCTTTGCTTCTCTCTCAAGGCCTTCCCATGTCAATCAATTCCACTCTCCAAGAGCAACTCAAGCAGTTCAGTGAATTGATTGCTCACAATCATTTCTTGTCCGAGAGCATTGGATTGACCTTCGAAAAGGCCAACAAGATAGAAGCCAAAGCCCTCGAGACCGCCTCTCGTCTATCTTTATATCAAGCTCGAAGAGATAAGCTTTCAGAGCTTGACAAGAAAATGCAACGGTTACAAGAGGAGATGGAGAAAGTTAGGGAAGAGAGAGCTGAAGTTTCAAGGGACTTCCCAGAGCTTGAGGGTGAAGCACTAAGGGATGAGTCGATGCTCCCACGACTTATTCCTTCCCTTCGAGAAGAACAGAGGAGAAGAGCAGCTCATACGTCCCTTTTGGATGCTAACTTTAGTTCCCTTCGAGGACTACTAACTGCCATTTGTAATGTAACTAGTCCTTTTCTGTAACTTTACGCAGTGTGTACTTTATTCTTTCATTGAATATTCGACTCTTTTGGGCAAGTACATCCACAATTAACTCAAACCCAGTTTTCCACCTTTCATTATTCAGAAAGACTACTGTGCCAACGCTTCACCTACCGCATCTTTAAGTGCCATAAATGAATATTCCCAAACTCACTAGTATAAATAAAGGTCTTGGGAAAAAGAAAACTTACCAAGCATCTTCTTCCTCCGCCTTTTCTTCTTTCAGCAACTTCTAAACAAGCTTCCCAGTTAGGGCTTCTAAGAAACCCACCATGAAGCCTCCTCCCCTGTTTCTGAAGAAAAGATTCCACACATAGCCACATCATTTCTTACGAGATTTCCCTTACACCCTAAGGCTTCTGGGTATAGCCACATCATTTCTTACGACGTGGCTGTATCCAGCGGTCGCTTCGAAGACCAAAGAATCTAACCAATAATGGTCTTCGAAGCCCACCTACCTACCTATGGAGCTATGAGCTTCCAACTGTGATTCTAGGAGCTCTATATCCCTACCAATAACTGGTAGGGAACTTGGATCAAGTCTCAGTGAAGCTTGGTCCTAGTCTTTGTATCTCAGTTGGATTATCCCTAGAGACTCAGCTTTGATCCCTAGGGACCCAGCTTCGAGATACTAATAGACCCTAGATAGGTTTCTCAATGTAATCCTTTATTCAAATGTAATGGATCCCTAGATAGGCTTCTCAATGTAATCCACTTGTAACCTTCCGAGTTGATGAAATGAAAACTGCTTATTCATATTTATGTTTTCAACTGGCTTTGACCAACGAACTGGTAGTTTAGCCCTTTGTTACCGCCTTCACTATGTTCCTTATGCTAAATACTAACATGGGCGTAATAAGCATAAAGAAAATCAAAGAGACAAAAATTTTCTTCACAAGCGCTTTTGTATTACTTTATCCTGACTGGGCTTCTCCTTCGAAGCTCTCGAATAAATAATATAAAAGTGTTGACAACGCTGAAACACGCTAACCAACCACACGCGGTCTAAATCAATTTATCCAACTCATTTATTTCCCGAGGCATTTCAGCCATTACCTTAAAGGCACTTACCTTGTTTAAGCATTTCAACAGAAGGCCGTCCATCCCTCTCTTGAATAGCTCATTGTTATACATTATGTAGTTTATTGCTTTCAATCTGGTTGCCTTGTCTGCAATACTATCTGGTTTGGTCAAATATTCAATCAATGCTTGCCTCCAATCAACACTTTGACTAGTAGGGACATTAATTTCCAAAACTTCGAAACCAGTTATTCTGTTTTGCAGCATGGGCAAAGATTTTCTCAAAGTTAATTGACAAAATTCCTTTTCTTCTTCTGCTAGAACTCTGAAACCAGATGCCCTTTGGGCTATTTCATCAGCTTCTTCATTAAAGAATCTGGGAACATAAGTTAAAGTGAGCATATAGAACTGATCTATCAACCTCTTGGCCTGTTGATAATAAATTATCAACGCTGGACTAGTGCATTTAAACTGTCCATTCAATTGATTCACCACTAATTGAGAATCTCCAAAGATTTCAGCAACACTCACCTTTAAGTTAAGCAAAATTTCTAATCCTATGATCAACGCTTCATACTCTGCCTGATTATTGGAACATTGTCCCTCATTCAGTCGAAAACCATATTTGGTTTTCAACCTTTGGGGAGATTCAATAACTATGCCTACTCCAGCCATTTGAGCTGTTCTTGACCCATCGAACCACAATTTCCATGGCTTGATCTCGACCACAGTAGCTTCCAACGCTTTTGGTGTCTCAAGCTCATTTGGATGATCGGCTAGAAAGTTGGCCAATGCCTGGCCTTTTACTGATTTTTGCGGTACATATTCAAGACAAAACTCAATTAAAGATACTATCCATTTCCCAATCTTCCCACTAAGCACTGGCTTAGAAAGCATGTGCTTAATTACATCAGTTTGAGAAATAACATAAGTTACTCTAGGCAACATATAATGCCTGAGCTTCTTGGAAGCATAAAATAAAGCTAAACACAATTTCTCTACTGCAGCATACTTGCATTCGCAGGAGTTTAGGAACCTACTAAGATAATAAACTGCTCTTTCCTTGCCATCCTCATTGTCTTGAGCCAACAGTACTCCTATTGAGTCATGGGTTGCAGCTAAGTACAACTTCACTGGCTTTCCTTTGATGGGAGGTGCCAAAACAGGAGGACTGGCTAGATAGCCCTTGATGGCTTCGAAGGCCTCATCATGCTCTCTGGACCACTTGAATTCTTCCCCTTCCTTCAATTTCAACAAAGACGAGAAGATTTTAGTTTTCCCTGCAGTGTTAGATATAAACCTTCGAAGGAAATTTAATTGACCAAGAAACCTTTGCAACTCCTTCTTTGTAGAAGGTGGTTTGGCTTCAATAATAGCCTTTGCCTTGTTCTTGTCAACTTGTATTCCTCTGTTGTGAACTAAATACCCTAGAAATTTTCCAGCTGACACTCCAAAAGAACACTTTTCTGGATTCAATTTCAACTGATAATGCTTCATTTGTTGAAATGCCTTCTCCAAATGTTTCAAATGATCCTCATTAGAATTTGACTTCACAATGATATCATCTATGTAACATTCAAGAAAACCTTCAACCAAATTATGAAAAATGGCATTCATAGCCCTCTGGTACGTGGCTCCAGCATTTTTCAGTCCAAATGGCATTTTGACCCATTCGAAGATGTCAATATTACCAGGGCAAGCAAATGCTGTTTTATGCACATCTTCCTTTGCAATACAAATTTGATTCTACCCTGAATGCCCATCCAATATGGATAATATCTTGTGTCCAGCTGAACCGTCCACAAGTGTATCCACATTAGGCATTGGATATTCATCTTTAGGAGTTGCAGTATTTAAGTTTCGAAAGTCAACACAGATCCTGATAGTCCCATTCTTTTTAGGGACTGGAACCACATTGGATAGCCATTCGACATACCTGGCTGTTCTAATAAAACCTGCATCCAGAAGCCTCTGCATCTCCTTTTTAACACCTGCAATAGTTTCTGGACTCATCTTCCTGGTTGGCTGCTTTACAGGTTTAAATTGTGGCTTGATAGGCAATCTATGCTCCACCAATTCCCTGTCCAATCCAGGCAGTTCCTTGTAACTCCATGCAAAGCAATCTTTGTTCGCTTTCAATAGTGCTATTAACTCAGCTTTCACCTCTGGTTCAAGCTGTTTGTTAATGAACACAGGGTTGGGGTTTTGCTCGTCCCCCAATTTTACTTCCTTCAAAAGGTCTTGTGCTTCGACCTGCTCTATCTGGGTTTCCTCCTCATGAGGCTTACCATCCTGCATAACATCTTCCCATATGTTATCTTCTTGAATCTTCTGCTCGATCCCCAAAGCAACATACCTCACCAAAGCCAAAGAGTTGGCCTCTTCTTCTGCTTCTTCCTTGGACCTACATCCAAGCAGCATCATCCTTTGGGGTGTCTGATTCATAATCAACAGTTTGCTTTAGCTTCGATTTCAGCTCTGCCAATTCTCCCAGTTCCATCTCGTTGGTTGGGTAAGTGGCTGCTTGCAGTAATTCACTCAAAGGAACTACTTCTGATTTGTACATTTCAGCTTCAGCAAAATTTGCTGTGGCACTAAATGGATGTGGATCAGCTTTGACTCCTTCAACACCCACTTCTTTGCCTTTGTCATACTTAACAATCATTAATTCCTGATGCATGGAAGAGGGGATACATCCATTAACATGAATCCAGTCTCTTCCCAATAAAGCATTATATTTAGCATATGTGTCAACTACAAAGAAGGCAGTATCAGTTTCTATGCCTCCTACTGCCAATCTAATGGAGATGATTCCCCTGGCATGTTGACTTTCCCCAGTAAATCCTGCAATGGATGTGCTAGTTGGGATCAATTTTGCTTTTCCTTTTCCTAACTTTTTCAAGGTTTGGAAAGGCAAAATGTTCACTGCAGCTCCATTGTCCACTAGGATTCTGTTAAGTGGGACTCCATCGAAATATGCAGTAATATATAGTGGACGTAAATGTTGTCTCATTGCATTAGTAGGTAATTTAAATGGATATGAAATTTCCACATAATTTAAATCTATTACCAAGGGATATTCGACGTCAGACATGGACTCCGGGACAAAACAAGCACTTTCTTTTGAGCTTACCTCCAAACTCTCTTGACTCTGCTCTATTTCACATACCAGGTTCTCGTCCATCTCAATCTGAGCCACCTCTTCCAAGTCGCAGTTGTTGCATATGATGTTCAATTCTTCATCACTCAGCGTTTCTTCGAAGTCGATTGGCTTATCCAAGTTCGACCAAGCATCACCTTGGCCTTTCATTGTCTGGCCATTCTTGAAGAAATCCATAGAGCATGGATACACCATATTCACCTGCACTTCTGGCTGCTTGCCAAATTGGATTTTTGCCCTTTCTTTGGCTGGTTCAAGTGCCTCAGTTTCCTTAACTTCCTTGCTCTCAACCTCTTGTGCTGATAGCTCCATAGGTGACGAGTTTCCTTCGATCCCTTCTTGTTCTACCAACATGGCTTCGAGTAACCCAGACTGGTAACTAGCCAATGAATTGGGAGAAGGTGGATCTAGATCTTCTTCGAGCATGGCAGAGGCTACTTTCTTCAAAGTCTCCCTCTCATGATACTGGGCTCGAAACTCTTCTGGGTCCCTCTTAACCCTGTCAAACCGTGGATTAAGCCTTGCTCCCTTGCCTGATTCTTCCCCCGTCGAGGATTCTCCTGATTGGAAAAGCGTGTATTTTCTCTGGAGCTTCCTCTTCTGAGTTCTTGAAAGCAATGGGACCATCTGGGGTATTTGGGACTTAGGATCCCTGATCAACACCCAGTTTCCGGAATTCGAGACTGGTGGCTTGAAAGTTCTATTCTCATTCCTGTTGGAGCCTTTGTACCCTTGGAACAAATCAGGCTTGACTTGCTTGAGAAACCAATCAGGAACCCCTTTCACCAGAGTGAAATTCTCTTGGTTGGCCTCTCCTAGCGCCTCAGCTGTCTGACCAATGTTGGCCTTCTTCGAAGGTGGCAACTCCCTTCTATGGACGGCTGGGACAGGGCTAGTGGGCACATCTCTCTTTGGTGCCAACCAAGGCTTACTGTCGCTTAGCCTTGCTTGCACTGGGGCCAATCTCTTCATTCCCATCTCCTTGGGGAAGAAACTCACGCCCTTCCTATCCAAGTCCTTAAAAACCAGATAGTTGGCCCTGCACCCTACACACAGGCACTCCAAAAATGAAGCTTCCAACATGGGCAAGTGATTATTACCCGAGAATCTCTGTGAAGCCAACCCATCACTTGTTCGTTTGTAGGGAGTTGGCCTCATTCCCATGCCTCGAGGATAGCAAGCGTATGGCCTGCCTCTTCCATATTGAACAGTATTCATGTTCACTGGTGCCTCCTTATCCTGCCAATACTTCTTGACAGTTCGAGCCAGTGAGGAGGGCACATTGGTGTTGACTTCTTCTACCTTTGGAAAAGGCGTTGTATCAATTCCCATAATCTTTTCTGGAAATTTGATCCTTCCCTTCTTGATTTGTTCTTGAATCCTGTCACGAAAAACATTACAAGACTTAGTTGAATGGGACCAAGAGTCATGCCATTTGCAATAAGTCTTCCCATTCTTTTCCTCCGCTGTGGGAAGTTTCACATTCGAAGGCAGCTTGATGATTTTCTTTCTTAACAAGAAATCAAAAATCTCATCTGCTTTTGATATATCAAAAGAATATACTTTAGTGATCTCCTTTTGTTTGAACTTCTGTCCTAGGGATACATTCTTTTGAATTAAAGGGTCACAAACACAAGGATCATGCTCTATAATTTCTGCAGCATCGATCTCGTAATTGGGATCCCTATAATACGTAGGGTAAGAGGAATTATGTCTGTCCATATCCTCTTCTAGCAGTGATTCATATCTAGCCACTTTATAGGTCAAGTCTGCAAAGTCTCTAAACTCTGTAGAATCAAACCTCTTTCGAAGCTCTCTTTCTAAACCATCTTGCGCTAATCTTACGAATTCTGCCTCTGGCAGTCGAAGTTTGCATTTGGTCTTTGCTCTTTTGAACCTAGATATGAAATCTACTACTTTCTCATCTGGTTTCTACTTCAGCCTTGCTAAGTCTGCCATGGAGACTTCAGGCTCAGCATTAAAGAACTGTGCATGGAATGCCTCTTCCATCTGGAACCAATCAGTTATTGATTCTGGCGGCAGATTAGTATACCATGCAAAAGCTGGCCCGGACAAAGAATTTGGGAATAACTTCAACTTCATGAAGCCATTTTGAGCTAAATTCTTACACTGGGCAGAAAACCTTGCTATATGCTCTATAGAAGACTGTCTCCCATCCCCATAGAACAGAGTAAAATCTGGGATTTTAAACTCTCTAGGGATTTGGAAGGTCGTGTCTATCCATTCTGGATATGGTTTTCGATAAATTTGAGGTTGTACCCCCCGAGTTTGAGGTCCACAAACCTCTTGTATGAGACCCATGACTTGATCTCGTAGTATTGGATTGCCTATTAGGAAGTTTTGCACCCGATTTTCAACAGGAGGCTCTGGTCCTATGAAACCATCTTCATAAACTCCTCTTGTCGTGTCTAAATCCCCTTGTTTTTCTCTAGGAATCCTCCCATATGATGTAGATTGCATTCCATCAAATGCTTCATTAGTTCGAACAGACCTATGGGTTCCATAAGCTGTCTTGAGAGGATTCTTGGTGGTTGGGACTTTTTGTCGAGGGTGTTGTGAGTTTTCACCCCTTCTCTCAGGTTTATGAACCAATTCTGGTTCTGAATCATCCTCCAATCCCCCAAATGTGGGTTCGAAGAGAGGATTCATACTCTGTCTTTCTCTAGTGTCCCGTCGAACCCCTATGTGAACACCACGAGGTTGCCTTGGAATCTCTAGGACAGGTTCTGGAGGTCTCACAGGCTCATACCAAGATTGTGGTATTTCATCTGGATACATCTTTTCTTTACCTGTTCTAGATTTCATTCTACTTCTACCAACATCCTCTCCAAGCCTTCCTTCGAAGGAACTTTGGTGAGTGTTCGAGTTGGCTTGATGGTTCTGCCCATTATCCCCTGGGCTATTTCCTGCTGCCTCTAAGTTAGGCAACCTACTTCTCATGCTTTTGATCATGGCTCTTTGAGTTTGAGCCATCTCTCGAAAAGCTACCATCATTTCTCTAAACACTTCCTCTCTATCGTGGTCTTTGCCACTGGCTTGTCCTCTTTGGAAGCTTGGAGGTACTTCCTCAGGAGGTGCCTCGTAAGAAGGCTCTTCATAAAGAGGCTCTTCGAGTTCTGAAGCCAATTGAGGAAAAACAGGATTTGTAGGCGTTCCTAGTTCTGGTGCTTGTTCTGGCACAGCTTGTTCTTCTGGCGCTAGATCACCCATGGGTGTTCCTATCTGCTTTCGAAGCCTTGGCATTTTGACACCTTTGTGTCCCACTGGGCGTGCCAAAAATTGTTTGGGCTGAATTAGCTCAATCAAATGGTAAATGATTGTGTGCGATTGTGTGCGGGCGTGCCAGAAAAGAAATAACTTCACAGATGAAATTACTCTTTTCAAATTGATTTGAAATAACTAATCTCAATCAGGCAATTGTGTTATCCGTTCGATTACCTCAACTAAGAGGATTTTTCCTTAAGGTATCAACCAAATAAAAGATTGACGCGCTTCGAATCAGAAAAGATGATTGAACACAAACAAACCTGAATTTAATCAAAGGCCAGCTTGTATACAAACACTCTTAAGACTCTTCTAAGAACAATACAGTAAAATAAGCACACTGAATTTAATCAAAAGTGGACTTACAAACGACTATTCTCTGGTAAGAAAAGAACTTACAAGAAAATAAGAAAACTTGAATTTAATCGAAAGCCATCTTACATGCAAATAAGCCTTCAACTTACAAAAAGATCCTACTTTAAACTAGACTAATCTAAGATAGATCTCTGAGCAATCATTTTGTATGAGTTGTCAGATGATATGAATTTTTTGTGGGGGGCTTCTCTCTTCGTTTCACTCCTTTATTTATAGACATCGGCCCTGCCTTTGATCTCCACGTCTTCGATTGATACCCACGTTGGCCACATAAAACGGTTGAGGGGGCCTTCGAACGGTTACGTTGATATTTCCAGCACTCCTTCTTTCCCTGCTTGCTTCGATCATGGTGTTCATGGCCACTTCCTGGATCGTGATTCCTATTTTCAAGCAACGTGAATTAAGGCAACACGTCTGGCTTCCCAAATGATTCCCTGTAACTGGAATTAATTTCAGTTATAAAACAGGACAGCGAGGGCACCGTTCGATGATCGCAAAGTCTAAATCAACGATTAGATCCAATAATCTCCCAAACCAGCGTTTAATTACCACTCAAACGACACCGGTTTACTTTAAAATGACACCGTTTGTCATCAAAACAGTGTCTCCCTTAATTACCGCAATCCTCTGTGATAGGTACTCGACTGGGACAGGCTCCGTGCCATTCGGTGCTACGTGGAATTTTCTCATTGGGTAGTATATTTT
>BPLS01000130.1:1156912-1238823 GCA_019656275.1 Rhododendron kiyosumense
GGGATGTAAACAGGCGCACCTGAGCCGTCTGATGCATTTTTTGACGGCTCGGATTAAAACACTTTCTCGCTCCTCCCATCCTAACACTTTCTCTCTCCTCTTCTCTCTCCAAATCTGAGCCGTTCATACACGTAATGGACGGCTCGGATGGTCGAGCGGGCACCATGTGGTACCCGCTCGGCACTGAAAATTTTCCCCAATAGCAGACCGGTGGGAAATTATTTGGAAGTGGACTCCATTTAATTACTCCATCCGTCTCAATTTACTTGTCACAGTTCTATTCTAACCGGATAAAAAAACTAGTTATATTTTTAAATTGGTAATTAATTTTATATCCAATATGAATCTTATTTGATAGATCTCAATTTGTTCTATAATACAATATTTTCAAAATCACCTAAAACGTTATAAATTACAAGATATAATCAATTGAAAAGTGGCACGAACTCCCAAAAGTGACAATTAAATTGGGACGGAGGGAGTACTTTAGAGCATCACGACACTGGGTTCAAATTCGATATGTCAAACGAAAATTTGACATGTTGAATTTGGCGAATGGGTAAGATTTTAGAATAAATAGAAGAAGGGGGGACGAAAATGAATGTTAAGGAAAATAGAATAATCAAGAAGGTGTTCGTTTGGTAGGTGAAATTGATGGATAAGAACGTGTGGATAAAAAAAAATCACGTCAGAGTTTACTTATTAGTAGGAGAGCTGCTTTCCCCCCGACACACATCCCCCCCGGCGGCCCCACCCGCCCCTCCCTCTCTCTCTCTCCCTTTTCTTTCTTTCTTTCTTTTTCTTTACCGTTTGATTCTTTTTTTTTTCCCTTTTATTAAGTTTGATTTTTTTTTTTCATTTTATTTTATTTTCTTTCTTTTCGGTTTGAATTTTTTTTTCTTTTTAATAATGGGCTCAAATCTAATTATAGGCTTTGTACAGTAATTGCGAGGAAAAAAAAGTGTTCCAATCGATCATGTTTATCCGACTGTTTTATTTTTATTTTTTTGTCTTTTATAGATTAAAAAATATAATTACGAAAATAAGTGTTTCAAATTTCAATCCGTTTGAATGGGTAAGAAGATTTTATTTTTTTTATCATTTAATTCTAAAGGGTCATAATTAAATTTTGACTATAGGACTCTCATTGATTTGCCCTAAGAAAGTCGTAGAATCAAATATCTTTTAGGACAAACCAACGAGAGCCCTAGAGTCAAAATTTAATTATGACCCTTTAAAATTAAATGATCAAAAAAATAAAATCTTCTCACCCATTCAAACGAATTGAAATTTGGAACACTTAATTTTTCAACCTTTAGTTTATATATTAAAAAAATGGTTAAAAAATTAAGTGTTCGAAATTTCAATCCGTTTGAACCGATAGAAAGATTTTATTTTTCTGATCATTTAATTCTAAAGGGTCATAATTAAATTTTGACTCTAGGGCTCTCGTTGGTTAGTCATAAAAGATATTTGAGTCTACGACTTTCTTAGGGTTAATCAACGAGAGTCCTATAGTCAAAATTTAATTATGACCCTTTAGAATTAAATGATAAAAAAAATAAAATCTTCTCACCCATTCAAACGGATTGAAATTTGGAACGAGAGGAGGGTGTGTAGAGAGAAGAACGTGTGTCAGTGAATTTAATGCGCCAACGGAGCTAGACTTTCTTTTCTGATTTTAATGCGTCAACGGGAGTAGACTTTCTAAATATAACATTTGTATTCTGGATTAGTATATGTTGTTTGCAAAATACATTTCGTAATTAGTTCCCGGACACTAATTGTAATCTTAAAATTTTTTTTGTTTTACGGCATTTCAATGAGCACTCTAAGACTCATTATTTAGTTTCAGGACTCTCTTAGAGTGTTCATTGAAAAATTTTGGAGCTAAAAATTTATTACGACCATTTAGGATGAATTGATAAAAAAAAAAATCTTTGCATTGGTTCAAACGGATTGAAAATTGTAACACTTATTTTCGTAACTATATTTTTTAATTTATAAAGGACAAAAAAGAAAAAGAAAACTGTCGGATAAACATGATTAATTAAAATATTTTTTTCTCTCAATTACTTTACAAAGCCTAGAATTAGATTTGAACCTATTATTAAAGAGAAAAAAATTCAAACCAGAAAAAGAAAAGAAAATAAAATGAAAAAAATAAAAACAAACCTGAAGGAAAAGGAAAAAAAGAAAGAAAGAAAAGGGAGAGAGAGAGAGAAGGGGGAGGCGGGGTAGTTTCGGAAAAATCAGGTGGGGCCCGGGGGTGTGTGTTAGGGGGGATTAGCAATTTACCACTCCCTCCGTCCCATTTTCATTGTCCTTTTTTGATATTCGTGCAGTTTTCAATCGCTTATATCTTTCAATGTGAATCTCCAAAAATATGCAATATGGATCTTATTTGATAGATTTCAATTTGTTCTATAATACAAAGATGTCAAAATCATGAAAAATATTATAGATTGAAATATATACACAAGAGACAAAAAAGTGAAAAATGAATAATGGACAATGAAAATGGGACGGAGGGAGTATTATAGTAGTTGTCTATTGCGACGAGGATACAAAAGGGATCGGAGAGGTTTGAGAGGCACGCTGGTAATTGCGCCCGCCTAGGTAAGCTAATGATGGGTTGGGGTGGCGTTGAGATGCCCTCCCACCCAAATATGCAGGGGTCTCGACTAGAGTTGGGTAACGGACACGAACATAATAACACGATATAAATTGGACACGAAGGGTTAGGGTTGAGCATTTCTGACATAAAATACGAAAATGACACGACTCAAGAACACTAATTCTAAATGGGTCGGGTTCGGATTGAACACGCAAGACACAAAATTAAAATGTCTAATACGATTACTAATCCGTGTCACCCATTAACACGATATATATATATATATATATATATATATATATATATATATATATGGTATATCTGTAATTCTATATAGAGTTTGGCAAAAGACACGAAAACACGACATGAACCGGATACGAAGTTAACGGATTAGGATTGAGTATTTTTGACACGAAACACGAAAATGACATGACTCGAAAAATACGAATTCTAAATGGGTCGAGTTCGGGTTGAGTGGTTTGTGACACCAACCCGATTCACACGACACAAATACGACCCAACCCGACCTGTAACCCAGATCAAGTCTCAGCATATATTTAGCAGGGCGGATATAGAAATTCGGGTGTGCTATATCCCGCGTTTGTTTGCATTGAGGAACCCGGATAAGTTTTGGCTTGGATATATATCACCCCCCTTGGAGGGGTTACCTTCTGCTGGTTTTTCTCCTTTGCGATTCCCATTGCGACAAACAGATATTAGTTAAACCCAACAGAAATCGGTTTGTTTTTCTGCAAATCCCAACATGAAATCCCAACAGATGTGGGTGGGTTTCTGCAAATCGGCATGTCGTTGGTGCAGCAATTGGTGTCCGGAGATTATGTAGGGCGCATTCGGACCGTCCATCTTAGCAATGGACGACTCAGATCAATAGGAGTTTGGATTAAATCTGAGCCGTCGATACTACAATAAATGGCCGGATCGACCGCTTTACACGCAGGGAAATCCCCAATTCGGGTTTAATGGGTTCCTTCCTCTGTTGTGCCCAATCAACGTGGGTGGGGAGAGAGCGAATGATTTGGAATGAGAGAGATGCCCAGATTAGTATATTTTATCCAATCATATTCACCTCTTTATTCTAGAAAATTCTATAATACATATCTCTTATTTGAATTGTATCATATGCACCTCAAAATGTTATGATCATAAAAGAAATGTTACGAATCATATTGCTAAAAAATTACGATTTTAGTGTAAATGTTACGAATTGTATTGATAAAAAGTTATGATTTTTAGTATAAAAGTTACAAGATGCACAAAAATGTTATAAATCATAATGAAAATGTATCGAATCGTATTGCTGAAAGGTTATGAGTTCTAGAACAAAAGTTACGAAACACACTAAAATATTATGAATAAACCATAAAATAGTTACATATGATACACACTTTTAAATGATGTGTATTGTAGACTTTCCCCTTTGTTCCCATCTTGAATATCTATTTTTGCAACGAGCAACTCTCCAAGAACACAAATATACCACAACACACATTTTTTAACCGCACAAAATTGTGGATGAGAGAGTTATATACTCATTTTGGGGATATTATTCTGGCCACATACATGTTTGATGGCAAGTTGCTTTTCGCTCTGCAGTGGGGAGTTTGCAAAGTGTTTGGGCGGTTCAAAAAACACGTGTGGACGGTTGGGATCGCCACAGGTATCCGCTCGGCAACCCAAAAAATCTCCTGTTGCGGAGGCGCCCCTTGACCACTTTTTATTGAATCACTAGCTTTTCCCTTGATGCTTAACCGAACCACTCTTTTCTAGTCAACTCAATGGACACAAAGAGTGAGGATATCTCTCTCTTGTCCCATTAGGCATAAAGGGAATATAAATGTAGCATTTCGCAAGGGGAGGAAGAACAAATGACTGAAAGTTCAAACGACATCTTCCTTGGTGTTTTGGATGATAATAATAAATGCATATTTTATTATATAATATATAAATGCCCCTTCTATAAAAAGGCTGCGGTACCACAAGAAAGAAGTCAAGAAAACCAAAAGTGGAAATTAGGGTACAGGATGTGCCAAGTGGCGTTACAGGATTTGGCATAGTGGCAAGCCATCGCTTACCACCAGTAGTGGCAGAACAAGGATTTGGCATATATCACCTTTATGGCAAATAAAACATGGTTGCTTCATGTTGTTGGAGTGGAGGCGCAGGGACGCTGCTCTGGTTCGTGTTAGAGTAGCCACAGAGCTCCTGGTTCACAGCTGGGTCCTGCAGATGGTCGTTGATCATTGTTGCGGCGGCGGCCATCTGATTAACAAAAAACATGTCCAGTGAGTGTTTCTTGTTTTGACATATCTGCGACGATTATTTTTTTTTCCTAATGCCTTTTCGTACCTCTATTTGCGTAAACCGCCTCTGTTCTCGTTCCCTCTGTTCATTGTCAATCGTTGGTAAAACATTAGAGGAAATATAGTAAAAACATGGATATGAATCTGGTAAGTACACCCGTGACTTCGTACTGACATCATGTTGTCCTCCAATAGTCTTATCAGGTTATGAATCTGACGTTAGCTTTGCACCATAGTCAATCTCCGTAGGAGGTTATTTGTGTTAAATGTCGACCTACAACATGACATGTACCTTTTGCATTCTGTAGTAAATTTGTTGATGTGTTCTTGGCCACCCTAAATCCTACCTTCGTCCCTGCATTCGCTATATGCATTCTAATCTTGGCTTCTTGCTAATATCCCACCCTATAATTGTGTTGAGAACTAAGTTCCTCCATCTTTCTAGTAGATAAACACTAGTTTTCATGTTTATTTAGGTCAAGAGGTTCTGTAAGAAAAATAAAACTCGATTGGATGTGTCAGACTCATGTTGGAGTGCCTAACACTGAGTCTAACAACTAACGTGAGGCCTTCAGTGTGATCTTCTGAGCAGCATTAATTGTTCTTTAGAACTCAGAGCTTCATGCTTCTTTTGGGCACTACTATAAAAAATCCTACCTGTTGCCCAAGCGGAGCTGATGACATTTTGCACCAACTTTTTGGTAGAGAGACTCTTCTCATGGCTCAAACCTGCCGCATAAAATTGGGAGCCGATGACAGCAACCACCACAACAGATCACGACCTCTAACTGTGTATTAATTTGTACTAGAACAATGCTATACGCCATCACTAGAACTTACAAGAGGGAATGAAAGCTCTCTCTCAATTCTCATCCATTGAGTTAGTGTACACTACTCAAACCAGCTATTTGGACTGACAAATGTCTGAACCATCAAGAACTTCCAGAAATATCCTCTCTGCCATCATATGTGCATAGTGCCTCAGAGAAGGTCACGAGGGTACCTTTATAGGTGCCACTTAGTCATAGTTGGGCAGTGACGAGGTTTTAATTGGTCATGATGGGTCTTTCTTTGGACACCTAGAAAGACTCAGAAAAATGAAAAAGACTTCGCCTGCCAATTCGAGCATTCTTCCTGTATCTTCCAGGCACCAAAGTCTCTTTGTATGCCTTTTGATCCACTGAATCTAGAAAAATGGAACAATACAATCAACAACTGGTTTGGTGAATTGAGAGAGAAATTTAGTTTTGTCAGCCTTGCAGGATCTGAGAAACTACCATACACAGCTCAGGGCTGACATTCAGAGCTCAAGTGCTTGAACTTGGTTTGGGAAACAATTGATCTTTGACTGGAAAAATAGATAAGCAGAGTTTTGGAATTTCACCCACATATCCTTCCAATTGGAATTTACTTTTGAAAAACTATTATGTATGGAAAATATTCTGTCCCTGAAATTTTCAGACCATGTCAATGCAATCTACCACTCAGAGATGCTAAACACCATTGAAGGGAAAGGTCCTGCTATCGTTAGAGCCAATGTTAACTTCTCTAAGTTTTTTAAATATCCACACTGGACACTTGACTCTTGAAGGGCACTAGATATGTGTCTGCCATGCTTAAATGGAAAAGAACCCATCAAGTACTCACAAGAAGTTATGGTTATGCTTGTCGCCTGATAGTCTGATTCTATGAGGGAAAAAAATGCTTTTTTTTTTTTTGTAACATCAATTTACCCTAGTGAAAGAAACATGTACTAACGATGAATTCTTTGTGCCCTAGTGTTATTGAACTTCAGAGTTAGACCAGTCCGACACAGGTCATAAATAAAATCATCCATCCCTTTTTTGTGGCCAACAATGGAAGTCAGTCGGCCAGTCTTATCTGTTTGGCATCCATGCTAAACAGAATAGTTACCCCTTGCCCATTCTAGTCTAGTATGTGGCTGAAACATCATACGAAAAGCTTTTCCCGAGTGGAAAATAGTTAAATTAGATCTTTTTTCCAGATTAAATTTTGACCTGGTAGGTTTGTCAGCAACTGCTGTATGCATACTCTGCTCCTGCAATTTTTGTTTTCACCATCTTTCCTTCTTCTCCTTCCTTTTCCGTTTTTTTTTCATGTTTTTTTTTGTGGGTAAATCAGCTTGAATTTTCATGTTATTGTTGCTACCTTACACAACCAAAGTTGCCCAATTGACAGTTTACACGACAGACAATACTAATAACTCGTCCTATATGGAGTTTTACATGCTTTTAAAATTCTATGCTTGTTTCTGACAGTCCTGAAAGATCTTGGAGCAACACCGTTTAGTCCTCCATTTCAAATCAACTAGATATATCAATCTCTATACCACCACGTTCCAATACATGTGCCATGCCTGACAAAGTGCTTACACACAACAGACGTAGGCATTTCCTAAGCGCTTAAAGGCAAGTGCAGAGGTATTGAACAAGAACATTCTGACAATGGAATTTAGGGGTACTATTAAGTTAGGTAAGCCAGAATTATAAAAGATGACATACCTTTTCATGGAGAGCCGTAACAGCTTTCATCATAAGCTGCGACTGCACAAAATTTACCATTGGTGAGCATCACCAGCAATGTACTTTTTTGGGCAATCAGCTTATGTTTTCTTCTCTAACTGTTACTTTCAAAGCTAAGTGTACCCTTCAACTTCCACCCGGCAAACTAAAGACTCTACAGATGTTCAGCCACTATGTTGGACCAAAAGACATTTTTAGTTGCTTTCTTATCTTTTATGCTCTTCTTCTAATCAGTTTACAGGATTAGTATCTCATGTTTAGCTGCTTATTATCATTTCCCCCTGTAGTTTTCTCTCTTAAAGGACAAAAATGTAAATATTTAATCAGGACATGTAACTAACCTTTCTCTTCCTGGTTTGGCGTAGTGTGGTATCCAACTTATGCTCCAGTTGAGTGAGTTCTGTCACATCAAGCTGATCAACTTTATGTTCTTCAAAAAGCCTGCAAATATGAAAACAGAAAAACACCTTGACAAATTCACCGTTGGGAAACATGTTGCGAGCACATTAAAGCCAGCACTAGAATTGTTACCTATGGACAATTGGCAGTAGGTTAGTGCCATTCCATAGATCCATATATTCCTCATTATGCTTCTGCATACCAAAAGACAGAAAAAGTGAATATGATACTTTTTCTTTGCCCCATCAAACGCAAAATAATATCACCTGATATAATTGATTCATTAATCCTCTACTTTATGCACATGAGGCACATATTAGGATAAACTTGGTTGACTGCATGCTTTTGAACACACCAATATGAGATTTACGATTGTGTTCCATTCAACTATGGAAATATCTCCTAAAAAGAACTTCACTTTGTTGGGAATGATATTATTGATAACATGATGAAAGGCCTAAATCAGATCTAAGTGGCAGAATTTTTTCAACTGAATTGTGCCAAGTATTATCGCATGCTTAACAACATAGAGGCAAAAAGAATCCTCTTTTCCTTTTTAGCTCTATAATATGCATGCTTTTCAGTTTTCACTTAAATAACCGCAAAAGGAGGTCAAAGATGCGTGCTTTTTGCAAGTTTGTTATTGAAATATCATCTGTAACTACACAATCAATACAATAATCCCAGCCATTGTATTTCGCCCACCACGTAAGGACGTCAAAGATGCATCCCAATTAGTTGTTAAATTACTTCAACATTGTGGCTTTTCTCAATAATGTGGCTAATAAACAAACCAAGCTACTCGAGTTCAAACTTGGATCTACTCGTTGAAAGTTCGTTTCCAAATGGTGCTTACATAGACAAATAAAACTTGGACATTTGTTTGAAGCTAGTTGACCTTTCACCCAGTTTGATCAAGCCACTATTTGTCCCGTCTCATTTTTGGTGTTTAAAAAATCCAAGCTACTCAAGACTTGCTCTTGATCAACTACAAAAAAGCTTATTTGAGGTTGGATTTGAAACTAATTAAGTTTTCAAATCAAGTTTGAAAAATTCACTGCTCAGTTCATCTGACTCGTTTATCAGCCTACTCAAGAAACCACTTCTTTAATTTGGAGCTCGATAATTTGTCCAACCTTGGATTCTTGACCGCTCCTGCCTGCATCTCCATGGATCTGGTAGCACTCAAAGATTCTTCTCAGGCTACATCACAAGGGACATTTTTCGTAAATAAATCTAGCAAACACAATCTGAAACATACTACATAGAAACTCCAAAATGATTAATCGAACTCCATATTCAAAAACTTGGAATCACAGTTTAATGAATTCAATCCAAGTAGTATAGTACTATTTGTACAGCTGAAGATATATATCTCGATCCAGTGTGCGTACTGCGTAAATGGAATAGAAACTGAGTGTGCGAACGAGAGGTACCTATCGCCGGTGCAGAACTCGTAAAGCTTGCCGCCGCCGGAGAAGACGAAGACAGCGATCTCGACGTCGCACAGCACAGAGAGCTCGCGAGCTTTCTTCATCAACCCGCTCCGCCGCTTCGAGAATGTCACCTGCCGACTGCTCTTGTCTTCGATTGTCTTCAACTCCAGCTTCCTTCTCCCCATCTCTCTCTCTCTCTCTCTCTCTCTCTCTCTCTCTCCTCTCTCTCTCTCTCCGAGGCCTAATCCTAGCTTATCGTATTCACTGAAATCAATGCGAAAATCGCACCTCTTTGATTGGTTTTTTCATTTCGTTTTGGAGCGAAAAATGAAGAGGTGACGATTTAATTTGTATCATACGGTTCCAGTGATCACAGTGGCAAAGCCGTAGATATCAGGAACCTACGATACGGCACGCGGACCCCACCAGTTGATCCATAGCCTTAGGGATTTTGATACGCTTACCCCACGGCCTACAAGTTGGTAAATGGCAAAAGGTTTTTTGATTTGTGACTCTGAATCTTAGTTCCAATTTTATTGAATGTCCCCGAAGTGACGGCTCTGAATCTTTATCCTAGTACAAGTATAGTTCCTTTGAGGGGGGAAGAAAAAAAGAACTAGTTCAATTTTTATCGAATGTTCCGTCAATGGACTGTATAGTTGTTTCCCGTGAGAGGACATGATAAATTTAGATCAAACTCGAATGAGTTCATTTTGTTTCAGACCTGTTAACCATTCGTCTAATGACGTGGCTCAAAAGATTGATCTCAAATTATACAATAGCTGATGAGACTTTACTTATAAACCACTTGACTTTTCTTAGTTTTCCCAATGTGGGATTGGGGATGTCACAAATTAGGCATAGAGTAAAGCATTGTCTTAAAAGTCTTGTGTAGTTGCATGGAAGACTATATATATACTAGTGCTAGTCCGTGCCTACGGCACTACGCATCTTTGTTAGAAAGGGATGGCAATTATGTAATTTAGGTGAAAACTATGGGCACTTAACCGGAAAGTGGGATGATATACTACAGCCTTTGAATCAAATGAATCTAAATCGTTCCAACAACTTGTCCCATACCTTTCTGTTTTATAATAGCTATCTTTTCAAATAACAAGCATATTTACATTTATTTACTTTAGTAAAATAAAAAGATGCTGCATTAAATATTAAGCAACACGAAGTCTGGGGTGTAGCACCCCTAAAAGGTCTTCGTGAAACTTAAAATATGTAAAGTTGTAGGGCGAGAAGAGAATAGAATAGAGATAATCCTAAATCTGATCCGATAATTAGGTTAATTAGAATCTCTCCAGAAAAGCCCTGCAATCAGAGATGATCAGTTGGAAAAGAGGGCGATTTCAATGAGTCTCAACGTTAAGATTCTGGATGTTATTCTCCAACGCAAACCATCCCTGAGGCCCAAAATTTCAATGCCAAGACTTACTCCGCCAGAACCCAGCAACCTATTGGCCATCGTTGACCCGAGTGATCCCCTTAATGCACCAACGCTTCTTTTTTATTAGCGCTGTCACGGTTCGGATTGGATCGAATTCTTTTGAATTCAATCTTAATCCGTATTTCATGATTTTTAGAAAATGAAATCCAATCCTAATCCAATCCAAACCGTGAGTCACGGTTCGGGACTCACGGTTTGGTTCCGGTTTTATCCACGGATTTTCTTTCATAAAAATAAAATGATGTCACTGCCAATTAAAAATGCAAAGTGCAAACACTTATTAATTATGACATTTGATAACATTACACTTATTATCCCTTAAGTTTTGTATATCGTCACATTAATGTAAAATTGTTAAAAAAATTCATAACAATTAGTCAAGTTATGATTATTTATAAATATTACACATATACATGTATATTTTGTAATTTTATTTTTTAAAATATCTCGCGGTCCGATTCGGTTAATTCACGATTTTGAAATGAAAATTCAATTCTAATCTGTATCTCATGGTTTTTTAATTTTCGAATCCGTGTCCGGGCCATTAATCCACGGACAAAAACCAAAATGCACGAATCAGTTCGGTCCGGATTCACGGTTCTCAATTTTTTTTTCTTGGACAACCTACATTTTACATTGCTACCTCGCATAACTCTGACGGTGGTAGTAGTGGAGATACAATAATGCTCCAACCACACACTTTCACACACAAGTACACACCATCATTACACCGCAAGTTCGCAACTTGCGAATTCATCATCAATATTGCTACGAAAGGTCCTACAATCCTAAAACTGATGAGTTCGACAATTGTGAAGTGGTGGTAGTGGTACACGGTGACAACAGCTAAACCATACGGGCTCGTTTGTTGGACAGATAAGGTTTTGAGTGGATAAGAAGCAGAAATGTAATGAGGGAGGATTAGCTAACAGGAGGGATTATCTTATACTTGGTTTAAATAATAGTTGATATGGGTGGATAAGAGTAATTAGATAACAGTGGATGATGTATGAATTTACTTAATTACCCTCATTAAATAATTACATTAAAAATAAAAAAAGGTTTGAGGGTCAATTTAGTCTTTCTCCCCACCCGAATAAACTTATCCTAGGTTGGGGGATGGAATTAACTAAGGCCCCTGCAAAGGCTTAAGCTCTTCCCCCTCTCCCTTATCCCTTTCCTTCACCACCTACCAAACACCATCTTCTTTCTCCCTCTCCCTCCCTTATCCCCCCCTCCCTTTCATGTCCCACCTCTTTAACACCCTCAACAAACATGCCTACGGGTCCATAGGCACTCTTAAATTGCACATACTCGTCACTATCTAGAGGTCTCGAGCCATTGCCATATTATCGAACTTTTTGGACCGTCCATAGGCACTCTCTTTGTCAAAATCACGTATGACTACCGTCATTTATGATGAGTTCCATTTCTCACCCCAAATTGGACCTATCTATGAGGTTCTTGAAACGTTTCAAAAGAGGGAGAACAAAAAAAAAAAGGAGACATGACAGATTGATTAAAGAGATAAACTTATTCATGGCTCCGCGCAATCTTAGCCGTTCGTTTCAGCAATCAATAGTCCGGATTTAAAAAACTCTTCCGAAGAAAATAGTTTTTTTAAAAATCTGGACCGTCCAAATACGTTGGGCGTGTGCGATTGAGCGCTGTGAAGTAAATTCACGGCTCCGCCGTAAAAAAGTTTTCCTCTTGTGATTAAAAGGGTTTGAAACAAGTTGCTTGGAATCCACTTTGTAAGGCTAAGGCCCCCTACTCCTCTCCTTTCCTTTTTACGTGGATGGAGTGCTATTATCCGAAACATGGATTGGTATCTTTCTCATCTTCATACATGTATCTCTCCTGGATCAACAGCTGCCACAGAGTTGCAGAATCTAGAATAAGAAAATATATAGCATCACGTACTGTAATAGTTTCCACTCATTTGCACTTTTGAAAGCCTATTCAGCCCATTCATCACCTTTTGCTTTTGGCTTTTCCCCACTTTATTTTTCCACTTTTCTTTGTTGATGAAGGGGAAAAGTGAAAAGAAAAGGTGGAATTCCAGACCCTGTTCAGTTTGGTTATTGAGAGAAGTTTTAAAGTGTAATAAGTGGAGAGAGATAGAGAAATTTATCGTGGAACATGCGCAGGATTTTTTTTTTGGATAGGCAATAGTAACAATTTATTAGAAAAAAAGGATCCAACAAAATGTTGGAACAAAACCCAAATACACCAAAGTACCCAGATAAACAATACAACACAACACCCCAAGAGGCCTAAAAAACCCATATCATACATTGAAAGCCCAGTCTAAAGAAAACCACAAACCTAACCCTACAGAAGCAGCACAAACACCGACGCCACCCACGCCGTTCTAAGCACAGACCAACCACCACCACCGGACAACCACCACAACAAAACCACCGAGCCAAACTGGACAACTGATTGTCAGTAGAAACTGGATCCCGAACAAAACACGGGCCACAGTTGCTCAATCCTACCGTTAAGCGAATAACGTGGCATCCAGCAAAAGCCACGGCGAGAGCCACGCCAGCCGCACACCCAAACCCCCAGGATCTCCATGCCATTAGGCAATGATCGGAGGACCAGCAATCGTCCAACCGAAGAAACCAAAAAACAGAGAAAGCATGGCTGAGAAAGGGGAGGTGGACAACGAGGGTTAGGGGTCAGAAAAAAAAAGGAGTTGAGAGGGAGAAGATAGAAGGAACAGAGACCATACTAGAAAAACGCCGATCCTGTCGGACCCCCAAAACGGACGCTATGAAACAAAGTATATCATTTCCCAAAAACGCCCAGGGGAAATCATGTGCTGAGATCCATAACACCAGCATCACCACTAGAGCCATCCCATCGCCGACTTGCTCCATACTAATGCCAATCATTTTAGGAAGAAGAAAAAAGTGGGAAAAAGAATCGGTAGGGTTAGGGATGGATGAACGACTAGAAAAGGGGAGAAAAGGGAAAGGGAGACTGACAGAAAGGAAGAGAAGAAAACGGAAGAAGGATGGAGAGGGGAGGCGGCAAGTGGCGGCGGGCGCCCCCCCCCCCCCCCCAAACGAGAAACCCAACGAG
Source organism: Rhododendron kiyosumense (assembly GCA_019656275.1). Classification (NCBI taxonomy): domain Eukaryota; kingdom Viridiplantae; phylum Streptophyta; class Magnoliopsida; order Ericales; family Ericaceae; genus Rhododendron; species Rhododendron kiyosumense. The sequence continues at coordinate 1,170,778 of BPLS01000130.1, forward strand.
AGGAAGAGTAAAGAGAGAGGGGGTGATTAGAGACAGAGGGAGTTTAAAGAGAGAAAACGGCACAGGGGTTTTGAGGCCCCGTTCCAGAAACCTTCTTAAAAAATAAGTACTTATTTTGGATCTTCTCAAAGAAAATAAGAAGGGTTGTTCCACAAAACCCAAATAAGCAGCTTATTTCACATTTTCAAACTCAAAAATAACGTAAATGAAAAATAATTTTTTAATTTTTTTTGCACCATATTAAAGATCTCAATAAAATCTATCAAACAAGATCCATATTGATAAAAAAATTATTTGCGTAAACACATAATTTTTGAGTTTGAAGTTGCCTTAACCAAAAAAAAAGTACTTATTCCTTATTTTGTGGAACAAGCCTTATTATTGAACAAAAAACAAGTTCTTAAACTCATTCTGGAACGGAGCCTGAATCTCCCAAACCAACAAGCCTTAATATGTTCTACACAAAAGTGCACTTGTACGGCTTACATGAGATTTCCACTTTTATCTCATGGCCAACAATTCACGATAATTTTATTTTTATTTATATTTTTTTATCAATAACAAGTGAATTTCATTCGTGAAAAGTCTAATGGCACTTACAAGGGATTTCGTCCAAATAAGATAACTTGCATCATTCATCTAGACATGAGCATAAGCTCTCTCTCGGATCCGGGGGTGCTGCAAACCAGCTCCCTGTAGAGCACTGCGTGGTGCACACAAACTGTCCAAAAATGTTTTCAGCGGTCCGGATTAAAAACAAACTTTTCCAAGAAAAAGTTAACTCTTTCAGGCAATAATTTATTTTCAATCCGAACCATTAATTAGCAAGACAAACGTCCGAATACACCCTGCAAGACGCTCTATGGCAAGCTACTTTGCAGTATCTCCGGGTCGCTGTCTAACACATATTGCAAAGCAGACCGAAAACGAGTTCGGTAATAGTGTAACCCACTGATAAAGATCACAACTTTTCTGATCCACTAGCAGTGCTCACTCACAAATAGATGAACCTGGGTCAAATGTGCTCAAGCCCAACAATAGGAAGATCCCAAAATTGCTTATACCGTACCTAGTCCGACTCACAAAAGGCTAAAGTGATCTTTGGGTGGATACTGGACTCGTGCATATTGGACCTAGTCCCACCCACAAAAGCCTAATGCCATCTAATACACAAAAGAACCCACAGTCCAGTTATATAGCTAGTTTTTTACTATCTCGTTCGTGTGTCTCACACACTCATATAACCACGTGTTTGAATTAGTTTACACGCAACTCAATTAATTTCATAGTCATTAGGCATTATTAGCAATAAAGTTTTTTTGTTTTTGGTTACCGATGGTAAAAGTCGAACTGGCTATGATGAAATAGTAGTCGCCTGTTTGATGTTATGAACCAATTCCTTAAAATTGTGGCAATAGAAATTATATGATAGTCTCGAGTCGTCTATCTAATTCACTCCCAAAATGTTATCTACGGTATTGTTTCTCCAATAGGAAAATAAAATTATGAATCTCATAGCATCTATCACTGCTTGATTCATATGGTCACCACATATTGGAGCCGTGAATAATTTTTGGTGGGTTACTTGCGAGGGACGGAGTTGGAATTATGCTTCGAGTTGAGAGCACACCAGAGAACTGTGCCATTATGTTCGGACCCATCTCGAGTCTTGAAATATGATTCATCTCGTTGAGCTTTTTTACTCGTACAAAAATAAGATTGATTGAACATGGTGAGTGAACATAACAAATTTTGCTTCATGTTTAATCTTAAAAAATTCACAAAACTAGTAGTAGTATATATTTATGTTTAAAAAATGGAGTGATTTTTGTACTCAATAAAACAACTTATATATGTATAAATATTTATTTCTTACTAGTAGTAACTCTTTTAAAAATGGAGTATTTTGTTGTTTTCAAAATTATTTCATATACAGTACTGGAGTAGTTTTTTTCAATTATCTTGAACTTGAAAAAGTAACAGGAGTAGTACTCCCTCCGTCCCAGTTTATTTGTCCAATTTCGACATACGTGTCTTTTAAAAAAATTTCTATATCTCACAATCTATAATGTTTTACATAATTTCGAAAACATCATATTTTAGATCTAATTGAGATCTATCAAACAAGATCCATATTGCATATAAAAAACATTATAAATTGAAACATATAGACAATTTTGTAAGAGGTCCCAAATAGTAAAAAGAGACAAACAAATCGGGACGGAGGGAGTAGTAATTACTGAGAGAGAGAGAGAGAGAGAGAGAGAGAGAATGGCTTTGACGAACTTGATATTGACGGTGGCCGGAGTGAGCGCAGTGGTTCTGCTGATGAGGAGCGATGTGAAGCAAACGGCCACAATCTTCAGGCGAAACGTCCGTCAGATTCGCCACTGGCTCGAACAAGAGTCCACCGCTGCCGCCAAGTACGCTACCTTCCACCACAGTGTCTTTGCTCTTATCAGCTTCTTCTACTTTTAAAGCCCTAAATTCAATCTATCCCTCATATTTCATTCAGCAGTCATTCTAATTGTTGCATTCAATCTTGTTTTTAATTCGGCCAATTTGAATAATTGATCGTGGATATCTTTTTCAGACGTTTGGGTATAAAACTTCACACTTTAAGGGTTTTTTTTTTTTTTTTGTTATTGGCGTTAGCCTAACTGAACTGATCTCTCGAGCCTGTTGGTGTTAGAGTGAGAGCCTGTTGGTGTTAGAAATAGGAAGGAAGGAAGGAAGTAGAGGTGTCATACGGTCGTGCTTCTTGCCGTGCCATGCCGGCCCATCTCCAACCGTGTTTTGTAACAACTAACAACTTTAGTATTTGTTGTGCCATGCACCGTGCCCGTCTAGAACGAGCTCGGCCCACTTCCATGTTGTGGATGTGCCGTGCCCGTCTTAGACCGTGTCGTGCCGTGTCCAGTCCGTCTAAAACTGTGTCCATGCTAGCCTGGCCGTTTGACACCTCTAGAAGGACGGAAGGATGAAACTATCTAATTTGTACCAAAATTGGAAAAGAAAAAGAAATAGAGAGGAAGGATGAAACTACCTAATTTGTATTTGGTCTGAGAATGGGGACTTGACACTAGGGTAGTCAGCCTAGCAGTTGCTAGCACCACTTGAGGTTTTGGGTTTGAGCTGATGGAGTAGTGTTGAACTCCCTGGCATTAATTTTGTAACAACTACCCACTACCAAAAAAGAAATGTATGTGGACTTGCGGTGGGCTTGTTGTGGAAAGGAATGTGTTGCACTGTTGGTGCAGTTGCTGACTGCCTAAGGTTTCACATTTTACCATGGTAAATTATTTGCCAACACGATTATGAGAACCACGAAGACAAATAGCAAATTCCTAAGCTGGTTGAAAATCTTACAGCTCTCGTCCACTCCTCACCGGATGCTTGCGCGGTGTTGCGCCAATTGCACAGGAGTTTGTCATACCCCTTGGAAAGGCTTTGTCAGTTTCCATGATGTTGCAACAATGGGCCCCCCAAGTCCGAGACAATGTTATTGGTTAGTTCTCATTTATGGGATAGGTTTTGAGACATACGAGAGAGAACTCATGTGTTTGGTAAGGGTTTTGGAGACTTGGGGGCAGCAACTTGTTACTTCCATCTTCCTGTTTTCCATGATGAATCTTGTGATTGATTTTATTTTTTCCTTTTTTATGTTCTTATTGTGCCTACCATCGCTAATCTGTGGCTTTGTCACAACATGGTAAAGGTTTCCAGGCTTCCAGCCTTTCCTGTAAAATTTTAAATGGATGTATTGTGCAGTGCTCTACTCGGCAAATGGATGAATTGTATCAAGTGTCAACAGGGTTTGAAACTAGGTCTATAATGTTCGATCCAATACTTGTCTGTTAGCTCTATATTCACTCAAAGATGTATCCCTCTTGCTTGATTATTTGGTTTATAAATTATTGTCACGCATCTTAGGGATCCAACTATCGGTTTGGCTACATGTGCTTCTACAAAGTATTTAGAGTTATTTTCCTTGGGTGGCGATAACGCCACGAGGAGTATTTTTATTGCCATGACATTGGAACGCAGTATTACAATTGTGCCCTTAACCTGTTTTGCTCCATCTCTCGACTCTCAGAGCAAAGTGCAGAACCCATTTCTCTCTCCTCTTTTCCTCTCATCAACTATGCTCCTCCTTTACTCTCCCATTTGCTCCTATTTCTACTCTCTCATTCCAGTTCTTCCCAACTTCCTTGACTGATCGTGAGGAGAAGTGGAGAACACAAGAAGGGCGATGGATTTAACTTTAACACTAATCTCGTGACCATTCTTAGATTGGGGCCAGCATCTCCGTTCCGTTGCATCTGCATTAGGAGCCGACGCCCTTCTTGTTTTGGTGATGACGGTGATAAGCTGCTGTTGATCTTTGAATCAAGCACCATATGCCCCAATAGAATTTCTACTTGAAAGCGGATGCAAAAGAGGGTGAAGTTTTATTTTATTTTTTATTTTTCAACTGGAAAATCTGAACGTGTTCTGTTTCTATTATTGACATGCATGTATAGATCCTGGGTTTAGAGAAGGATTTTCGGTATAGGTTCAGAATGGAGGTAATCGAAGTAAATTGGATGGAGGCAGTGGGTTGGCCGGTAAATTTTTTAGTGAGAGGAAAGGAGAGGAAACTATAGATCTTTTGGCGGTGGCAGAGAGCAGAAGAGATCGAACCGAGAGGTGAACGATTTTGTTGATGATGAAGTGCGAGGAAATAATTTAAGAGAGATAGAGAGAAGAAGAAGTGAAAGAAGACAAGTGAAAGAAGCCTGCAATTTGCATCACTTTTTTATGTAAATGGTAAAATAGTCAACAATTCCAAAATGTCGTGACACTATAAGAATTCATCGTGGCATTATCATTGTCCTTTTCCTTTTGTTTCTGCAAGTTCTTGTAAGTGTGCGGTTGAAATGTGGATTTATACTCATCTAAGCTCATCTTTTGATACCGTGCTTCATTGGTCCATGACATTTTTGATGATTTCATCATATCACTCAGAGCGGGAGTAGGCCACCTTAGAACTTTTCTCCCCTGTGACTTTACTTTTGGTGTGTTGTATTTGCACTATGGTTCCATGACTTTGTTCTCTTAAGTTTAATTCTTATGAATTTCTAAATTACCAATATATATATATATATATATATATATATATATATATATATATCACTCAGAGCCCCTTCGGGACAAAACTTGATTGGATGTCCCGGACACCCCCAGTGGCTTTGGTTTCTTTCTCAATAAAGTGACTGAATTTCAAGCCTCTCCAAGTTACCTATAAAGGAAAGGATAAAACTTATTATAATTCATTCATCTGGGAACAGTGTTGACAGCGCGAACAATCCTATAATAAGGATGCTTGGCAGGGGATTTTTTGTTTTGAAAATTGACGAACAAATGAGGTCAGGCGGTGTTTGTCTGATATAAATTTGAAGGAAAATATACTGGTTAATAGAATTGACTATACAGCCCTCAAGGTAGCTTCACAGGTGCCATTGTTATTTCTTCCATGCATATAAAAGATGCCAAATTTCATCCCTTTGTTTCTGCTACAATCTTACGATGCTAGCAATCTTTGATCGGCAATTCCTTGTTAAATGTGGATTTTATTGCATCTTCTGTTGTTCGTCCATGCCAACTTTTGCCAGCATGAATATGACTGGTGGATTTTTTCTTCAGGGAAATGGAGAAGGCTAAACCCAAGGAACTGCCTGAGAAAGATATTCCCAAGGGGGACAAGCAATAGATGTATCACATCAAACATGGGTTTTATACAATAAGGCGGCTGACTCTTCCATGGTCTTCTGGATTTCACTCTTTTTATCCTGTATATAAAGGTTTGATCAATACAGCTTACTTACGGCTCCAAAATAATATTGTTTTGATCTTCTTTGCACTTCCGCTGGTACTTGTTCGACTTCTGTGTAGAAGAGTGGTGTACAATGATAGATAGTTTTTCTGCTTTTTGATGGTCTTTGGTTGTAGCAAATCTTTGAAGTACTTAAGTGAGAAATTATCCGAACACATGGGTTGTGTTCTTAATCTTGAGTACTGTTGGTTTTTTCCCCTTTTCATCACAGCTAGAGCTTTGCGTTGATTGGTTTCGCCTTGTATCTTTCGGATTGTCAGTTTTTTTTCCTTTTTGTCACAGCTAGAGGTTTGCGTTGGTTGGTTTTGCCTTGTACTTTTCGGATTTGCCCAGATTAATTGTAAAGGAAGGTATAAGTGATACATGATGACTCCATTTTGCCCTTTTGGCAAAAATTCGTTTCCTGTATCTTGTTCGTGTTCGTTCTGTATATCCAGCAGGCTATTGCTGATCAAGGTCCGGTCCGAAACCAGTTAAACAGGCAATCAAAGGAAAAGCCAGGGTTGCTGATTGTGGAATTTCTGTTAACTAGTATTGTTCTACTTCTACCCCATTGTCTCCCTGCCAAACGTAAGGGTCTGTTTGGTCATAAAAATGAAGATGGAAATTGAAAATGGTGAAAAGAGAAGGGCAGGAAAGGAAGAAAGGGAAATTGTTTGCTAGAAGATATAATTTTACAAGAAGATGATGATCAATTCTCTAATTTGAGTAGCATGAAATTGGAAAACAACATTAAATTATTTTTATAAAACCCAGAGACTAAAAAACTAATCAGAGTGGAGGCAACGTGGACAACATCGGTAATTGAGAAAAGTGTTCCCCACAAACACGGGAAGCAGATTCCCATGCATGTTTGGTGGGAAACCAAAAGCTGAGTCTAAACCCAAAAGAAAATACACTACCTAGTCCCTAGCAATTTCTACTATAATCTTTTTCTCTTTCCTTTTTTTTTCCCACGATTTGGACTAGCTTACTCATACTTCGACTGTTCTCTTTCTTGGTTCGGTCGAAGGCATGACATCCACGCAAAGTCTAGGGGCTTCACAATAAATTTCTCTCTTGTGGTTTGACCTCAAGAAGTTGCCAAGTCGGGCCACCCTATAGGATTATAGTGCATCACGCCAGCCGTCCATCTCAACAATCAATGGTCCAGATTGAAAACAAACTCTTTTAGGAAAGAAATTCTCTTTCCTAGAAGAGTTTGTTTTCAAATCCGGATGGTTCAAAACACTTTTGGACAGCTTGGATGACGCCCTACAGCCCAGCCTTGTAGTGCACTACATGGTTTCCGTATCCGCATATTTCATCTTTGTCTTGCAATCAAACGGACCATAAGAGAAACCAAAGGTGAGCACAGAATAAATCCACAATGTTGTTTAGAAACAGGAATGCAGAAAGGTGAGCACAGAATAAATCCACAATGTTGTTTAGAAACAGGAACGTAGAAATTATCAAATGTGTACACCGATAGAGGAAATCAATCACTACCATTACAAGTACACTAACCAAGAATCAAAGAAAATCTGTTCAAAAGAAAGAAAAATAATAATAATAAGAGAAGGCAAATAACTACTTCCAGGAAAATGGTAGCACCTGCGAGGCTCTTTTTTCCAACAGATCATCAGGTGCCACTTGAAATATCTGGTTGCGAGGGTTCGTTTCATTGCTTCCCTGAGGAACAAACAGTGAAGGATTCTCCACTCCTTGTGAGTGCGAGTATTGAACTAGACCATCATTATCCAAGCCGATACCAATCGACTGGTCAGAATAATGAATCACATCCAAAGGCTGTGTCGGATGTGATGACAGAAGAGAGCGAGCACGCTTGGAATTGATACATTGTGTTAAACGATCGGATAGTATTTTCTGGTGGCCCCTGCTTGTTTCAGGGGAAGTACTGCTATTGACAAGTCGATGGCAGGCGGAAACTTCAGGGATTGTTTGATTTCTTCTTTCAGGGTAGTTGACCAGCGAGAATGGGGATCGTTTGTCTCCTCCATTGTACAGACAGGGTGTAGAATTTGGGATAATACTTTGTTGATCAGCAGCATGCAGGTCTTGGCGGTGCTTAGCAATCCTGGGCCATGCAATGACAGAACCAGCTGAAGAGGTTTCATATGCTTCTGGACCACTAAAACATAGAAGTCTCGCACCTAGATTTTCAGAAGACATCAAAAGCCAAAATTAACATATTTGAGTCAAAGGAAGTTTATGATCCAATTTGCAGAAGGAATTTACAAGGATTAGAGTTTATGATCCATTCCTCGTTATCCGACAAAGTACGTATTCAACAAACCACCTTAGTTTTAACTGCCAAGGAGTATTACTATGTTCTACGCGGATATGACCAACATATCTGCCATCCATGGTGCTGAAATAGGACACATCAACAGAGTAATCATGAACTGAAGCGGCTAACTTGTGAATATTAACCTTGTGGTACTGGATTCCTAAGCCAAAACATAATCTAACAGATGCAATTCAAAATCTAAGCTATGGTACTGATGTGAATAGTGAATACTGTGGTGTAATCAGCAAGACGTGTTTGAGAACAACTCTAATCGCCAACTTTGAAAGTGAATGAACGTTACCCACCACACTATCACTGGTTCATATAATAAGGTCCACTGTCTCCATCACAACCCAGTTAAATGAAGCACAAAAGTGGTTTCAACAAGTTTATGAATTCAATCTCAAACCGATACTGCTGAAATGCAGCACAGGGGAAATTAGATATTAAAAAAATCAGATGACAGTTCATTTATACTCCTTTAACATCACCTTACCAGCTATTCAAGTAAATGCAGAGGGAAACAACCACTCATAACCCAGCAGGCTAATACAATTAAATACCATTTTGAATGAGTTGTGACGTAGTTTGTGTTGATATAGAAAATAACACTACATCTTATCTTTACAATTAACCATTGACATTGTTTAAAGAAAGATGACCAGTGGTGAGAAAGCATCAATCCAGATAGAATGGTAGAAAAGAATCCAACCTTGGTGATTGGACCAAAAGCTCCCAGAACTCATATGGAAGGCTTCTGGCTGAGGTTTTCTCCGACGTCGGTTGTGACCGTCAAGGCGTTTTCTGCAACTTCGCTTCTTTTCATCGAACTCCCCAATAGCTTGGAATCTACAAAATGACAAATCTAGATAGTTAAAAACTTATCCAGAAAAGAGTAGGTTCCAACTGCTTGGGGTTTCAAAAGGTCCCACTGTACCACATCAGACGCTCAGGGTTTCAAGTTGTTTCACTAGAGAACAGATCTACTTCGTTTGAGAGTCCATATTGATACAATTTTCAGTAAACAGTTCAGACATTAATGGTTAGTGTGTAGCTGCCCTGTACGGTCTACTGGTCACAGGTGTCATGAAAACATTAATTTTCACCAAGGAACATGGCATTGCTTGACAATATCAGAATGATTGACGCTAAACCAGAAAAGTACAACTCAAAAAACTCTGACAATCATTCATTGACTATACGACCAATCAGCAATCCATGCTTCCCCGATTCAAAAGCCCTTCATGCTACAGTAGCATATCATTGTGATTCCATCAGTATACTGTATCCAACAGAGATACGCCCATGTATAAAAAGATGAAATGTTGCCTATGTTTACCAAACGTACACCTTCACAAATCAACTTCTGAGAGTTCTCAAAAGGGTGTCAAGGGTAAGGAAAAATGATGACATCATCCTCGTATGAACAGTAGTACGTCAATAGGTGTTATTTCTTACCAACAGCTTGGCCCTTGAATACATACAGCTTCGAAAGAACATCCAAAATTGTAGTGCATCGAATACATAAACCAGAAATGGTCTTGCAACTTTAAAAACATTACCAAATCAGAGAATCAATTGCATTATCCGTTGTTAATATGTCAACATAAAACCAAGTACCTAACCTTCTGCACTTTTACTGCAACCAGTGAAAGCACGTGTAAAGGGAGGCTTTCTTGGTTAACATGGTAAGCTATTGACTTCTACTCACGTGTATAATAGTTTTGGAGTTTATCCTGCAACTCCAATTTAACAAGCTGGAATAATGTCAAACAAATCAAGCATTATTCCTAAAACAAATCAAGCATTCATTTCAACCAAGGACTTCCATCACAGGAATGGGACTTAGAATCATGCCGGGGATTCCTTAACCCAAATCACATATACTTGTAGAAATGAATGAAATTACAACAGGGAAGCTAGAAAAGCTGTTGATATGAAGATTCAGTCTATGACGAGTGACAAAACCACGATTGCTTACTAAGTTACTAACATATAAAACTGCAATATTCTGCATTCAAATTTTGTACATGCCAATGAAACAATGTGGTGCTGCAATTTTTCCTTTTTTAATTTTTTTTGCTCAAACAGGAAGAAATTCTGAAACATGAAGCTTACTTATAATTTGAATCAAACAAACAGCAGAAAAATTGAAGGCCCAAGGATGCCCAATCCGTACCTGCTGCATTGCTGGCAGAACCGCTGCTCTTTGCCACCAATGGTCACAAGTGGGGTCTTAGAGTGCCGCTCACAAACCCTATGGCGCCGGTAATAATCCCTGAACTTACTCAGATCAGCATTGCACCCATCTACCAAGCACGACGTTATTTGAGCTCCGTTACTCGCAGCCCTCGACCTCTTTGAGGACCCAGAAGGTGATGATGAGGTTGTGGATCCTGTTGTTTCCTTCAATTTTTCGAATGACCCAAATCCCAAATCCCCTAATCCACCAAGTTTCAAGTCAACGGAAAACCCCCCTCCATTCTTGTGCACCCCTAAGCTGCTACTGGACCCAATCAATTCACCAAAATCCCAAACTGAATCTTTCAATTCCCACTCCATAACTGATAATAAAAACTTACACTATGACCCCTAGAATCAGCTCAATCAATGCTCTATTGATATCACTCAACAATCAATCAATCATAAAGAAGTAAAGAACCCATAAAGATTCTACTAAAACCCAACTCATAAACGCATAAACCCCAACAGTTTGACCCATATATAGATGGCTAAAAGACAATAAAATAGAACCAGAGAAGGAATAAACTAATCAGACCCATGTAAGTTTAGGTTTTTTTTCTAAAAAGGGGAAAAACAATCATAAACCCAGTTGAGAGATTTAAGTGCTGTCGATCTTTGATACGGTGGAACTTACCTAAAACCAAGACCCAGTAGAGGAGAAAGATCCAGTGGAATTTAAGTACGCCAAACACGAACTTTAGGGGGAAAAGCAGTTGAACCAATCTGCGAAGGTGAGTTGTAACTACCCCATTATGCTTGGAACCTAATTGTAGAAAGTATCTCTGCCGCTTGATCTCAGAAAAATAATACACGATTACACAAATAGCAGAGTTTGACACTAGCTCAGATACCCAATTAGATTCACGCTAAATAGGACTTGAAAAATTAGGTGAAACGAAAGGAGGGAAGCAAATAAACTTATTGCAGGAACGAGTGGAGCAGAAGGAAATTGGGTTTAGCTTTTCCAGCCATTTGAGTTCCCTGGCCGATTGACAAAGGAAAAAGTCATGAGGGAGGTTGGGAAACAGCACAGGGATGGACTAAATATTTACAGGCCCTTTGATGGTGAGAGCCATAAGAGGAGATGGGAAGGGAAAAAAAGAAGAAGAAAGAGAATTGTTTTCTCATGGGAATTGATTTCTACCCCTTTTTTTAGGAAAGATTACGGTCCTGTTTTGATAATTAATACTTTTTGAGGACAAAATAAAAATATTTGTTAATGAACAAAATATTTTTGGCGAATATTAATTATCAAAACACGTCTTTAGCCGACATTTTCCCCCTTTTTTATCACATACATTCTTTTTTTTTTTTTCCTTATTCATATGAATTTATTTTTTCACACATTAAAAGGTAATAGAGTAAATTCACATTAAATCAAATAAAGACAAAAAAAAAGAAGTGTATATGATAAAATGAGGAGTGTAGAAACCAATTCCCTCTCATTTATTTGGTCCGTTTAGAATTTGACTTTTTCTAATGTCCATTAGCTAAAGTGCAATTTAAATTACAAATTTTGCACGTTATTCTGAGAATTTGATTGGTCAATTTCTTAACTTTTGATATATCATTAATAGAAAAGCTTGGCGTTATATGAAACTTGTACGCATGGTTTTGAATCAAAGAAATAAAGAATTTTTCACATTTGACATTATACTTACCGTCTATCTTCAAAAATAAATATACTGAATTCTCTTGACTACCGTCATTGAATTAAATTTTTATTTTTTTATGGATGATATGTGCACTTGTATTTTTATAAAACTAATCTATCTATAATATTAAAAAGCTTCTCATAATGGACTAAAGCCGCGAAAAAGTCTAGTAATACAATAATTGGTAGTATGATATTGTGTATAATATTTCCACGTGATGTTAATGTGACAAATGAAAATTTGCTTTCAAAATTAAATAAGTTGTGGCCTTTAGTCATAAGCAAGCACACTATCTCATTGAACCAATAATTTATTGACGCCATTGCAGAAAATTATTGGATACATTTGCTATTATATTTGAGAAATAACATGAAATAAGCTTTGAAATTGTATGAAGGGATGAGCTATATGGGGTCGGCAGGTATCCGGTCCTACAGTTTCTCGTTCAAACTTATTGGGGCACTTTAAGGCCTAGTTTTTTTGTTTTTTAAAAAATACAACTTCACTTTTTTGTTTAGTTCTTATTCATTTATTCTTTTTTTTTTTTTGTATTTGTTGGTTTTGCGTCAATTTCTTGTGGATCAATGGTTCATTTTAATTTTGCACTTACTTTTTTCTTGGATATTTCTAAAATATTTGGATAAAATTTGTTTTCCAACTCCTTTTGTCAAAAGACTCAAAACATTCACAGAAATTTGACGCAAAATCAACAAATGTGAGAGAATGACATGTCTCGTAAAACAAAAAATAGAGTTATTATTTTAAATAAGAACATTATTGGAAGGAGGGCTAAATTTTTTCACTGATTATGCCCACGTGTCTCGAGCTAGTTTTTCAATTTATAGAAATTGTTCTGTAAGAATGCTTTAAAAATTTATCTTGGAAAAGTTTAGCTCTCTTAACTCGATGGAAGGGTAGGGTTGCCGGAAGCTTAATGCAACTACGATCGGACTGAGTTCCCATTCAGTTTTATTTTTCTTCGGTCCTCTCTAGCTTTCGTTCATTTTGTTAAACTTGTCGGGAAGAATATACACTTCAAAAATCAATTCGATCGGATTTCATTTGATACATGAACAAATCGTGTTTAGGGGATCAGGGGGAATAAATTGGATGGGAACTTGTTTAAGGGGACCATTTTAAGACCTGACAGTGAGATTTGTTTTGTACCCTTCTGTAGTTCTACTTGTCCCTTTGTTCAGGGTTTTGTTTGCAGCTTTTGGAAATGTTGCCAAAATTACTACAATAAGCTGATATAGATGGAAGAAAAAGATGCGGGAGAAAATGAAGGATTTGGCCAAGAAAGGGACATGAGCTGGATGTTGTTTTCAAGTTTTTTTTAAGGGTGTCCCGGGTCTCACCTCGGACCAAATTTCTACCGCCATTCTCATAGCAGTTTCATAGTGAAATGGCTTCAAAAATTGTTGGTTCAATCTAATTACAAATATTTATAAAGATATTTATACAAATCCATTTATACATTGGGGCCCATACATATTACATTTTCAGAGTGTGTGTGAGCCCATAAAAAAATGTAAATGTAAGTGTGTGTAAAGTGCCCTACCAAAAAATATGAATATATGTGTAAAATGTTAAGTGTATGTGGTTAAATAATAATGCTACTTGATTTCTAATTTTCTTGAACAATGACAGGTAAGAACAGAAAATTGAAATTCCGTTTGCCTGAAAAAGGTAAGAATAGAAAAAAGTACATGAAAAAAAGCAGTTCACATGGGAAAAGCACAACTTTTATAAGGAATTTGATTTTTGCGTTTCACATTTTATTCATTTTATTCATGACGCTTCACTTTGTTCAAAATTACTAAGCAACTGCACGTAGGAATTTGATTTTTGTGCTCTACTATTGGTGCTCCACTGAAGTTACTTCATAATTTTCGTGCTCTATTTATGGCGCTCTATTTTGTTCATGAAGTTACTTCAACTTTAAGTTAAAAGTGTAGCTTTGGTAAAAAGGACAGCACGAAAATCAGTTTTCATTTTACAAATTTTTTTTCCCAATTTCAAGAAAAAGTTAGGATTAGTACCACTTTTCTTTACCGCGAAATGGTTTTGTTCTTTCTCATGATTTCGTTCAATTGGTGTCTTCTGCGTGCTATGGATTTCAGAAGTGATTGAGCGCTCAACGCCTCTCTCTATCTCTCCTGCTTCGAAGTAAGTTCCCTTCCTTTTTCCTTGATTGTCGTTTACTCCAATGAAGTTTCCCAGAGAATTTGCCCAGCCGTTAAAAGCCCCAGAATTAGTCGTGGGGCGCGCAAGCTAATCCGGACACCTGTTATAAAAAGTAGGAGTAAAAAACAATCGATTTCTTTTTCCTTGAATATATATACTCATATTTTTGGTTCTGCTTTTTCCTTGATTGTTTACTCCAATGAAGTTTCCTACTGTGGTCCTACCGGTTTGCATATGTCTGACTGTATGTATGTATATGTTTGTATTTCTTGTATAGCATGAGATACATTATGTCATTCCTAACCGTGGTGACTTAACATGGTATCGGAGATTTGGTCTGTGGGAGGTCTTGCCATTATTCATTAATGCATTGTGGTTCTCCCATTTGCATTCAGTTTTTCGGTCTAAGCGCTCTATGTTTGCATCTCCATGTGGAAGACATGGTTGCACGTAAGGGAGGGCATTGGATATCTAGAAATATATACACAATGCAAGCTTGTAGTCTATGCACATTTGGTTTCACATTAGAATTTTTATGGTGGAGTTCAAGACGATTATGTTGAATTTCGATATAGTTACTGGGGCAATGTGAAAGGTTTCCCTGGGAAGTTTCATAACAGTCGATATCACGGTAAAGCCCTTCATAATAGACGACCCATTACCGGGTTTAGTTTGGGTTGTGAATTGTGATGTTGTTTCCCTCAGGTCTGTAGGCTTAGGAGGTCACCAACAGGAAACAATATTATGAGACCGAGGATTACGAACTATGATGGTGGCTAGGGTTTGTTTAGATGTAAGAAGAAAAATAATACCAGTTTTTATTTCAGTGACTACGATAATATCAGTAATCACTTATCTGCCTAAATGGATTTTAACCCTTTCCTTATGATGGTTCTGTGTCACCAATCTGAGAGGTTAAATGCAGTTGATATGGATTTATGACCAAGCCTGTAATCTGGGCCTTTTTTGATCTCCTGATATGGTGAAATTGTGCTATATTGTCTCTAGATCTGCTTATAATCGTACCGTCAAAAAATCCAGGTGCAAAAACTGAATCTGGATGTTTTATTGTGAATGCACAGGTTCTAGATTCCGAAACGAATATAGTTCTGTAACAAAAGAAAAAAGGCAAATGGGCTTGAATTGGAATACCCAGTTTGTGGAAAAGCCCCATCCCCATGAATTGATATTGAGATAAAGGATCCATTTGTCCCGTTTGAAGTTCGTTACTTTGTCCAGTCAAAGATTGGCATTTACCTGTCTATTTGGTCCCATATAGAGGTGTTAAGGTTAGAGTTTTTAAGGTTCAAGTTGAAAACAAGTACTCTCTTATTATGTTGTCGAGGTTATTTTCTTAGGTTTCTCTACCTCCAACCACTATTTGCTGGATAAATTGAAGAATAAGGAGCTTTGGGGTTTAATTGCCCAGAAGCATATTTTTTGTCAGGGAGTCGACGCCGTTTTAGAATTTTAAAATGCAAAGCTAAAATGCCACTCGGTCAAAATTGCAAGTTTCTTGTTTCCTTTTGAAGCATTCATTTCATAGCATTTCTATGTGAATTCACTTGTATATGAACTCTTAGAAGCAGTTGTTTAGTGCTCCCATGTCCCCTCTGGGCTCTGGCTCTTTTGCATGACATTGTCATGTGGAAATTCAGTCCGATTACGGAAAATAGATCTAATGAACACTGGGTTTTTTTACAGCAAGAACACGATAATTCTTAAGTCTTGACAGTTCAATCAACATTTTCAGCATTTAAAATCACTCACACAAACTAGGACAAGCACTAAAATCATAATAGTTGAAACCACACAATCATGTCACACCCGAAGATTTGGTACCGACACCCCTTTTATTCTGCTTATTTTGCATGAGCTCGCTTGCATCACAGCATTAATAACAAGCTAAAAAGCCACCAACACACAGCATCTTATCAAACACCACATTGAACACTTCTTACCCAGAAGGATACAGCTAATTGTTGTTCAGCTTCTGCTGCTCTACAGCTCTAACACCAAGTCTACAATGCAAACAAGGAGAATGGGTGAGAAACAGTTGCATCAACGTTGGTACTTTGGTAGTGTTGCCTTAAGGATTTTATGTTCTTGCAATCAAATTGCAATGAGTTGATGTGTGAAGTAAGTCACACACGCATAGAGATACATGTACCTATATATACCAATATTGGCATAGTAGAACGGAGAAGTGACGATGCACCTAATTTATTGTCCATGGGGCAAATCAAAAACATAAATATTGACTTATTAGCTTCTGTTTTATATCTCATATCGGACACTGTTGATTGCTGGAAACTGGGATGTTTACCAAGTATGTAGTGAAGGTGGTTGGTAATATACTCACAGTCTGCGTCTGTTTTGATCCAGTGCTCCCTCTTCTCTTTCATACCACTGCTGCTGAGCCCCGTATGAGTTACGTTCAAGCTGGTGGTTTCCTTCTTAAATATAGCTCTGAGAGGAGACCTGCTTTTGTAGTTGTCTTGGGAAGGCAGACCTCCCTTGTTACAGCCACCGGCTATTGAATTTTTGTTACTCTCACAATTATGTGACTTCTTGAGCTCCTCCTCTGCATTTGCTCTCTCAGGATGGATTTTTGTGTGGAACATTCTTAGAACCTGCATGCCAGACATACTAAAACTATAAACTTAAGTCAGTAGTTGTGTATTCTACAGTTTCTATTGCATTCTGCATGCTCCGACTTCCATAACAAGGCAGTCTAGATTTTTAAATTCTGTATGTGTGGTGGCATATCACCTAAAATAAAATATGTTAAAGCATCCAATTCATAACCATTTTACTTTGAGTGGGGAGGCTTCCCTCAGTCATATACTCGTTCTAGAGGTGATAATTACTTAATTAGCTCTCGTGGGACAAGCTCTAACAAAATGTTGAAAACTGCTAAGATGTCACAGTCACAAGATATCTTTTCGGTTGGTTCCTTAGATTCTCAGGTAGTACTCGACAGCTATATGTGCCTTGCAAGAATCTGTACTATAGGATTTGCTGATGGGACTTTTATGGGGTAAAACCTAGGATATCTCATAGGATGATCATTGTTATCCCATTTTGATAGGGCCATCCGAGATGGGACCTATTGTGGATTGCCAAAGGGGCCAAGAGGCAACAGAATCAGACCTGCTGTACCATCTGACTAATGCTATGACTAAGACAGTCCTTCATCTCCTTTTGTTGCATAGAATGGCGTATACTATATAACATGAAAAATGCTAAAAACAGCCCACTAGGCGCTGTCGTTAAGGTTGAAAAGTGTATTGAAATGTGTGAACGTATAGAATTGTGTAAAAGTGTATTGAAAAGTGTATAAAGTGTATTGGAGTGTGTGTTTTTGTCATTTTCTTTGGCTTATTGACAGCCCGGGCTGTCAATAGAAGGACCCATTTAACATCTCAACTTTGTACACTGTAGGTAAGCACTAACGGGACCCCTCTTTGATGGCTCATTTATTATAGATAGTATTTCCTAAGAATGCAACACTGGGGTGACCAACCTTGGGGAGTTTCCTCTTGGTTGAAGGAGGATCAGCAGTTGCACCACCAGTGCCTGCAGAGCTTCTTGGAGGTGGAGAGGAATGGAGCTTTTTTAGCATCTTCCTGATGAAACGCATGGCATATGTTCCCCTAGCGAGGTTCTTTATTTTTTCGCATTTACTAGTAGAGTGGTCATGTGCTATGTTATTCATCTTAAAGAGCTCCCCCAGAGATGTCCTATCCTTCTCCACCTGCATGTTTGGCTCAGGCAGTTCAATTGAAGAGCCAAAAAGGTACTCCTGGAGTGGGCATTCCCCGTTATCTTCATACTCTTTATTGTCCACCCCTTCAATTTGCTTTCCGCATATGGTAATTATGCTAACGTAACTGCTTCTCTCTGATGGTTCATCACCTACCTCTTTAGCTTCAGCCTCAAGGAACTTCTCTAGTTCATCATTGATAAACTTCAATTCATTCTCTGTTACCTCTGCATTTTCCTCAGTTATTTTCTCAAAAGGCATGGGAAATGTTGGTGTTGAGGGCTCTGTAAGGATTTGTTCCAGTCCGAGGGTTCCAATCATGAGAAAGCCATCAAAAGGCGCAGTGATCATAGTAGACCACTCTTCTTCAGAAACCTCTTCCAACCTCTTGCTTTTGAGCTCAGTGGGAGATTCTTTGCAGCTGAAGGTTGGCTTTGGATGGTATTCTTGTTCATAGAGGGATGGCTGTGTTGAGAGGCAACCATATGAGTTCCCTGCAACCAGACAAGAAACAAAATTTTCAACAAGATTTATACAGCTTGTGCTGTTTCTTTCTTCTTTGCATAAAAGGAGATAGAGACCATAAAAGTGGCTGCAGTCCATAACATGTGGCCTTTTCTGTCGGGAGAGTGGTAGTGCAATGCCAAAACAGCACTGTTATCATAAGCGGTACAGTTTGATGTGCATCTTTTAGGATCATTTTTGTAGAGGTGGCAATTTCTTTGAAATCCATTTTAGCAAATTTTTGAGCAATCACTAGGAAAACTCAATGCATTAGTTCTAGTCCTTTAAAGAGGTCCTAGAATTCATTGGGCTACTTTTTTAGTGGGATGCCAGTGAAAGAAGGAAAAAAAAGGACAGATACGCTATTGTAGGGATTTTTCTGGTAGGAAATTGGAGGACAGTGGTAGTACCAGTTGTGAGTTCTTTGAATGGCTCAGTGCTGTTTTGCCTTGACTTACGGTGCATCCAACCCAGTAACTGCAACATTGACATGCAAAAGATGAAGATAACATGGTTGATTATGTTCCATACTAAATAAGGAAGAATTTGGACTCACCTTCATCTCAAACTTTCTTTTAGAGGCCTCGTTGAAAGATTATCAAAGGACACATGGATGGAGATAGGTCGTGGAATGGGATTTTGAAAGGAGAGATTTGGCACTGGTGAAACAAGGCAATAATAGAGGAACTCTTGCAATCATGTTGGCTAATGACTAGGTACCTGCTAAGGGTCTGGGATAGAACTGAACACAGAAATACAAATAGAAAGGTACAAGATTTTGGTTGGCCATTCTCTGTCAAGATTAAATCAGGTGGGCAAGTTGAAATGTGTGTTCAAGACCCACAAGTTGGTGGTTATCTTCCTTTATGTATTTGCATGCTTGGAGTTGGTAGTGCAATACACAGGTTCATACGAAGTCGGCCATTCATCCACACAGGTGTCCACTTGCTATTCCAAACAAGCGCGTCATGTAGGTCACACATCTGATGACATTGTGCATTAGGTTCCATAGCTCTATTCTAGTTGCTGAGGATACACTTGATGATAGAGCAGATAGAAGCCAGACCTCATGGGGACTCTACAGATTTTCCCATTGAATGCTGTTGGGTTCGAAGATGGTTTGAGTAACCAAGCAGACTGATTATACCTTCCAAGGTTTTCAGTAGGGTTAAGGCTTAAACATTTGGCGAGTTTCTCCTTATAAATCTTTATGTGGCTTACCCGTATTACTGCTACCTCTGCCAAATCATCTTGTTGAATGAATGTGGAGAAATGGTGTGGATAATTGCAAGTACTGGTATCAGAAACCAAGCTAAGTGTAATTTAACAATTTGATAGTCCTGGCATTGCATAGTTTCCCGATGTTTGCATTTAAATGACCACTTTTCTGTTGCAATTCCACTAGTCAAGTTTTCTGGTTTGCATGAATTCCTGTGGTCTCTGTTGTAATGTTTTCGGGATGAATTTTGCAACCAAGGCTCACTAGGTGATGTTAGTTTCGTGTAATTCTTTTGTTGCTCAAGGGTAAATGGTTTATATTACTAGCTGTTAAGCTATCACAAAGTTGAACTCTTTTTTCTTCATTTTTTTTCCGGGGCTAACAAGATAGATGAGAAAAGGAAGGGAAACACTGTAAAAACGAAGCTGTTTGAAAAAGATATCGAGAGATGTGCAACCACATGTGACATCAGCCTCATTTCTATGGTGGGTCCATAGCTCCCAATTCCCGGGTGCGAAACTGAAGATGATCTTCTTTTTGTACCTTCATCTATGATTTTTTTGACGTGTGTTTGGAGTTGATTAAATTTTGCTAAATGTAGGACGAACCAAACATATTCTCTCGTCACATCTATATTCTATTATTACTCATACATAGTAGTACTTCCTTTGCCATATAGTCAGTTTTATGGACAGAGTCACATTCTTTTGAGGTGATTGGCCCAACTGATCGTAATCCACGACACTAAGTACAAACATAAGCTTGTGCTGATTGTGTGATTGCTTTCCCATTAAGGTCCCTCGAAGATTGAGTTGTCGGCTTGGTTGGAAATTTTAGTGTGCCACAGGAGAAAGATATTACAAATTTAGTGACAAGCTATGCAGCCATCCTTAGATTCGAATCTATAGTTTTTCTTGAGTTTGTCTCATAATGTATGGAAGACAGCTACCAATGCCCATGATTTATGTCATTATTCTACAGTGATCAACATATTTGACTATATACCTGCATGTGGGATGCTTGTAATTTTGTATTATTCACACTTTGAAAAAGTCGGCTATTCGTAGGGTGGTTATCAAGAACAAAAGAAGGGCTCAAACATTCATCAACTGCTAGTAACTTTGACCTCTGTCTTTTGGTTTCTGATGGCAGTGAAAATGATCCAGTGATGTTTTGATGCTAGCTCCCACTGTTAGTGGCCCGGTTTCCCATTTCGAATTTCCTGCTGCTTGTTCAAAATTGCATTGATAAGAATTCATGGGGATGGAGTTTCTTGGTTGAAGGTATGCTCACCTACAATTTACGGTTCTCATCTTCTTCGCTGGATGCTTACGGTATAATATGTTTAAGGAGTCATGACTGGAATATTACTATATGCTACACAACAATTGCCTGGCTGTAAAGAAAATTCCTTCAGTCTTATCTTGCGTTACTGCTTATGAACATGAAAGATTGGACTTGCATATTTAGATGTAATCAATAGGATTATCTGGGGAAATAAACCTTTTCTTCTAATTCTGGGTTATTAGGTGCTGGTGGGGTCAAATTCAGCGGATCTGGATGAAAAAGAGAAAAAAGAAAAAGAGGAAAGATGGTTGTGTTATTCTAATTTTCTGGGACATTATTACTGTTGATTTAAATATAGGATCTTTGGTAATTAAGGCTGCAAACGAGCCGAGCTCTAAAGGTAGCCTAAATAAGTTAGCGTCGATGGGGTTTTCTCTTGGTTTTGAAGGAGGGCTTTGGGGTAATTAATGGAGGGAGAGATAGAGAGATGGGGTAATAAGTGCAGGGAAACTTACTGGAAACCATGCACAGAAAAAGCTTTGAGACCCCAAGAGAACAAACCCGAGCTCGGTTTGTTTAATAAACGAGCCTCTTTACAACTTTCTCGACATCGGCTCATTCACCAAACGACCTTAGAACTCAACCTCGAATTCGACTTGTTTACTAAGGAGCCAAGAGCAGAATGAGCCGAGCCTCGAGCAGCTCGGTTTGTTTGATAATGAGTTTTGATAATGAGGTTCTTTGGTAGTTCTGTTTTGATAGCCGGTGGGTAACCTTTCTTTTCCAGCAAGTGAAAGTGGTAATGCTGTCACATGAACATGCCCTAAACTCCATTAGTGCTAGTACAAAAATGGTAAGACAGGCTTCTGATGTGGAGGCATCCCATCATTTTAGCAAAGGCAACAAGGTACTAGACAACGAGGAAATGACCAGTTGAGGACCCAAGGTGAAAGAATCACCCACCCCACATTCTTTGTTCCCCAAATCAAACAAACACAAAGTAGACTTATCAATGACTTTGGTCAGCCGGTTGGATTCACCCTCCCCTATTTTTAGACTCGTCCATAGTCAACTCATGGGTGGAATTAGGATTTTACCGCTGCAAAAAAGAGGGAAAAAACTAGAGGAATATAACATCGCATGCGGTTACAATAGTTTTTGCAACTTCGTCATTACTTAATTCCTTCAAATGATAGGGGGTGCCAAAATGGAGAGTTTTCGCAGTTGAGTGCATGCAAAATAGTACAGTACACCTAGGAATTATATCTAGACTGGTGCGCCACGGCACACCCCACAACATACATAGTTCCACCACTGGTCAATCCTCTTTGTGATTAAACGATTTTGGGACGTGTATTAAGAAGAATTGTTGCCGCTTTCCACTTTGTTAACAATTGAGTGTGAGATCTCCGGGTAGAAGGGGGCATGGACGGAGCTAGGATTGGTAAGTCGTGGAGTCCAATACCAAGCGCTATATTAAGGATTTTTGATGACTTTGTCAATGATAGAAAGCAGAAATTGATCTTTGATGTGATTCTTGAGGTATATGACACCAAACCAGGATTATATCTCCCACCTGTTAACGAATCCATTATATATCCGCCTCTATGTCCGGCTATTAGATTACAAAATTCTGATTATCATTTACGACTATATCGTTAGGGAAAATGACGGCCAAAGATGCGTTTTGATAATTAATACCTGCCAAGGACATTTTTAGTATTAACAAATGTTCTTAGCACGTCCTTGGCGGGTATTAATTATCAAAACACGTTCTGAGTCGTCATTTTCCCATATCGTTATCCCCACCCATAACCTCACCCAAACAAACCATGTGCGCTTAATCGCCCCCATATGATTATCTCTCCTTCTACCCTATCCCCCTCTTTATCTCCCCTGCCTCCCGAAACTTATCCCGATATCTAACGGTCGTAACGTAATTTATACAAAATGTGTAGGGCCAGGCCTCCCTTTTATGGACAAAATGGCACTAGTGAAGAATTCAGAAACTTGAAGGGCCAGCTGGGTAAAGAAATTGGCCCGTCAAGACATTGCTGAGACCCCCAAGGCTCGGCCCTTTCCATCTGGCCCATTAACCACGGCTTTGTTTAAATTTTATTTTATTTTTTCCTTTTTCCTTGCTGGTTTCTACGTTGCAGTTTGATCCTATTATCTATAACTAGTTTACATGTGTTATCACTGCGCGCAACATTCTTGTCGCTTGGTTATCGGTCGGTTTTTGTGGGAACGGTCGTCGCTGGGGAAACCACTGTGCAATTGTTTAGCTACACTTTGCAATCGTATCTCCGATATGGTCTCGTCTTATCGATTTTCTTTGGTGTATCCTTTGTTCGCCAGTGTTGTCGGTGTGCACCAGGCCTTTATTATTCTAGTTGTAATAGTTGCATGCAGTGGGTACAACCTTTTTATTTATTAATCAGATTCTTTCTCATTATGGAGATTATTTGTCAGGGTTGATTATTTGTTTTGGATTATTTATAGCGGACTCTTACATTGTTGATGCAGCATTTGTTTTTTGTTTCAATCTCATGATACATGTCCACATTTTTTTTCTCGTGATGCTTGATTTAATTTAAAAAATGAATTTTGTAATTGAAAATAAATAATTAAATAGACATCCTATTTACTATAATTTTTCAAAATAGATTCTTTTCAGAATTTGCACGCCATCCACGTGTCAAAAGATAGCGACCACTCAACTGACTAATCCAACGATATCCACACCGAATCTATCCCCATCTACTTATTTTTTCAAATCTACTTAGAAAATACTGTAGGAGATAAAAGATAAAGAAAAATACCATAATCGAAGATTCCTGCAACACTTTCTCCCTTTATTGGAAAAGATTTGGACACATATCCAAACACAAATGTTCATGTGCATCAAATAATTCCGACCACATGTGCATGCATTTAAATTTCTATGTCCAGCGCTCGCTTTCTCTCTTGGTAAGTAACTCCCTCGTCCTATGTGTTAGGAGTCAGATCAACAAAGATTCCTTCAATTGAACTTGGGTCAAATTGGGCCTACGTGTACATGGGAAACCTTTGTCGATCGAACTTCTAACAATCGGTATTAGAGCCGATGCCTTATGATTTTTGAAAAGTGATTCTTCTCGGCTGGTCCTATGAGAGCGGACTTCTTCCAGATACATCGATGGTTGTGGGCTAGCTCGGAAACTCTTGAGGGAGCCGAAAAATTCCTGGTTCACGCGGCAGGTAGCGGGCAGTGAGGTGGCTCTTGGTGGATGGAGTCGGTGCGGTGAATACGCCCGGGTATGGGCACGGTCTTGGAGAGTAAAAAGATCATGAATTAATGGGGATTCAAGCGGATCAGATTGATGCGGAACTAGGCCCAATTATGATTCCCTCATAAGGGGGAGATTGTTTGAACATGTTTGAAGAATTTGAGTTGTACATCGAATAAATAGAAAAAATAAGTTGGATCGTAAATATCATTGGGTGACTTACCACTTACAGTACTTAGGTCTCGTCTCAGAACACTTTCTTAAAAAATAAGTACTTCTTTCACATTTTAAACTTAAAAATAATGTAAATAAAAAATTATTATTATTGCACCGTATAAAAGATCTCGATAAAATCTATCAAACAAGATCTATATTACTAAAAAAATTATTTTCGTTAACACATTATTTTTTAAGTTGAAATTGTCTTTTTAAAAAACAAATACTTATTTCGAGTTCTAGAACGGGGCCTAATCTTTTAACTGGACTTGAGTCATTCAATGTATATTAAGTCCAACCGTCCAAGTGATGCGATGTGAACTGTGTGGATATTCCCAAATTGATTGGGCCTACACACACATTAGAAGTTCGTTTGGGAATTTTGAGGGAGATTTTTGAGAATAATGAGTGGATAGGGATTAATAGAAAAAAGTTATTAGGGACCGTCCCAGAAATTTTGAGACCTCCACACGAACAAGGCTATGTGATCGGACTCCTGACACTAAAAATGGAAGAACACTGAGAAAGAACTTGGTAGAGTCGGACTTCTAATTTAGGTCAAGCATGTGGTCCTCTTTGGCTAGCTAGGTTATTATGCAAAGACAGGAAATTAGTAGAATCAAGAGAACCACGGACAAGATACAATAAAGAGCTAGTTTACCAGCATAGGTAAACCTCCGAAATAAGCTACTTTACCTATCCAAAGGGAGAAACCAGGTTATAGCAGATTAGGTAAGAGGAAGGCAAAATTCATTTTGCTACGGTTGTTAGCTTCTTTTACCTAAATACTATTCACAAGGTACTCTATATTTATTGTTTCCTCCTTCTCTCTCTCTCAACTATTCCTTGCCCTTCCACTTCGTAAACAAATCGACCGTTGAACGGCATGTTGGCTGAGATTCGTTTCCCTTTTAGACGGCGACGTACTGCTTCAACTTCTCTTGCTTTCCAGTCAAATTGATCTCGTCCTCCTCAGACATCGTCCCTAATGGTGACGCCTTTGCCGCACGGGTTTGCCATGAACGTTGTTGCGGATTTTGACACACTCATCGACGGTGCGAAGGCGCGTTTTTTGAGATTGCTGCAACTGGCAAAGCGAGGTCGAGAAAAGAACGATTTTGTGTAGGGGGAGGCGACATTGATCGAGCGGGGATTTAAGATGTGGTGACTCCAGTGGCAAATATTTTTGTGGAAAGAGAGAAGAAAAAAAAAAAAAATAGTATTTTAATAGATGGGTAGGTAAAATAAAGAGTGTTTATGTAGTTGTGAAAGAAAGAATTGATAGCAAAAATAGAATTGTGAATTGTTCACAAGATAGTGTACCTACCCATTGATAAACTTGCTCTAAGCATGAAGAAATAATACTCCAACCAAATATTAAAGGAAAAGGATGGCTAATAATTAAGAGGGATGTGAGAAGATGATAATGGTGGAGGGATGTCCCATCTAGTTGAAATGACTTACTTGGTTAAATAGTTATATAATTTTTATGCAAATATTTTTTACATATTCAAGATAAAGTTCAAAGAGTCGATTTTTTTGATTTTATCTTAGATATTTTCGATTAGCCTTAACGAGACGAATCAATAATCTACAAAAATTAGGCGCAAAATTAACAAATACAAAAAAAATTAAGTAAAAACAAAACAAGAAAAATACTAAATTTTTTTTTTGCGGAACTTAGCCTAAGCATCAAGAAATAATGCTCCAACCAAATATTAAAGGAAAAGGATAGCTAATAATTAAGAGGGATGTGACAAGATGATAATGGTGGAGGGATGTTCCATCTAGTTGAAATGACTCACTCGGTTAAAAAGTTATATGACTTTTATGTAAATATTTTTTAAATATTCAAGATAAAGTTCAAAGAGTGGGTTTTTTTGATTTTATCTTAGATCGATTGGTCTTGACGAAATGAATCAATAATTCACAAAAATTAGATGCAAAATTAATAAACGTAAAAAAAATTTAAGTAGAAACAAAACAAGAAAAAAACCAAAAAATCTTTAACAGAATAAGCCTTAGCATCAAGAAATAATACTCCAACCAAATATTAAAGGAAAATGATAGCTAATAATTAAGAGGGATGTGACAAGATGATAATGGTGGAGCTAGGGATGGGATTTCCCACCTAGTTGAAATGACTAACTCGGTTAAAAGGATTCCGACTGATCTAGTGGAGGACTTTAGGTTGGTGCTGAGCAATACTGTGCACCTCTGAGCCGTTAGATCGAGAATCGTTTATTATCGAAATGAGATTTTAGCCGTCGGATGCACGATCCGACGGGTTGAAGGTGCGTAACACGGTGATACACATACCACTGCACAATACCATCCCCAATTCTATAGTGGAGGGTCCCGTTTGATAACAGTGATAAATGGATGAGATTCGTAAGAAGATGAGATTAGGATTGAGATTGATAATGAGAAGAGATTGGTAATAAAGAGGGATTAGTAATGAGTATGTTTGTTTGATATGAAATTGAATGATGGGATTTTTAATATCATATTTGTTAGAGATGAGATGAGATGATAGGATTGGATTGGATTGATAGAAAGAATTGGTAATGAAAATGGGTTGGTAATGAGAATGTGTTGGGTTGGAATTCGTAATACTATCTCCCCCGGGGTATTCATAATACCCCTTAAAACCCACTTTACTTGTTCATTGGACTACTAGTCCTAACTCATTTTGGGTTACCAAACAAAAAATTGGTAGTCCCTTGGGATTGGTAGTTAAATTCTAAGGGCTAATAAGTTTATCAAACAGGGATGGTGCTCCTAATTCATGTGGTGAAGAAATTGCCCTTCCACACGTAGGAGTATTTGTTTTTCTTTTGATCTTAAGGGTGGGTTTGGATTAAAAAGTTAAGAGTAATTTTTTTTCTTTATTCAATTTTTTTTCGTATTTATTAGTTTTGCGTCAAACTTTTATGACTTATTAATTCTTCCCGACAAGAGGAACCGAAAAAGTAAAAAAATTTGTTCGAAACTCATAATTTTTATGAAATAGACAAAAAAATAAGTAAAAAAACAACTTTTTGACTTATTTTTACTTGTTCAAAAAAAAATTGTGAGTTTCAATCATTTTTTTTTTAAACTTTTTCGGTTACTCTCATCAAGTCGAATCAATAAGTCACAAAGTTTGATGCAAAACTAATAATGCAAAAAAATTTAAATAGGGACAAAAAAAAGTCACTCTCAACTTTTTAATCGAAACCCACCCCAAATTGATCATTGCTCGGTTTAGGTTTCGGGGAAGACTCTTTGAGGTAGGAGTAATAATTGGGGAATGGTGGGTCTGGAGAAACCCAAAGGAAACAATACATCCTGATTCATATTTGCAACATTTCCTTGTCAACGAAGTTGAACTGATCATGGTTAAACAAAAAAAGTTAAATGAAAAAAAAAAAAAGGGGTTTGGATTTTATTTTTTTGACAAAAAACTAATCAGGTCATATAAAGAAAAAAAAAGGGATTCTATCAGATAAAGAAAGAAGAATAATCTAAAGCAAAAAGAACTTGAATTGGTATAGTTAGAGCTTGTTTGTTTGACGGGGACTAAAGAGATCCCGCACTATATGCAGCTAATTCGGTCGTCCATTTCGGTAATGGACGGCTCAAATTTTCATCCAAACAATAGACGGCTAAGATTTGTAGGAGTTCAGATTAAATTCAAACTGTCCACACCAAGATGGACGATCGGATTGACCGCACTACAGCCCCTCCCATTCCCAATTATATAGGATATGTAATGTAATTCCATCAGATTCATAGCGACAATACCAATAATATGTGACACCCTCATTAGATATACGGTCCAATCTGGTACTCCCTTTGTCCCATTTCGTTTGTCCATTATTCATTTTTATCTTCTTGTGTCTATTGCGTATATTTTTCAATTTATAATATTTTTCATGATTTCGACAACTTTATATCGTAGAACAAATTGAAATCTATCAAATGGCCTGATTGCTCCTTTAGAAGGCTCTGCTCGATTGGTTGCCATTGCATCATGATGCGTGACTAAAAAATGGTTCATATTAACGAACCTGGCAAACTCTCCAAAGTGTTGAGTTTTAGATTAGAAGCATGTGCGGTCTCTGGCAGAGGTGTGGTTGGTGGCAGTTCTGATTTTGGAGTAGATTTCATCTGTGCTTAAGCCTATGGTTTGAGCTTGGCGTCCCTTTGAGCTCTACTACTAAAATCGGACGGGTTCATTGCCCTGCATTTATGTATAGCATGCCTTTGGCAGAATGTGCTTAAGAGCCTCCTAGTGGATGTACTTCGTGTCTAGGATTCAGTAGTTTTGGTTCTTTTCGGTATTTTTTGATGAAATCGTTGTAGCCTTTGAGTTTTTACCTTCGGGTATTGTGAAACGAATTGACCGATTAAAAGAAAGAAAGAAAGATTAGAAGCATGTATGAAACGCACGATCGACCAAAAATCTTCATTATATTGAGGCTCCTGCTTGATTTTCCAATAAATTAGACAATTTTAAAAGTTACTGCTCCTCTTTTTGTAGTATGCCTCGCTGCGCTCCACCGAGATGTTACTGTCCCAAACGTGTCTTGTTTATAGCCTCAGGATGTGTTTAATGTGCTGGTGCGTTTGTAGTGCAACCCTCACACGATCCTCACAGGAGAAATCCTTACAAAGGATTCGGATCCCGTTGGGATTCAAATCATTCAGTTATAAATTTTTTTTTGAACGGCTAAAAAGATATTTTTTATTAAAACGAAATGCAGTATATCGATAAAAACGGCCAGAAAAGGTAGCATCACAATGTGAGAGTAACATCCTAACGAGGTTGGCACCCTACCCCACAACAATCATATGCTATTCAAGCCCAAGAATTGATAAGAAATCAACCCGACCAAAATACAATAAAACTTCCCAGTAATATTAGGATAAATGTTAAAGCTAGATTTCATTGAACCCAATTCGAGATAACCATTCAGTTATAATTTGTAGCTAGAGTTTGTTGAACATCATAGTACGTTGTACTAAAAATCAAGTTAATCAGAGATTGATAACCACATGATTAAGATAGACTTGTCTTACTGTTAATGTTTAAAATTATATTGACTATCCAATTTTGTTTAACGAATGTTGGCCGACCAAAATGGCCTATGATAATTTTTTTTTCATGAATGATCTACTCAACAAATTCTGCAATTTAAATAGCTCGATCAGATCATGATAATGAGATCACAATGGACTGTACAGAGACGCATTACGGGGCCCTGGTAAACACATATATATAGATACATGTCGAGATATATATATATACACATAGTCCCCTTCTCCTAAGAACCATCTTAACTTAATAAAATAAGACCTCCCTTTCCCAATAGAATTTCAATGATCCAAACCGCTTAATGTGTTCAGAATGTGATTTTAAGGGTACCCGAAATCAGCAAAAAAAATGACCAGAAAGGCTTCATCCGAGCAGTTTTTGTTTGTTTTTTATCGAACGGTTTAAATAAAAATTGCTTGGATGAAGCCCTTCCCGTTCATTTTTTTTTGCTGATTCCTCACGTGTACTTTTAAAATCACGTTCTAAACACATTGAGCGGCTCGGATCATCGAAATTGGAATGGAAAATGGGAGAAATGGAGAGGTCCTTATTTTAACTAAAATAAGAACCTCTTCATTTGAAAATGACTGTACTGGAAATTTAGTCTATATCAGTTCTTATCCAGTGAGGGATCCCGCACGGTAAAGGTTTTACCGTGCGGACCTCGCTTTCCCGATCAAATTTTGATGATCCGAGCCGCTCAAAGTGATCAAAACGTGATTTTAAGGGTACTCGCAAGAAATCAGTATAAAAAATGACCAGGAAAAGCTTGATCGGAGCAGTTTTAATTTCATTGAACGGTTCAATAAAAAACTGCTCAAATCAAACCCTTCCCGGTCATTTTTTTGCTGATTTCTTGCGAGTACCCTTAAAATCACGTTATGCACACTTTGAGCGGTTTGGATCATCGAAATCTGCTCGGGAAATGGAAGGTCTGCACGGTAGACTGGTAAGGAATCCCTCACTGAAAATTTAGTCTATATATGTATCTCTGTAAAAGCAAGATCTTTTTCCCATTCGATCGAGCTTTGAGTTCATGAGATGATATATAGTAGTAATTAAAGAGCTAAACATTCAAAGGAGGGGGCCGCCTCTGTCTCCAATATGGGAAACACAAGTGACAATTAGCAATGCAATCACTAGCACACATAGCCACTCCCACCACTATTAATTATCAGCAAACCAACAAAGCAAAACTTAGAATTAAAAAAAGGCAAAGAAGGAGCTAGAAAGAAAAAAGAAGAAAAACCCATCAAGTTGCTTGGTAATCAAGTTTAGATCAGGATCGAATGCAAAAAGAAAAGAAAAGCAGAAGTTATCAGGATAGAGGGGAAATGATTAGGTATCGATCCAGAATATATACCATCTAGCATTGTCTCGTCGGTGGTACGTACTTCCCACAAATGAGAAATGAGTACTATAAAATATACGACATGGGCAACAGAAAATTATCAGTGTCTTTGGAGTACCATCTTATGGTGTTGCGGTCCCTTCACTATAACACATTGAATATTGATGTTGGATCTAAGAGTAAGTATATGGCAGTGGCAGAGCTAAGACTTGGGTTCAGAAGTGGCGCTAGCTGTCAAGTGGGCGTCCATGCACTTGTGTTACATGTCCGTAAAAGTGTACAGATGAACAAATTCATATAATTAGATTTTGTTGTGGGTTACGTGTTTCTTAAGGAAAAACGTATACCACGCGAGCAATGCCACGTGGTATTTGAACTTAAGATGACAGAAACTGCATTCCATGAAATGGTACGTGCATGTTTTATTTATGACATGTTAAGTCGTACTGCTAGTAATTTTCAGTTTCTTCTTTATTGGTTGCATGCAGTTTTCTCTTTAGTACTAAGGAGAGACAACAATCATGCCAATTAGTCGATTCCCTTTGAATTTCAACAATAGAAAAGGCTACCATTTGGACTAATGTTCCCAACTATATTACATTCTTATGAATAGGTTGCTGAACTAGAGATGGTTAGCCTAGCCTTGAGATCATTATAAAGCCATCTACTTTAATTCCACTGAACCACTTTATTTTTTTTTTTTGAACGGCGAATTTTTTTATTATTAATCTTTGAAGGATTAAAAAGACTAAAAGGACAAGGAGGAAGACAACAAGTGCCTATCGGAGACCCAAACCGTGATTGGCAAGATGCCAACCAAGGAGAGAAACCCAAGGGGCCTAAGCCCAACACCTAAAAGGCTTCATAGCTTAGATAACACAATGAAGATCAAATGGGGCGTAGTCCAAACACCTGAAAAGGCCTAAAACCCGAATAAAGGAGCATAAGCCCAAAATGAAACACAAGAAAAATAAAAGGTGAAACACCACCGCTGCCATGCCCATCACTCCACGGCCACCTGTAGGAGGACGAGCCGCTACCATGCCACCGCCGGAGACCTGGGGAACAAGCCCCTGTTGCTATCCTGGAGAACAACTCGTCCGCCCCTCCACATGTGGAGGAATTTGACAAAGAGAAGGATGAGTGCAGAATTATTTTGAATTTAGATAAATTTATTTTATTCAGTGGATGGTCAAGCTCCGTTTGAGGGAATCCAACTGCTTGTGAACCTCAATTATTGATGATACTAAAGGATACTGAGAAAGGAAAATGGAAGCAGAAGTCGATTGAAGAAATGTTGCAAGAAGAGGGGTGGCAAAAAGAAGAAAAAATGTGTATTGTGCAAATTTGCAGCAGCAGCATGCAACGTCATATTATCTATTTCATCTGAAGGCAATAGGTACAGGATTCGACTAAATTAATGTGGCTGAGGCAGCTTGGTTACTAACAATGATCATGGGTGTTGATTATGTGGGAGATGATGAAAAAATTATAAGCAAAATCATGATAATGGAAGCCCAAGATGATGGAAGGGTCAATATTAAGATTCCTCAGCACGATGCTTGATCCTTTGTCCTGCAGGGGAGGTGTGCTTTGTGGGTTTCTGGGCGTTCCATTTTGGGTTTCTAGGCCGTGGTTGGCTACTTGCCAACCTCGGGTGGTTGTTATTTTCTTCTTCTTCTTCTTCTCTTTTTTTTTAAGATGCACAATAACAAAATGGGTAGGGGATGTTTTCGTATTTCAAACATCCATATACTTATAGTAATCAAACCGAACGATTAATTTTTCTTCTTTTTTTGTTTGTGGGTAATGAATGAGTGAAACTGGATTAAGCAATAATAAGTCTCTGGTATTTAACTCCTACATTGTCTTCTTGCAATTGAAATAACACCACTGGCGGTGCAACATAAAAAGAGACAATGCAACATAAAAAGAGATAAATCCTAGAGCGTCAATGAGACTGTGAAAGCTTCCTTAACAAAGATGTCTGCGCATTTGTTTTCTTTCTGATAGACATGGCTAATCTTGGCGGATGTGAACTTTCTTAGAAGGTACCTGTGCGCATTGCGAGATTAAATTACTCGAAGGATGATATGTTGATTTGTCCTCCAAAATTTGAAGGATTTGGGCAGCGTCCACCCACACATATTGACTTTTATACAGTTGACTCTGCAACGGTAACGGTACCCACGCATCTAGAAGGTGGAACAATTATATTGTAATATATTCTATGATTTTTATATCTCAATTTTCTAAGTTGCGCGCGAAATACGATTAAGCATCGATATTTTTGTTTTTCTCACCTTGAAATTTGATTGAATCAGATTACGGCGGCATGGTTAAACATGAAGGGAAATTTAAAACGATCAATTATTGTTTTTCATTTACTACATTTTTAGGTCCAAAATTTGAATGATTTGGGCAGCGTCCACACACACAGATTGACTTTTACACAGTTGACTCTGCAACGATAACGGTACCCATGCATTTAGAAGGTGGAACAATTATTGAAATATATTCAGTGATTTTTATATCTCAATTTTATAAGTTGCGTGCAAAATACGATTAAGCATCAATATTTTTGTTTTTCTCACCTTGAAATTTGATCGAACCAGATTACGCCGGCATGGTTAAACATGAAGGGAAATTTAAAACGATATCGATTATTGTTTTTCATTTACTACATATTTAGGAAGTAAACAATCCGAATTTTAAAAAAATGATGACGTGTATGTATGCATATAATTGCATTTCCTGTTTTGCAAAACCTAATTAGAAGGCGAGCTCGTGAGCCGTGAAGGCACTATAGAGTTGAGCTAACGGTTACTTGGCCAAAAAAATTATCACTAAATTTTTGTTCAAAAGAAATATTATTACAATCGGGTCCAAATGGTACATATTTAGTGCAAAATATAAATTTCTCATTGAGAAATTAAAGAAAGTAAGATCAAATAACTTCACTTGTACTCTTATTCACGCTGCCTTTACCCTTATCTATAAAGTATGTTACATCTAAAATTATCCTTACTGGCCAAAACAAGATTTAATAAAATAAAATCTAAATCCGCACTTTTGACATTAAAAAAAAAACCCTTGGGGGTGGATGAGATGATTAAATCTTGTTTTGAATTTTCTATATGCGCGGAGTATCTTTCAAGTCAGATCAATTGGGTGCAAATTTTTAGATCCTTTCCTGCTTGAAAGGGTTACACGCTCTCTCTCTCTCTCTCTCTCTCTCTCTCTCATGATGTGCAAACCACTAGTCCATAAAGAATTGTTGTTCAACGCGGAATTGGACAGCAATTCTTATAATGAAGAGAAGAAGAGAAAGAATATTAATTGGGGCATGTTTGTCAAGGGAGAAATTCAAGGGACTTCCCTGTCACTTTCAGCCGTTTATTGGCCTCCACTCAAAATTCTTAAGAGGGATTAATATAAAATTTGAGTGATGCGTTGTGGGTACAGCAAAGGGAGGGACCAAAAGACCCAAAGTACAGATGATATAGGGACCGTCTAGGGTTCTAGAAAAATGATCGTAGCTGCTTATTTTGTAATATTTTGTGATGAGTCACTGTAATAAATCAGATATCAGTAAGAGTCTTTACAAAACATTTAATTTCGTAAAGATATCATTAGAAGAATTTAAAGCTATGTCTCCATTTTCATCCCGTTTTGGCTGTATTAAAGATGTGTTCCACTAACTAAAATAAGTACTTATTCTTTAAAATAAAGGTGATGTAGTGTGTGAGAATAACCTGTCTCGTAAAACTGAAAATATGTACTTAAAAAATAAGAACCTTAGCGGAATGGGTTTTTTTCGCTATTTTAATTTTATAGACATGTTTAAAAAGATGAAAACAACAACAAAGCAGAATTCCATTTTCGGTATATCTTAAAGTTGTGTCATATTTAAAAGCTTTCTTAAGCCATCTATAGTGATATAATCAAAAGTCAATTGTTGTTAAAGTTAACAATGTTGGTGCAAAAAATAGCTCACAATAATATAATCAAACTTAGCAACATCATTAAAAATAATCCAATTTTGGGTTTTGGATAACCAAAACTAGCAACATTTTTCAATAATCAAAATTTGTGAACCACACACCACATAAGTTAATTAATTCCAAAATTTGTATAAACACATGTTTCAACTAGTATTTTTTTCTTATCTTCTTCGCCTGCTCTATATCTTCTTCACTTTAACCACAAACTGGTTCTCTTTCATTCTCTCCAAATTAAAAGTGAAGCTCATATTTCTCGATCATCTACAATTCAACCCATCGTTGCCGGATTAAGGTGTTTAACTCTTCTTTCCTTTTTCTATTTTATCCCTTTTTCATTCCTCCCCTATGGTTGAGTACATGAAGAACCTTGCATTTTTTTCCAAATTCAAGAACAAATCTGATTTTTTTTGGTTAGATAGGCTACAGGAATAGAAAGAAAAAAAAAAGTTTCGGTATTGTTTTGATAGAGAACACTAGGAAGAACACCATATGTTCAATATATTTTTGCCCAAAAAAAATGTAATGGAAGGAAGTGAATGCCATGAAAGAGGGGAAAAGAGATAGATAGTGAAATTGTAGTGAACCCTTTATTTGGATTATGGACTAGAAGTGACCATTGTGAATTTCAACATTGTTAAGTTTAGCAACTTCTTAAATGAATAATCAAAAGCTAATGTGTCAACTTTTTATTATTCATTTTTATTATACCACTGTGGATGGCCTTAGTCTATTATGTTAAGACTCAACTTTTATTTTATATATCCGATATATGAATGAGGGCCACGACACTTTGAATTTTTGAGTAATCTCATTTCCTAATCTACAATTTAATGTTCACAATTAAAAAAAAATATCACCCCTTTAAAATTTTGATAAATTCACTTTGACCTCTTTAAAAATTTGAACCTTTGACCCAAATCTTTGCAACTGCCATTTATAAAATTTCCATCACTTCTTGTTGCTCATTTCATTAATCCACTATTACCTTCTTTAATCCATTTCTAGAAGGCTAGAAAAAGAATACTTATATATCCTTGAGCATGGGCCTAGAGTGGGCTCGAAGCAACTCTACTACCCCATTCATTGATTGACACGCGTCACAAGACCAAGGCTCCAACTGGACCTTTGAGTCCCTTACAAGAGATGTCATCTTTGTATTGTTGTTGTTGCAATAATGGCAAGCAGGGTAGAGGGAATAATGATGGAGTAGGGAAAAATAACCCCACACTGTGGGAAGAGATCAGATGAGGGCAAAAAATGCAAGTTGAAAGACCTCTCCTGGTCAAACCTCACCAGTCATGGAGAAAAAGAGGTGTAGTAATAAATAAGTGATTTAGACTAGCGAAAAAACAACTAATCGGGTCTCTCAGGACGAGTCGAGATGTGCATCGGTTGACCTAAACACTTGAGTAATCGAAAAAGATCAGAAAGGAAGACTGAATAAAGAGGACGACGGAAGGAAATTTTTCGGAATTGTTTTGGAAAATGATTACTGAAGTAGTATTCTTTTATCATCGCGTACCTTTATTCATGAAAAATTATCAGACAATCTTTCCATGTGGAGGACAATTTAGTAATTTAATATCAATAATGCGAGAGAAAGAGTGGAAAGAGAAATGCGACAATCATTTCTGAAGTTACATAGAAAATGGAGAAAATACTTAAAAGAAGTGATCGAAATTCCAAATGTACAAGGATAATAATAATTAAAGAATACGCGTGATTCATGATTAGCTGCAGGTTTATGGACAAGATAGAAAAAAACATAACTAGAGTTGTAAAACTCAACTTCGTGAGTTACACTGTAAGTACTGATACTCCTATAATAGATTAATGATAGTTGTCTGATAATTAACTTCAAGTTTACAATTACTACTTGATCAAGAATGTTGAAACTGATGATCCAAATGTTTGATTACAAAACATAATTAAATCCGTGGTACACATGATTAGATGAATACTAGTAATTATCAGCTTCATGCATGGTCCAAATTAAAAGCGAGAGAGATGTAAAAAAAAAAAACATTTATCATAAAATGCCTTAAAAAGATCCGGAGCCCTCTATTAAGAAGAACGATTCTCAGTTTTCGGGTTATTCATATGGATTGAGTAAGATCTCACCAAGTACAATGAAGCAATACTTACAGAGGGTAGGAAAAGTTTCACACAGAAAATAGAAAAACTCCAATAAAAGGAGATAACAAGACCAAACTGAAAAAGGAAAAAAAAAACCTTCGGTCGCCGAAGCTCCCACCTGGGTATGGCCACTTATTCGCTGGAGGAAACAACAAATCACCCAAACACTTCATGATCTCAACAAGTTTGAGACCGTCATAAGGTTTGGATCGGTGCCGAGGAAGGTGGATTTGATCCTTTATCACTGTGATTGATGGATGTTGGACGACGGAGGCAGCAAAGGTCTTCGAAGGGACGATTGCAAGGGGGAGAGTTGGCTAGCGAGCAGAGAGGGGGAGGGGGAGAGAGAGAAAGGTGGTGGAGGTGACAGCCCCCGAGTTGAAGAGAGGGGTTTTAGGGCCTACGACAGCCCTCGGGTAGTTCAGGGTTTGACTCTTAGTGTTCGTTTGGATTGAGAGATTTCGAGAGAAAGGAAAAGAAATGGAGGGAGAAGTGATTCTATTGCATGTTTGGATGATTAAAATGGCGAGAGAGGGTGAGAAGTGGAGAATGAGAAACCCCTTACTATGCCCATTTCGTTTCTCACCAATTGTGGTGAGATTCCGTGAGAAAGGAACCGATTGCCAATTTTGACACCACAGTCTTCTTCATCTTCTTCGTGTGTCCAGTGCTGGAAGCCCTAGGTTTCCTCTTCCTCGTCTATCGACAACCTCATCTAGTTCTAGTCAAATCTTTTCCATCTTCTTCAATAGTTTTAAAATATGGGTCTGGTTTGTGCTTGAATTTTGGTCTTCTTCTTCGTCATCTTAATCAAAATGGTGCACGTAACACTAGCTTGAGTTTTACCAGCGTTCTGGAGTATGGAAAAAGAAAGGTTATTTTGGTAAAAATATACATGACATCCTATTTTCTTTTCTCTCCTTTATTTTGTCAATTCAAATAAGATGGTAAGAAACCATACTCTCTTCTTTTCTTTTCTCACTAATGAAAACCACATCCCTTTCTTTTCTTTTATTACTTAGGTAGCCAAAGGGGCTATTAGGGTCATGAGACTCATGACGCAAAAAATAATTTTTTAAAAATTCTATAATCCGACTTGAATAATTTTTTTTTTATTGAACCGAACAAGAATTTAATCAAGATGTTTGTAAATTTGTCCGAGATCACTATGCCACATGAAATTAGTAACACAAGAGAGAGAGAGTACTGCAGCTACGTTCTTGGGACAACAAAAACTCGTCACATTCCTTTGCCAAAACAGTGAACCCCATTCAAAGACCAACACCCATTTGGCCATTTCCCTTTCCAATTTTCTTTCTTTTAGTCGTGATGTCACCTTCATCAATCAAAAACTCCAACTCCATTTCCATATTTTTTTAATCAATATCCCCCACAAACACACATCCCCCTGTTCATGAATCCCAAGGCCTCAAACCCTGGTAACAATTTCTCCACCCTCACAAACCCCAACATGAACGACACCACAAAACCCCAAGAAATCAAGGATTTGCAAATTGTAGTCGCCGAGAAACAAGAAGACCCATCGAAGAAGCAGTTGGCCCCCAAGCGCAGTTCAAACAAAGACCGCCACACCAAGGTCGAAGGCCGAGGTCGGAGGATACGCATGCCCGCCCTCTGCGCCGCCAGAATCTTCCAGCTGACCAGAGAGCTGGGCCACAAGTCCGACGGGGAGACCATCCAGTGGCTCCTGCAGCAGGCCGAGCCGTCGATTATCGCTGCCACGGGAACCGGAACCATTCCGGCTTCGGCGCTGACGGCGGCCGGCGGCTCTGTTTCCCAACAGGGCAGCTCTGTTTCTGCTGGGCTGCAGCAGACGATTGATGAGTTGGGTGGTGGGCCGAGTAGGGCCCTTTGGCCCAACCTGGGCAGACCCACCACGGCCCACATGGCCACGGCGGCGGCGGCGGCGGGGTTGTGGCCGGGTGGGTATGGGTTTCAGCCAACGTCATCTGGGGGTAATTTGGGAAATAATGAAGGGGGGTCAAGTTACTTGCAGAAGATAGGGTTTACTGGGTTTGACTTGCCACAAGGGAACATGGGTCCAATGAGTTTCACTTCAATTTTGGGTGGAGCTGGGGGTGGGAATAACAACCAAGTGCCTGGGCTGGAGCTTGGGTTGTCACAAGATGGGCAGCATATTGGGGTTTTGAACACTCAGGCTTTGAGCCAGATTTACCAGCAGATGGGGCAAGCTAGAATGCAGCAACAGCAGCAGCAGCATAGTTTGAGTCCTCATAGTCAGCAAGCAGTTTCTAAGGATGATTCTCAAGGGTCTGGGTAGTAGATTTGGAGATGATATATATACGTATAGAAATACTATTGAATTTTTTTATAAGTTATGAAGATATTGTTTCTTTTTGGTGGGGAGGTTGATGGGTTTCTTATGTTGTATAACTGCAAAGAGTGAGAGAAAAGATATAGCTGAAGTGAGAATTCAATAGGGACTAGTACTACTGTATTGGGTTTGCTCCATCTTTTTTTCCTCTCCACAGCTCCATCTCAAGGCTCCAATTGCAGG
This sequence comes from Rhododendron kiyosumense, assembly GCA_019656275.1. Lineage (NCBI taxonomy): Eukaryota > Viridiplantae > Streptophyta > Magnoliopsida > Ericales > Ericaceae > Rhododendron > Rhododendron kiyosumense. The sequence continues at coordinate 1,210,400 of BPLS01000130.1, forward strand.
TGCTCATGGGTCCTCTCTTTTTCAATACAAACACAATCCTATACAAGCTGCAATTTTAATGTTGATTTTGGTCTGGAATGTGCAGGTGGAACTGTGCAGGGGCCAAATAGCTTCTTGGGTTTGGGGCTTAACTTCTTGTTTGATTGCCAAAGGTGTGTTGATAATAGTGGTATTTTCTGAAGATTTTGTTCTCTTTAGATCTTGATGGAGTGCTGAGTAGATTTGTTTGTGAACACATATAGAGTTTCATAGTCATATTAATGGAGTTTCTCTCAGTTCTAGAGAGGATTTTTGGCCTTGTATGATATGATAGTATGCACTTATGAACTAAATGGGAAACCTACTCTTTAATTGCAAACCGTGTGTGTGTGTGTCTCCAACATCCCTTCTATTTACCACTTCAATGTAGTATCTTCTTTTCTTTCTTTTAGTTGAATTTTGGTTAGATATATAGTTTGTTGAATCTCAGACATCCATTATCTTTTTCTCCTTTCCCTTTTATTCCATTTTGGCCATTCTTTTTGCCTCCCTGGAATGCAATCTTGAACCTACCTTCCTCTTTCTGGACTGAGAAAATCCTGCCTTTATTTCCCAAACAAGACTGGAAGTTAAATCTCAAGGAACTAGACCAGTGCTTCATGTATGATTGATTACCTGGTAAGAAGCAGCATCCTGGTTTTTGCATCACTCGAAAGTAAAAGTTTTAAGCTGTTTTCTTTGAGAATTCTCAGCAATAGCGAAAGCCAGTTGGATTCTTGCCTTTTTCTTTTCACTTTTTTTTTCTTTTTGATTATTTGCTAGCTTTGTTGGTTTGGGGGAAAAACTATTGTCAGGAGTTTTTGTAATCAAGAAACTTTGCAATCATTGGAGCCTATGCTTCCTAGCTAGATTTTGACACCATCTGGCCCACATCGAATTTTTCGAAATGTTTCAAGTACCTGTGTAGACACTCAGGACTTGAATAATTTGTGATTACATGTGATATAGCGGTAATAGAAGACATTCACAACCTGTTTATACACTAATTGGAGTTTATCACAACTATGCGATTTGAGTTTATTGCATAACTATGCATAGAACTCCTAACCTTAGTAGCAGGATCCTTCTCAAACGGGTACACTCCCTAGATGGGAGCTCGAATTGGCACTTCCAAGATGGGAGCTTGACTGGAGCTCACTCCCCTCAAGACGGGAGTTCGCTCCTAACTAACTAAGATGGGAACTTATCGGGTCGTTAAGGCAATTATTCTCTTACTATTAAGGGAGTTATGCCATTGTGGAAATAAAAATAGGAGAATCATATTAGTCAAGAAGTTTTGCAAATTGAGAATATATAACTTCCAATAATTACACTCTAAGATCGGAAAAATTTTCAGTTTAGTACCACTTTTCCTATAATGGTTAAGTATTTAAAGATATTTTATATACATATTTTTATATAATCTATATACGCTCCTTAGGCGCTCCCAACCTTAGGATCTTCTTGGTGTCTCCGCTCCCCCATTCGCTCTTTGTGCTACTAAGCTCATAACTGTCTAGAACGAATCTCAAAGATCCTGTTTTGACTGGGTAGGCTAATGGAGGTCGAATGCGTACTCGTTGCCTTTCAAGATTAATATGAATGTTATGCCATTCTCTGTGTCATACGAATGAGAATTCGTAGAAACAACACTTAGATATGTACTTGCACCCGAAGACTTACTAAGACACCATGGCCATGGATGAAACTACTCCCTTTTGATGCTAGGGCATATAAGTCTTCGTGGTTTGCTACTAACTTGGAGATGATTTCTGCACTGCATTGAAATGTATCGACTTTTGTTTGTTGACCTGGTTGGTCCATTTCCAGTGAAAGAGAATGCTCTCTGTGAGGTATGTTCCTCTCATAATCTTGAATGCCAGACTTGACAAATTCGCTGCTAAAATGGGCATCATTTTCATCATCAGAATACATGGCTCCTCTTGTTTCCATGCAGGCTTGGTGAACCAGTCACTTTCAATCTAGTGTTATTTCACAATCAGACATGATGATAACCTGATTCCAACCCCCTCAGCACATTGTTTGACTCTTATACGAAATTTCATTTTCCAGTCACATTCTCCCTTCATTGCAATTCAACCTACTCTCCGTCCAGATTGATGAATTGGGCGGTGTTTTGTCCTCAATTATCGGCAATTTTGTACTTTTCCTCTATTATCATGTGCCAGCTAAGGCCAAACAAGTAGGAATTTATTTTATTTTTTTTATGCCATAATCACCGGAGAATTGCTGCTGCTTTTTGTTGTCCATATACTGATATACCATATATGGGTGGTTCACATCTGTTTGTGTTTGTTTGAAAAAAACGAGTCATCTCTTCTCTTTCAGTCCTATGCACGTAAGTATAAATACGAGAATTTGCATTTCAAACCGGCATGAATACAACATCCGTAGGATATCTGCCATCTTGAGAGTTATTTGTTGGGCTTTTTATCCGATTAACCGCGGTGGTTCTTCTGTATTTCTAAAAGATTTTCAGTTCACAAGTGATTTTGATGTACTCTGTAGTATCTAAAGGCGTATATAGAAACATCAATTATACTCCTACCATAAATTCTTTCCTTTTTTCCGCTCTCGCTCTCGCGTGTGTGAATGCATTATTTTTGCCTAGGGTGTAGGAAATATTTGACATAGATTGAGTGGGATGCTTCTGTTTTCCGTTTTTGGCATTGATATGTGGAGGGTTGCAAATGAGTCGTGTGAAATGGAGTTATTAGTGCAACACAGTTGTGAATTGGCAAATTATAGTTGTGCACATCTAGACCGTCCATCTCGAAAATCAATGGTTTGGATTGCTCGGTGCTATACGTAATCTCAACCGTCCAATCGTCGCAAAAAACCTGACCATTGATTGCCAAGACGGATGGTCCGAATGCACTATCGTATGGGGTTGGATTTCTTTCCAATAATCGTTTGGGACAGTCCAAAACACGAGTGTCTCACAACACCCCCCCCCCCCTCTTTCACATATTTTTTGGTTCGTCCTCTAGAGTTGCAGGCATGGTTACGGTTTCGGTTAAGTGAGAGAATCCATTTCCTTCATGAAATTGGAAGAACCGGAGATGGTGTTGTGCGGCAGTGTGATCGGGTGGTAGAGACGGTCGGTCCAACTCATCCTCTGTTTATCGAATTCATTGGTTGAGAGCACCGGGCGTACATGACAGACGGCGATCTGTGAGTACTTGAATAATTTAACCAAACGAGGCATATCCTATTAATGGAAATCGAGGTGGCGTATAATTTCAGGTAGAACAAAGGATTAGTTTATGTTTTTGTGGAATCCAACGTGCCTTTATTGCCTGAGCAATAACTAGAAAAATGGAAGAAAGAAACAGAAATCAGAACAAGAAAAGAAAAAAAAACTAACAGAGGCTCTGAAACGGCCAATATAATGACGATGCAAGGGGAAAGGATTTGAACCACAGACCTCCGCAAGTGGCGGTCGAGTAGGCGTTGGGACTAATCTCCGGAATTAATCAAGGTACGCATAAATTGTGTTTAAGCAATTGAAAAAAAAAGGATTCGTACGACAAATCGATCCAACAGAACATGTGGATACAACTTACACGTTTGTCATTGTCAAATAGAGACAAGATGTGTCGAGCTCATTGGTTTGGCTGGCTTCTAGGACCTCAACTGTTGGGTGCAATGGGAGTGATGCCATCTACATGAGAGAGAGAGAGAGAGAGAGAGAGAGAGAGAGAAATGGGTTGTGATTTGAATGTTATACGTCTAAAAAAATTGAATCATTCAAGTAAGACATATCACCAGCTGAATCGCTGATTCCAGATTTTATGGTTTTGCAGCACATGGGATTGAGACAGGTGACAGGGCTTCTTCTTTTCTTTTTTTTCTGTCAAAAAAATAAGCGGTACGAATATTTTTGGATTATAAGTGATGACGGGGGCATTATAAGCCTCGACAAAGGCAAGTGGGGTCTTGAGGGGAAAAAAATGTTAAGAGTAGTTGTAATTTTAGTGTGATTTTCATATTTGGGCTCCATTTGTTTTGATGTAAAATATTTTACAGTGTAAAATATTTTTTCAGAAAACAAATTTCAAACATTTATTTTTCGGTGTTTGGTTGGTACTTGAAAATATTTTCAGAAATTAACAAAATAGTGTAGAGAGAGAAAGAGGAGGCTTAAACGGTGGAGAGAGATCTAAGATTATTAGAATTGAACGTGGCTAGGACTGACGATCGAGAAAATTGAGCAGTGAGAATTGCAGTAGAAGGCAGCGGGTTCATTTTGAAAAATAACTTACGAAAAATATAAGGGTAAGTCATTTTCATTCAATTGATGGAAAATGTTTTACATGTAAAATATTTTCCTCATTTTTAATACAACCAAACACCAAAAAATAGATAAAATAATTTACAAGAAAATATTTTATATCCAAACAAACAGAGCCCTTGATCTCATAAATATTGCCCAATTACCCCCAAAGAACTTCTAAAAAATCTAATTTCTGCCTGTATCATAAGGTCTCAAGTGATTAAACCCCACTAGTTAATAAATCATGACTCAACAGCAAAAAAACAATAATAATAAATCATGGCTCCGTCACTAGGCATAAACCCATATAATGAAGAGAACAAGCATGAATCACCTGAAGGCCCAGTTCCGTTAGTGAGAAAGGAAAGGAGTACGAGAATGTTTTACTACTTTTTTTACTCCTATAATTTTAATGTCTTCGATTACCGACAAAAGTTGTACGACTCCCATTAACTTTTCCCGTATTAAGATTAGTAATCGAGCCGAGCTCGAATTTTGGGCTTGTTACTGAACGAATCGAGCTCAATACTTAAAAGTTCAACGCGGCTCGCAAAAGCTTAGCTCGTTTGTATAATGAGTTCGAGCTTTGGGCTCGTTCAATCTTGAACAGTACGAAACTTAGCTCGGCTCGGCTCGACTCGTTTACACCTCTAAAATGATCGATTACCGTAAAAACAATAAAGTTGGATGATTTCTTCCGAATGGAAGTCCTAATTATTTGTAATTCATTATGGCCGGGAATAATCAATTAGTTTTCATTATGGCCGGGAATAAATTTTTTCCAAATCATCCTCAACAGTACATTAGGCAATCTCTAAAGATAATCTCGTAATTAAAGCTTGGATCTTACGTTTTGATTAGATCTTCCTTTCAATGTTCCAACCCCAAAAAGAAGGAACATATAAAATCATTTTAACTCTTCTATATATTGGTGGAGTTCGATTTTCACTAGATTTGCTAAATTAAATAAATGTGGTTTTAAGTAAAAGTAAACTGAACACAATGACCCATATATGCTGGTCAAAAACAAAATACTCCATCCGTCCATTTTTAAGTGTTCTGCTTCATAACTCCAACTTATTAAAAAAACGTCATCATTATATCTTTCACATCAATTTTTTCCTCCACTTTCCCTACTTACCCATCATCATTACACTTTTATTCACTTACTTTTCAAAATGGAATTTACTTTTAGGGACAAAATAGACAATTCACTAATTTTTACCCACTAACTTTACAAAATGGACACTTATTAAGGGACAGCTCAAAATGAAATATCGGACTATAAATAAGGGATGAAAGGAGTAATACTCAGTAATATTGAACCCCACGAGTACATGACCCGTTGACTTTGCCTAAAATCACGTACGTTACAATAAAAATCGGTTTTCCCGGCATTTCAAAAATTCTGGGAAATGTCAAAAAAAAAAAAAAAACTTGGGGAAACCCTTTCCGACATTTTTGTTTTTTTCTGGTATAAATGGTGACGGGAATAATAGCCGGCATTCAGTAAATGCCGGCAATCTTTTTTCCCAACATACAATCGGGACCGGCTCCAGGGTAAGCCCCCGGGCTTGGGCAACCCTTCGGATTAGGGCAACCCAAAAAAAAAAAATTCTATGTAAATATATATATTGATGAAGATATAATTCCAAGGATGCTATTGGCTTGTTGGCTAGAAGCGTGTAGTTAAGTTCTTATCTTCTAGGGTTTGATAATTCTTATGCTCTGCATTGGAGATTTTCCCAATTAATGCTTCCGAAAATGGTTCGGGATTCTTTTTTTCCCAACTAATGCTTCCGAAAATAATTCTTTTTTTTTTCCAATTAATACTTCCGAAAATAGTTCTTAACTCCTTTATATGTTCCTTTTCAATCTCTCTCTCTCCTCTTCATTGACAGCAGTGCACCCACTTCTCTCTCTCCCCCTCTCTTTATTTGTCCATGAAGTGGAGTGGTATTTGTCCATGTATGTAAATAAATATAAAAAATGTACATGCATATGTATTATTTTTACACAGGACTCACAATGGTTATTTGCATATATGTATATATATGCACAAGCACCACTTTAAAAAACTTTAATGAAAAGATTAACCAATTTTTAAGTCAGGTTTGTATTTTTGCAAGTTGGCTCCTAAGAGTACCCACAATGCTATAATCAAAAATGAATAATCAAAAGTTGCCACATCAGCTTTTGATTATCCAATTAAGAGATTATTAATATTAGCAATGTAGAGGTCCACAATGGCATAATCAAAATTGAATAACCAAAAATTGCCACATCACATTTTTAAATTATAAAAAAACTAATAACTGTGAACATAGAAATAGTTTTTCTAAAAATAAATTTTGAGACTAATAAAAACTATTTATTAGAAATAGAAAATAATTTTTAAACTTTTTTTGAAATTTTTTTATAAAAATAGTTTTTGTGTAACTACGGTTTTTGAAAAAATTAATTTTTATATAGGAAAAGGTTTTGAGAAAAAAATTTCTTCAACAAAACAAATTTTCGAAAAAAGGACAATTTTTTTTATTTTTAAAAACAGTTAAAAAATATTTTCTGGGGGGCAAACAGTTTAAAAAAAAACAATTTTAAGTATATTTTTTTTTGAAAACATCGTTGAAAAAGAAAAAGAAAAAGAAAGAGAGGGGAAAAGGGAAGAGATATAATTTTTTTTGTGATCATGTGTGTATTTGATTGAGAATGTGAGGTTAATTAAATTTGGTTATTAACAAAATGTTGTTAGTTTTAGTTATCCAAAGTCCAAAATTTGATTATTTCTAAGGATGTTGCTAAGTTTGATGATAGCATTGTGAGCCATATTTTGCACAAATATTACTAACTTTAAAAACCTAGCACTTTTGGTTATGCTATTATGGAGACTCTAATGTTTCTTATTTCATTTTATTATTAAACATTGAACAGTGATCAGAATAAAAAAAATAACTAAATGAAAGCTAAAAATAAGGGAAATAATTTTGCCACTCCCTTTTTTGTTAACGCCACTCCCCTGCAAATGTATTTTTTTATGCAAAAATACATTTGCACGGGAGTGACGTTAACAAAAAAAGGAGTGGCAAAATCAACAGCTAAAAATAAATATAAACGCATTATAATCTTTTTTTTAATCCGATCATGCTAAATCATAAAGCGCTTTAACTAGGGTTAATTTTTTGTTTTGTTTTTTTATATAATTCAAACTAAAAGAATAATATAATTTTGATTTTTTATTGAGTTTATTTTTAAAAAAAAAAATTTATGACTTAATAGTGAGCGGTCAATCAAGCTTACGGTTGGACTTAAGCAACCCAAATATCGGAGTTGGCACTTCATACGATTAAATGCCGGTAAAACTGCAATGTTTTCTGGTTTTTTTTTTCCCTCTAAACCCCAGCAATATGTTCAGTAAATGCACGTACGTTTGGTATGTGACCATATGGGCTTAATTAAGTTCACCTGATTACGCCCTTAATCTTATATGGTAGTAATAATCCATGAAAATTTGGCAACATATTAATGAGGATTAATTTGCCCGTCCAAAATTTGAAGCCCGGAATCACCACATACCTAAAACGAAAAGGATTTTGTTAATCTTGGACACTTCTCTCTCTCTCTCTCTCTCTCTCTCTCTCTCTCTCTCTCTCTCATTATATAAGCACCTCTAATCCATCCCTATCACAATCAAAAAAATCAAGACACTGTCTGCAAATCATATCGAAGAGTAGTGGATAAAAATTGATCATGGCACTTAGGGTTTTCTTTGTCTTTTTTGTTGTCCTGTTCTTCTTGTTGAGTGGACAAGGTAAACGTACTAGCTACTAACATCAATCCTTATTTTTCGCTTTAATTTCTTTTTCATGACTACTGTTAGAGATCAATATAGATGCTCGCACGGACCTAGATTATTCAGACCTACACGCATCGCGTCTGATGTTGTCATGCACTTGGTTTCTGTAGTGAATTCACAAAAATTCTTAGTCTCGCTACATACCTTCAATAGTTATTCTTGTATATATAACTTGAAAATAAGTTGAGATATCTCGTTTCAATAGTCCTTGATTTTTTATTTTTTTTTCTTTTGTTTCTATTAGAAATGAGATTTTTTTTCTTAAACCAAACTATTTCCCATAACGTTGATTGATTTATGATTGTTGTTTTGTACATTGTAATAAGTCTAGTTAGCTCATTTAGTCCTTTATTTTACTTTGTTTCTATTAGTTACTAGTATAAGATTTCTTTTTCTTAAACTAAACTTTTTCCCCATAACGTTGATTGATTGATTGATTTATGATTGTCGTTTTGTACACTGTAATAAGTCTAGTTAGGTCATTAGGGGGTGTTCCGCTTTTTAAAAAGTTAACTTTTTTTCAAACGGAGGTAATTTCAAACTCAAATACAATGAAAATGAAAAATATTTTTTTAATTTTTTTTGCATCGTTTAAAAGATCTTAATGAGATCTATCAAACAAGATCCATATTGGTAGAAAAATTATTTGCGTAAATACATGATTTTTGAGCTTGAAATTACCTTCTTTTTCAAAAAGTTCCTTTTTTCCAAAACCGGAACACCACCTAGTCCTTGATTTTTATTTTTTGATTCTATTAGTTAGTACAAGATTTTTTTTTTCTTGAAAAAGGAAGCCATAGAACCATGTTTTAAAAAAAAAAAATCTTTTTTGATCAATTGTGAAAATATCCTTTAACCAACTTCAATTTTTTGATGAAAATTTAAGTTTTGTGCTTATTTTGAGTTCCATTTATAGGAGTTATGCATTATAAACTTTGTGACAAAGTAATAAAAAGTCTAAATTACGTAATCTCTCATTGTCGTTGATTATGAAAAAACAAGTTTTCATGACTACGATCACAGAATGCTCCCACTCTGTCAAATTCCAGAATCCGCCATTGCGTCATGCACATCTAAATTCAAAATGGTACTCTCATGTCAGTGTCACAAGCACTATTGTTTGTTTTGTGTGCAGGTTATGCACAACCATGTAGTCTATCTTCAGTCATTGTGAATGTAGCGAAAACCGGGCGGGTTGCGAAGGGAGAGCCAGAATTCCAAGTGGTTGTAAACAACACATGTATATGCACTCAAACTGATCTGGTTCTAAGCTGCGATGGGTTCACAAGTTATGAGCCATTGAAGCCTGAAGTTCTAAAGAAAGTAGATGGTGGATGCCTTGTCAACGATGGGGAACCAGTATTTCGAGGGTATCCATTCAACTTCAGTTATGTGGGGACATTACCCACCAAGAAATTCACCCCTGTTAGCTCTCAGATCAGCTGCTCCTGATCGCAATTATAATACAGTGTCTCTCTTTTTCAAGTTGTAGAGAGAGAACTTATCAAAAAAAAAAAAAAAAGTTGTAGAGAGAGAGAGAGAGAGAGATGTGATACGTAATAATTTAGGCATACTGATATTGCTGCTTTGGATTTGCATAGAGGTATGATCAATAAAAAAAACACAGTTGAGTTTCAGTTTAATAGGAACTTAATTTATACAGTTATTGGCTATCCCGAAGTGATTTCATCTTGAAAATATGGGCTTTATAGTCCATAGTTTAGCGGAAACGGCTCTGAGTTTTCTCATCTCGGTTTTCTATTAGTGTAAAAGATTTTTTTTTTTTATAGGCAACAAAATTTTATTAAGACTTGACAAATAGTACATCAAGTTGGAGGAGGGAAGACAGAGAACCAAGGTTCAAACACCTTAGGGGCAAAAGCCCGAACACCTAAAAGCCGCAAATGCCCATAACTAAAATAATAAGCCTAGCCCAAGACTCAAAACCATAGGGGCAAAAACCCAAACACCTAACTGTCTCAAAAACGCTCATAGCTGAATAAATAAGACCAACTCAATGGTCAAAACCAAGTCCTAAACCAAACACCCCTAAACGTCGCCTTGACACCACTACAAATAGCAACACAAGAGCACACACATGCACACAGCTAGCTCACCAAAGTATTAGATCACCCCACACACCACCTCCTAGATCCCAAACCCATTAGAAAGCTAAAAAGGACCTATGCCGAACCCTTACTTTTGAGTTTATTCCTTTGGAGAGGAGCGAAAGAATTGTGTAAAAGATTAATGTTCTTCGGAGAGTCATATGTATTTAGGGGTTCACATCCTTTTCAGTCCGAGTTTTGGACTAGACGATATAGTCTGAATTTGAATCATATATGGAGATATATTCAATGGAGAAGAATTGCTTATTGACTCTTAACTTTGCTTAAAGGCCGAATGGTTAGATACAGTAATCAAACAAACATAAAAGCAGAATGATACTTCTTCCGTCCCATAATTTTAGTCCCAATTGCCCCAAAGAACTTCTTAAAATTCTAATTTTTGCCTGTATCATGTGGTCTGATCAAGTGATTAACCCCACTTGTTAATAAATCATGGCTCAACAGCAAATAATAATAATAATAATAATAAATCATGGCTCCATCGCTGGGCATAAACCTGTATGATGAAGAGAACAAGCATGAATCACATCAAGGCCCTGTTCCGTTAGTGAGAAAGGAAAGTACGCGAATGTCTTAATAATTACTTTTTTAGTCCTATAATTTTGATGTCTAGCTCCGGTTAATTAGCAAACATGTTGTAGGATTAACTTTCCCATTAAGATTAGTTTTTCCTCCGAACATATCTCTTGTAAAAAAAACGAGTTCGTGAAAGAATCGTACTTCTGCATGCGCTAGTTTTTACACACTTGAGCTATTATTTTTCAACTTTTCTCGTTAGATTTCTCTAATCGAATGAACTCGTAAAAGAAAGAAGTTTTCATCTTCCTTTACTTCACTTTATCATAAATTTTGGGGGAAACAATTTTCCACGCCAATTTCTTGAAAAGTGCAAGGAGAACTGCAGAAGAAAATAAGGTTAACTTCTTTTCCCAATTTTACGTACTTTGGTAGTTTTGGAAAAATTGTAACATTAGATACCGTCGAAAAGTTCAATATATATTTGGCTGATAGGCCTGCAAATGAATCAAGCTGTTCCTGAGTAACACGTGGCTCGACTTGTTTACTAATCGAGCCGAGCTCGAGTTTTGGGCTCGTTACTAAACAAACCGAGCTCGGCACTTAAAAGCTTGGCTTGGCATACAAAATTAAAGCTCAGCTCGTTTGTATAGGCTTGGTTTGTTAAGGGATCGGCTTGTTTACAAACGAGTCGAGTTTAAACTCGAGTTTTATGTTTATTTAGTAAATGAGCCAAGTTTGAACACTACGACGATCGGCTCGGCTCGGCTTGTTAACACCCTTAAAATGGTTGATTACCGTAAAACAATGTGAAATTCATTTTGGGAATAATCAATTAAGTAGGTTTTGATACCCTTAACAAAGTTGGAAATAACTTCAAATTTTCTCCTGGATTTTCCAAATTAAATCTTCCTCAACCCTATTGGCTATTGGCAATCTCTAAAGATATCAAGTTAAAGCTTTTATCTTACGTTTTGATTACACCCTTTAATACATATTCACACACCTACTATTGTCAGTCCATTGGGCTGATTTTAGAATTTTCCCATATAAAATCATGTTATGTCTTCTATAGGTGGAATTAATTGGATTTCACTAGATTGCTAAATTAATTAAAATGGATGTGGTTTTACGTAACAAAAATACTAACAGCAGGGACAATTTACAGGAACCACGCAAAGACAAATGCGTTTGGCCCCATTTTGAATCCCGAAAAAATCTAGAAAAATATCCATAAATTTTTGAATATTATTTTATGGAGCCTTGTAAAAAATCAGCTCCAGTAGATATCGATAAGTATTACTTTTGGATTCGTAGGGGCGAACTAATTTAGCAATCTAGTGAAATCCAATTAATTTCGTCCTACGAATCCAAAAGTAATACTTATCGATATCTACTGGAGCTGATTTTTTACAGGGCTCCATAAAATAATATTCAAAAATTTATGAATATTTTTCTAGATTTTTTCGGGACCCGAAATGAGACCAAACGCATTTGTCTCTGCGTGGTTCCCTGCAAACTGTCCCTACTGATAGCAGGACTCTTTACCTAAGGTAAACTGACCCACCCATGCTGATCAAAAACAAAATAACAGGTAATATTGACCAAACAAAAATCGATTTTCCCGGCGTTTTAAAAATTCCGGGAAAAGTCCAAAAAAACATGGGGGGAAATCTTTCTGGCATTTTTTCTGGTATAAACTGTGACGCGAATAATAGCGAGTAGCAATCTTTCCCGGTGCATTTTCCCGACATACGTTGATCGAACGCCCGTAAAAGTTTTTCAGCAATGTTTTCCGGTTTTTTTTCTCTAAACCCCGGCAATATATAGGTTACACGTACGTTTGGTATCTGACCACTCTTAAAGTTCACCTGATTAATTACACCCTGGCAACATATTACAGTAATGAGGATTTGCCCATTCAAATTTTGAAGACTAGAAATAATAATAATAATCACATAGTAGGGAAAGACTACAATACACACCCCTTATTTGGGTGTGTATCATATGCACCCCCCAAAATGTTATGAATTATAGAAAAAATGTTACGAATTGTATTGCTAAAAAGTTACGAATCGTATAAAAGTTACGATATACACTAAAATGTTATGAATCATAATGAAAATGTTACGAATCGTACTACTGAAAAGTTACGAATTTTAGAACAAAAGTTACGAAACATGTTAAAATGTTATGAATGAACCATAAAATAGGTGCATATGGTACACCCTTTTAAGGGGTGTGTATTGTAGACTTTTCCCACATGGTACCCAAAATCAAAGGATTTTGTTAATCCTGGGGAGTCTTCTCTTCTCATTATATAATTAGTACGTACCAAGCTATAGTCACAAGACACCTCCAAATCAGAAGAGTAGGGGCCGGGATCGATAAAAATGATGGCACTTAGGGTTTTCTTTGTCTTTCTTCTTGTCCTCTTCTTGAGCGGACAAGGTAAACTAACATCGATCCTTGTTTTTTGCTCGGACCTAGATTCACACGTACACTTGGATGTTATCATATGCACTTGGGTCCCATGGTGAATTCAAGAGACCAGCATGCATTTGGGGCACGCGCCCCAACGCTAAATCAAAAATTCTTCTTGTCTTGCTACATATCTTCAATAGTTGTGCAAGTATAATAGTGCTAAAAATTCTTCTGGTCTCGCTATTAGTTAGTATAAGATTTCTTTTCTTTTCTTAAAAAGAAGAAGTCATAGAACCATGTTATTCAAAAAAAATCTTTGGTGATCAATGGTGAAAATATCCTTAACCAACTTTAATTTATTGATGAAAATACAAGTTTTGTGCTTATTTTGAGTTCATTTATAGAAGTTATGCATGATAAACTTTGTGACAAGTAATAAAAGTCTAAATTACGTACTCTCTCATTATTGTTGATTACGAAAAACAAGCTTTCACCACTACGAGATCACAGAAACCTCTCACTTTGTCAAATTCCAAAATCCGCCACTGCGTCACACACATCTAAATTCGAAATGGTACCCGAATGTCTGTGTCACAAGAACTATTGTTTGTTTTGTGTGCAGGTTATGCACAACCATGTAGTCTATCTTCAGTCATTGTGAACGTAGCGAAGACCGGGCGGGTTGCCAAGGGAAGGCCAGAATTCCAAGTGGTAGTAAACAACTCATGTATATGCACTCAAACTGATCTGGTTCTAAGCTGCGATGGGTTCACAAGTTATGAGCCATTGAAGCCTGAAGTTCTAAAGAAAGTAGATGGTGGATGCTTGGTCAAGGATGGGCAACCAGTATTTAGAGATGAACCATTCAAATTCAGTTATGTGGGGAAATTACCCACCAAAAAATTCACCCCTGTTAGCTCTCAGATCAGCTGCTCCTGATCGCAATTAGAATACAGTGTGTCTCTTTTTCAAGTTGGAGAGAGAGAGAGAGAGGTGATAATAATAATTTAGGCATACTGATATTGCTGCTTTGGATTAGCATGGAAGTATGATCAATAAAAAAACGCAGTTGAGTTTTAGCTTAATAGCAATTTTATACAGTTATTGCCAATCCCGAAGTGATTTCATCTTGAAAATCCATAGTTTAGTGGAAACGCCCCTGCATTTTCTGCTATTAGTGTAAAGAGTTGTGCTACGTGCGCAGCAAGCTGTGTACAGCAGGCTTTTTCTCCTGCCTCGGATCGCAAAAAGATGATCGGAACCGTTCATTTTGTTCAAAATATAACGTTTTAGGTCTCCGTAAAAAATGAGTTTCGTTCGATACCGTTAGAGGCGTTAACAAAACACCCAAAATCACTAGCTAGGTCCTTTGGGATCCAATATTTGGTTTTGGAAGATGGGGGTTGCTGCTCTTCTAATTACTCCAACTAAATTCTCCCAATGTATGTTGTTTTTTGCCCGTTTGTTTCCCTTCCCTCTTCCTAGATCGATAGGAATTGAAACACCTGCTAGTAATCTATTACTCCTACGTTCTTGTAGCCTAAAATTTGGCAATTTTATTTTCCTTTTTCTTTTCTTTTTTTCTCCTGAGATATGTCCCTCGTAAGTTGTATATTCGGTTGGTCTTTTTCTATTTCAAGCGGATTTACCAAAAAAAAAGTGAAGCAGAGAAATTTTAGACTTATGTAGGTTCATTATATTTTTCTCAATAGTTCTCACCAAAATACAGTAACATAGTAGGAATTAGTGACAAGTCTCAATCTTTTCTAAATCTTAGGAAAAGGCGTTGTATAAAATGATACATCACCAGTTTCCATTCTAATGTACTCGCATAATTGACCCCCATAAAACACTCTATTTCTCGCTTTCAATCTTCATTCTCACTAATTCTAGTAGACTGAGATTGACGTTTTCGCGTTCACACCCGTGCATTTTAAGCTCCTTCCTGCAGCCAAACCACGGAACAAAATGGAGAAACAACACACAAACTAAAAACAATCTCCCTCTGACGATACACAACCATGGTAACCAACCTACCCATCAGAATCATATTACAAGATGGCCATTTTTTCCCATTTTTCGAACTGAGATACCATTCAAACCTTCACAGTAGTAATCCAAACTTTTCTCATACCATCATATAGACAACACATCTCCGAGTTTCAAACAGATATAACGGTGTCAAGGTCCACAGCTTTTCAACATGAAACACAAGAAGATGAACCGGAACCCTGAAAGCAGATTTAGCACTTACTCCATTGTGTTATAACGGTGTTTAGGTCCGCAGCTTTTCAACATGAAGCACAAGAAGATGAACCAGACCAGATCGCTTTTAGCACATACTCCATTATGCAGCAAAATCCAATTCAAAACAGAAATAAAATCCGCCAGGAAAATAATGAAGCAAAACTCCAAAATTAATACATTAAACATCACTATAGTTTTAAAACGACCTGCCCTCAACGGAAATGACAACTGCCAGTTCTTACGCAAAACGCTGACAAAATAGAAAAAATTCCAAGATTGAAGAAAGCCCTCAAATTGCCTTATCCTAACAAGTGACAACATAATTGTGATTTCACTCTCTTAACCCATCCTTTGAGCAACCTCCTTAGCAAGAACCCTCTCTTTAGCCTTGGTCTTGGCTTGGGATTTTGAACCCATTATACCACCACCCCACTTCTTCCTGTACTCGTCATACTTGTCATTGAAGTTGGCCTGAAACAGCAAGTAGGAAAAGTGAATGATTGTAATCAACAATAAACCGTCACAATCGTTTTTCCCAAAAAAAGGCTAATAATTCTGCAAACCTTTATAGCCTCCAAGATTTTGCTGAATTCCAACTTGTCTTCATTCTTGACAGTGGTCAAGCACAGAACTGCCGCAGTTTTCTGATGGACAATCTGTCGAGAAAGGCTTAATTGATTAGTCCACTAAACCTCAAATTCTGGTTTCATGGAACAATAAAGAGAAAATAGGGGGGACACTTACAGTGCCCAAACGAGCTTTTCCTTTCACAATGCAGTATGGGATCTCCATCTTCCTGCACAATGCAGGAAGCCAGACAACCAGCTCTATTGGGTCCACATCATGAGCAATAACCACCAATTGTGCTTTGTTCTGTGAAAATGAACAGGTTATAACTGTCACTTTTGAAAAAAGAGAAAACTACAGCCCGTCTTCCAGACTAACAATATCTGACTAAAGCAAAACCATACTTGCTCAATAAGGTAGGTGACATGGTTAAGACCATATTTCACAACAATAGGCTTCTTAGCTTCAATAGGTTTTCCTTCAGTCTCAGCCTGAGCTCTTTTCAAAAGTCGCTCCTTTTTTGCTGCTTTATCCTCAGGCCTATACTTGAGAAGCATCTTACACAAACTCGTTGCTACATATTGTTGAAGGAAAAATTTGTCAAGAGAGTGGAAACAAATTACTAATGGAATACAAGAATTAGCAATAAGAATTATCCTGCAACAGTGGAAATGGCCCAACATACATGTAAACATAACACTGCAATTTATGAACCTAGCCAGATGCAAAGCAACTGGGCAAGTTTTGTTAAAACCAGCAAAATGATCGGATGTAATAAGTCCAAAACAACTGGGACTAATGCATTAAAAGCGCAAGGCTCAAAAAGAAGATTGTGTACAATGCCCAGACATATCATGTGCAAGTAATAAGAAAATGCACACGCGGCTCAATAACTTAGTCCCAGTGTAAGGTGTGCACACAGAGCTACCTTAACTTTGCTTAAAGACTGAATGCTTAGATACAGTAACGTTTGCAAACAAACATTAAAGCAGAATAATACAGAGTGCTATTTTTCACATTGTTTATCGGAATACTCATGTAAAAACTTGCAAAATATTCACCTCCCCAAATCAATATCTCCACCAACAACAATATCCCTTTTCATCAACAAAAAGGCTCCTGGCACTGATTTTGTTTTCTAGATCAAAACGTTATATGCCTACGTGAAAGAAAGGTGTCGCAACAGATTAATTTTATTATTGAACATACAATTTCCTGGTTTGTCAGATATGAATACTGTCAAAGATGAGCCTAGCGAGGTACTTATAGATATCCACAAATATGAATGGCATATCTGAGAAGGAAAAGATCCCTGCCATTTTTTTCCTATCCTCGTGTAGAGGGAATTCAGCAATACAACACTGCAAGAGTACTATAAAACTATGTGATACAGGCAGACACTAAAGTGGTTAATTAATGACTTTTACCAGTCCTATCATCGTTCTATCATGAATTCGTGATGATACATGTATGAAGACTCCCCATTTTCCCTTTGAGCAACTAAACATGAGGAACAACAGAACTTTCCCTATCATTCCTCACATTCAGATAGCAATAATCAGTCCAAGGAAAAAGTGCTTCACTCCATTTTGGTTACCTCATTTACAAGGATCAGTGGTAAATGTGCCCGTAGGCATCTATCATAACAGTCCTTAGCAAATAAATTGCTCACAGGGTAAACAAATACAAAAAGGAAACAAAGAATGACAATTTGTGAAGATCCCTGGAGTTCATAGTTGATACAACCACAGTTTCCCTCAAGGCAATAAATCAAAATTTAAAGTGAAAAGCATACAAGATGGAAAAAGCAGTCAAATGTAATAAAGTAATAAACACAACAAACCAAGTACGACATTATGCATACTTAATCACACGAAGTATACTATAGTCTGCAAACAAGGACTTGATCTCTCGTGAAGGTACATCTACACATTTCCTATCACTAGTTCACAACTCAATTGATTTCATTCAACGATTCAAGGTCCAAGTAGCTTCTTAACTCGTACAATCCATTCACATAGGTCCATATTTCATGCTTTAACAATAAAATAAACAATTAGAAGCAATATGGTTCCAAATTCCGACTTCTCACCCAAGTTCTTGTCAAGTGTCTTGGTGAATTGGTTCAATGGTGGTGGGACCTTCAATCGCTGATTGAGGATCCTTTTCTTCCTCTGAATCTGAACACCCTTCGGCCACCTCACAAACCGATGCAGATCCTTCTTTGGAGGCAATGCCCCTCCTATCCCAAACTGCTTCGGACGCTTCTCATACAGCGGGTTCACAACCTTCTCCTGCATAATTACAAGCACAGCAATTTTAGCAACGAACTGCGGTAGCTTCAAGCCCCCAAATTTAATCTACTTCTGCGGGCCCCAAACTTTTTATACTCTAATATTATGCTCATACACAGAATTAATATGATAGTTTAATAACTAACTTTGCCCCTAAATATGTTAAAATTTGTGATGAAAACGCAAAAATAGAGATCTTCAAGTAATACAAACCTTTTAAACTGATAAATTGATAATTAAGTTTTTGTATATTTGTGTGTTTAAATACTTCCAATGCTTTGATTTTATTTTTTCAGAACTATTTTATTTGCGGATTATATAGGGACCCGAAAACTCAAAGCTGACCCTAGCAGAAACAAAACTGCATAGGAATATCAACAACGTGCAAATGCATCTACGAATGGATAAACGTAATAACTGGTTCGTACCGGCTTCTTCTTAGCTGCTACGACTGGTTTGACACCTTTCTTTGGGGCCTGCAAAGCACAAATGAAAAGAACAACAAAGTTTAGAACAAAAATGATCGGAAAAACGGGTTTAAGAGAAAATCGAATAACAAAATTTCTCCAGTGAACTAAAACATGGTTTAGCAGAAAAGATAACGACGATGAGCTCCAGAAATGCAACCATTTACAAAGATCGTGCAAAAGCTACGGAAAATCTACGAACGGATTGAGAGAGATCTGGGCTCACCATTTTCCGGAGGTTTTAGCTGTCTCTTCTGGGCTTCAGCTACTAGGGCTTGAGGACGGCTGCGGAGGGAAAACCCTAAAACCTAGAGAGACAAGCCAGCGAGAAGGAAGTGTGGTGGATTTTATAGTGGTCTTCATCTTAAACCGGCGTCGTCTTGTGGATAGCCCTAGTTCTCTTCTCTTGTGAAGGAATTGGGCCGTATCAACTGGGCTGCTATGTCAATCGGGCCGTTTTGGTTTTTGTCCGAAGACCCTGAAGGCCCAACATTAATGTCCATGCTTGGATTGTAAATGAACCGAGCAGCTCGTAAGTTCGAGTTTTCGGCTTGTTCAGTAAATAAGCCGAGCAGATTATAGAGATTTATTTAGTAAATAACTAAGCTCGACTCATTAAAATTTGATCTGAGTTCGAGCTCAAAATTTACGAGCCAAGCTCGAGCTCGACAAAACTCGGCTCGGCTCGTTTGCATGAAAAAAAATACTTTTTAATTTTCGTCAAATAAATTCAGGGGTATGCCACATGACTCATTGGTATGCCATTTCTCAAGCAGAATTTGGGGGTATGCCACATGTCTCTCTTACAAAGAATGTTCTCGATGAACGAACAAAATTGGAGCTAACTCAGTTGATCAGGACTTTTGTATTTCACTAAGAACTCAGGAGTTCGAGTCTCCCTATTTGCGTGTGGGTATTTTTTCTTTAGAGGGCTTTTACTTTCTTTCTTTGTTTCTACTTTATAATGAGCTTATTTCTTGTATTTATTGAGTTGTTGAGTTTGATTGTCTCGTGGACTCTCACAATTGATGTAGTGTCCCAGGTTTGTGCTATATAGTTCATCTGATGTAAAAACGATCTCTTCTATCGATTGACAAAAGAATTATGAACAAAATTGCACTACTTTGTTTGATTCTCCTCTAAAAAATAATCTCTCTAAAATTTTGATTGTTTCGTCATCCGTGTTTTTTTATTTTTAGTGATTTTTTTGTCAATTTTTTTACTTTTTGAATATACATAACGTACTTCTATTAAAAAAAATAATTTGTTAAAATATTAAGAAAATTTACTAAAGACAAAAAAATTCGCAGACCTATAAAACTTTTAGAAAATTATTATCCAATTGCACTCTAATTGTTAAAATGTTTGAAAAACTTTTAAATTCGTCATAGACAGCACAAAACACAAATAGATCACCCAAGCATCGGCTCACTAATATATTATTACCTTCAACCCAAAATATTATTTGTCCAATCCACAATAGGAGTACTTGAAAACGTAGTACTTATTTTTAAGAAAGAATTAAAAAATTTCATCAATCCAATAAACATCGGTAGGAATCGGATCTTTTTTTCGGTCCAAGTTTTGGATTGGAGGAAACAATTCTAATATGGACCACACATTGTAAAAATCAATGGTTCAGATCTAATCAGAGACTTTTCGAGTGAAAAATCTATGAGCAGATCCGAACAATTAATTGCGGCATTGGACGGTTTAAAATTCGACTGTCCACTCTGTTAAAAAAAATAATAGTATCAATAACTTTTTAAACTTATGAAAAAATTTAAATTTAAGTAGTAGTAGTATATTCTGAAGTGATAAATTGTTTTTTAGACTGGACAAACATCTGGATGAGAAAATTTTCAATGCGAGAAAATGTTGGATGCAATTTTTATTTGTAATGACTCTCTTATAATGTGAGATCTACGATATACATAAAATAAAATTCAGATTGAGGGTGCTACAAATAACGTTGTATTAAAGATTTGAACTTTGCTTCTGAATTTCCGGGGAGAGAACATCGAGCGACACTGAAATTGACAAACCCACCAACCGAAAAAAGCGCCATTCACTTCCCATTTCTGCACTCTATCCTCCGAGCCTGGAGAAACGGTGGTCGTTGCGGCGGTGATTTGATTACTGTAAGTCCAACACCATTAGCAACGACATGGACAACAAGAACGTCATCGTCTGCGACAATGGCACTGGGGTAACGCTCTTTCCTGTCTTTCTCTCTCTACCCAATCTTCCATTCTTTCGTTTGATCCCTTGAATTATCAGAAACCCATTTGCTATTTCCGTGGGAATATAATATAACCAAATAAATAAGATGGGATTTCATCCCGATTAATTGTCCTTAAAGTCCAAGCTTTTCTTTATAATTACGGGGCTTGGTAGGATTTGGGTGATCAGGGGAACGAATACATGTCAATTAATGGTCAAGCAAAAAAAAAAAAAGAAAGAAAAGTTGGCAAAATCAAAGTCTTGAAGAGCAATTAGTGGTTTTTGATCTACCCAAAAAAATTAGTGGTTTTTGAGGTTTGTTTTTGTTGCCAAACCCTTTTTCGGTGGTGTTCATTTGGATGATAGATGTCTTATATTTGAGTCTTAAAGAGCAATTTAAGTTCAATGAGATTGAAAGATTTCACTAACATGTAGCATTTTTTGCCAGACTTCATGGGTATGTCAATGAATTTTCAGTTGTTGATATTGGACTTACTGAATGCAGTATGTCAAGTGCGGTTTTGCTGGGGAAAACTTTCCCACCTCTGTGTTCCCTTGCGTGGTGGGAAGGCCGATGCTGAGATATGAAGAATCCCTCACGGAACAGGAGCTGAAGGTGCCTATATGCTTCTGTTCAGAACTTCTACATTTTTGTCTGTAGATAGCTTCGACACTTAAACTTGAATGAAGAAAGTGATGAACATCCTTCAGTAGTTTTACGTTGTCTAGTTCTAACTGCTTGTGGGAAATGGCAATGCTTAATCTTTTTGCGATTCGTGGTTGAGAAGATCCAGAAACTTCTTCCCAATTTCATTATAAACCATCATCTCATATGTTCCTACAGGTGTATACTTTTTATATATTCATATAAATTCCATTCAAAAATTCAAGCTGTATAGTGATGATATTGGAGAGTTGTTGCAAAAGGCACGCTCAGAAGTGTTTTTGTGTAGTGTTAGTCATCAGAGAGAGCTCAAAATTCATCGCTTTTATTACGATTCGAATGAGGTACGTAATGGTAAAGATCAGGGAATGAAAGTTCAGGGCTTGTTGGGGTGTTGTGAAAAACATAAGAGGAAAGAAGGTCATTCCTTTTGGTCCCCATAGATGCTGAAGGTTTTATGGTTAATTGATTCATTCTCCATTGGACTAGCATCATGCAAAACTTGCTATACTAAGAATCCTTGACCTAATAGGGCTCTGATGCCCAAACTTCAAATCCAAGACTCTGATTTCTACAACTCATCAACTTCATGTGAAAGAGATTGAGTATATGCAGACACTTAATAGCAAAGAATTAAAGTAAAGCATATATCCTCTAGCCATGCTACAAAACGTAGGGAAAACTCACCCAAGCTATCCGAAGTTCCGAACCATTACTGGACAAAAACAAGGACTCCAAGAGAACAGCATACTAATCCTTGAAATAACCAATTCCTGATTCTGGCTGTTCCCGTGAATTTTCTTAATATAGTTTATCTTATGTACTGCATCAAGTGAACACACATTTCATGCTATTATTGTGTTTTTTCTTATCAAGGAGACATCACAAGTCTTTTGGGTGTTAATCTCTGAATTTTCTTAATATAGTTTATCTTATGTACTGCATCAAGTGAACGCACATTTCATACTATAATTGTGTTTTTGTTATCAAGGAGACATCACAAGTCCATTGGGTGTTAATCTCTGCGAAAATGTTTAGATACAAACTGAGTGCACTGGATCTTTACTTTAGCTATATCGCTTCATCTTGTAGCTTTTTATTACTACTTCTTAACTCTAAAGTACTTCTGAATACGTCTTGTGTGTAGGATATTGTTGTTGGAGACGCTTGCTTAGACTTGCGGCATCAATTAGATGTTTCTTATCCAGTCACGAATGGTATTGTGCAAAAGTGGGACGATATGGGTCATGTGTGGGACCACGCTTTTTTTAATGAGTTAAAGGTGAAATCTTTTGCAGTCATGGCAGAAATATGTTCACTTTCTGATTCGCTTTGATAGAAATTAGTTTGTTTTGTTTTTTTGTTGGAACAGAACTGACTTTGTTGCACCTTTTCTTTTAACAGATAGATCCAACAGAATGCAAAATTCTTCTTACCGACCCACCTCTCAATCCCTCGAAAAACCGTGAAAAAATGGTCTACAATTATCTTTCCCCAGAAAGTCTTTTCAGTTTAGTTGTTAAAACCAATTTACCAGTGTTGACATAATATGGGTCTTTTTATCTAACTTAGCTTCATACTGTAGGTTGAGACCATGTTTGAGAAGTACAACTTCGCTGGTGTCTTCATCCAAATTCAAGCTGTATTAACATTGTATGCTCAAGGTGCTTCTAGGAAATATGCAACGCTTAAAGTTCAGAAAATGTTTTCTTTTTGTTTCTGCGATGTGAAATCAATTTTTTACTTCCTTGTAAGGTCCTCAAAGGGAAATGGTAGACAGAACCGGCCTGCCTTTTTGTTGTTCTGACATTCCTTGTTACTATTGTCATTACTTTTATTTCTTATGCTTGTTGCTATTTGAATTGCTCTTATCAACATCAGCTTCTAATTCGTGTTGACAACAAAGTGAGTGATTTCATCTACGATACTTCTTTTTTTCTTTGGAACTATAACAGGTTTACTGACTGGACTTGTTATCGACTCTGGCGATGGTGTCACTCATGTGGTAAATCAATTTAGATCCTTTCCGCAGTATGATTTTGAAGTATGAATCTTCTCTCCGGATCCCAGTTTTTGATGGCTTGATCTTCTTTCCAGGTTCCAGTTGTTGATGGCTATTCATTCCCCCATCTAACAAAACGAATGAACGTAGCTGGTCGGCACATAACTTCTTATCTTGTTGATCTACTTCAACGTAGAGGGTATGTGTCAATATCTTTCTAAGCAGCGTCATTTAGATTATCATCATTCTTTGCATTCCTGTGATTTGGAGTAAGTATTTATGCTTTGATTGCAACACAAGCTTTCTTTTATGAAGGTATGCGATGAATAGGAATGCTGACTTTGAGACTGTTAGAGACATCAAAGAGAAGCTTTGCTATATAAGGTGCACAAAAAATATCATAGTTTGGCATACTTTTTCAAAATCTGTTTGATTGCTTCTTATTGGATCTATTCCCTTGCAGTTATGACTACAAAAGGGAGTATCAATTGGGACTTGAGACTACCATCCTTGTTAAGAATTATACTGTAAGTTAATTCTCTTGTTGTGTCTAATTGTAGAAGATCTTCTATCAGTTCTATGTTACCAAGTTCACGGTTCCTCTATGCGTGTGTGACTGTAACACCGGTAGCATAAAATGTCCCAAGTGTGAGGTTCCAAGCATTCTTTGTAACTTGATTTTTAATTATGTTATAGTAGTTTGATATCGATCTTATTTCATGCTGAATACTTAGCAGTTGAAGTATAAATATCTCTTGTAACAAAAAGTATAATCTGTTGAATATGTTGATTTCATTTGTTCTTCTGACATATGGCTTAGCTAATTCTTTTGCTGGTTAGAATTGGACGTGCTTTTTTGTAATTCATAATGAAATTTTGCTAATCAGCTGCCAGATGGAAGGGTCATCAAAGTTGGCACCGAAAGATTTCAGGCCCCTGAGGCTCTTTTTACTCCTGTAAGTCCGTTCTTTTGCTGTTCACTTGTCTCCAAGCAGTGAAGGAAAACTTGATTGTGTACATGCCTTGTTACATCTGAATATTCCTTTCCATACCATGTCTCTGCTTCTTTTGAATATGGCTTTTCATTTTGTGCTCTTCTACAATTTGGGTGCTTTATGGTAGCCGTTTGTTATAAAAATGGTTTGCTGTGCCACTGCCCATTTAGTTGTCTTAGTTTGTATTGATTAAGTTCTTACCTTGATTAAGTTTGTTATTAGGAGATGCTTATCTCATTTTATTTGGCTTGCCACATGAACAAACAAACCATGAATGGAATATATCTGAATGACATGTATGTATGCTCGCTTGGCTGTGAAAACGAACATCATTGCACTTTTTCACATTATGGGACCTCTACTAGAGAGGCAATGGCCCTAGAACACACATGGCAGATTATGAATAAATATGTGGTCGTAGCCCATGGCAGAGAGACTTGATGGAGTATAGAAACGATGCAGTTGTGACCTTTGTCATACAAAAAATGTTGCTGAGTTGGAAGTTGTAGTAGCTTGATTTAAATATGGTATATTTATTTTCACAAGTTTTGACCCTATTTACATATCTGATCAGAATAGTTAGATTGTTATGAAGGTGCGAGTTCTTGAAGCACAGATTTTGGGTAACTAGATGGTATATTTTGAGCCTTCCTTACAAGTTTTGTACTGATGACTCAGATTTTTATAATCAGATTGGTATGAAACAAACAGTTTTGAGTGCTACTAAAACAATCACTGACAACTGATTGTAGACCAACCCCAAGAATGCTAGTTTTAAAAGCTTTTAATGTACTTGAATTTAAGAGCTAGGAGGTCACACAGATAAAAGTTAAAAGGTGCTTTCCTCTTGCAGGAGCTCATAGATGTTGAAGGTGATGGAATGGCTGACATGGTATTTCGTTGTATTCAGGAAATGGATATTGATAATCGAATGATGGTATGTGGAACTTTTCATTGCAATAATGCCTACTTAAAAGATGGGATCTCCTCTATGACTTTTGAAAATACATGGAACTGTCTATCTTGCTAGCGCTCGGAACAAAGAGCTAGCTTCCAGCGAGCTACGTGCATAAGATTCTTGGGAGGTGTGGCTCCAAGGAAACCCAATCCGAATCAATTGCATTAGTGCTAGCGCACTACGGCTTTTCAGCCTCTAGATGTTTGATAAAGATACTCTAGCCATGCTATAGATGTAGCTAATAAAGAAAGTCAAACTCGGGCACTTCAACTCACAGATGCCATATCCCAAGAGTTCTTTCTCCATGGCTAACTAATAGCTGAAACATAACTAATAAATGACTGAACCAAGTAAAGGGGCAAGCCAAGACCAGCTGAAGGAAGGGCTTCATAGGCCATAGCCTTAATATTTATTAAAAGGGGAGCTTCTTATTATTATATTCTAAACTAAGAAGTTAACGGGGCTGGGAATCGCAATAATTGAGAAGTCCTCCATTGAATGGGTGGGAAAGACGGGTTCGGAAATGGCTGGATTAGCAGGAGGAAGGGTGGCCCCACCCTGAAACTAAAGTGTATGTACATAAATAAAGAGCCTGGTTATGGCATTTACTTGATAGGGCTCCTTCCCATCTATCTTGACCGGGAAGAAGGGGGAGATTCTTGTGGAAGTCCTTCCCACCCTTCTCTATTTTGAGGGATCCCTCATATTGAGGATTCTAGGCTTCGCAGACTTGTAAGAAAAGGCTAGGAACAAGAAGAGGGTCAGTAGTCTCTGCCTTTGCTTCTTTTTGCTTTCAATGGGACTACGCCATGTCATCTTTGACCTTATTGAAGAACATATTTCAACAACTTCTTTTCTTTCAAGTCTGTTAAAATACGCCAAAAGAGAAGGTAAGGTCGGCCTTTGCATATTATTTTTTATTCCCTCAAGAAGTGAAAGATGAAACCTAGCAGCTTATTGTCTTGTCATGGTAAGTGCTGGTGCCTTGGCAGTTATGACCGCTATTCATAAATGTTTGTGTTTTGATTAAAAAACGAACATGCTTTGCCTGGACATGTGCATTACCAAACTGATTTATGGAACGCTTGAGGTGGTTAGTCCACGAGAGAACCAAAATATGTTCCATGAAAAAAAAAAGAGAGAAACTTCTGAGAAACAAAATTTATCATACAGCTTTAGAGGCAGGTCCTGGAGGCCTGGGGCCATATACTCTTCATATTGAATTTGAATTATTTCATGTATCTTTTAGCTCCTAATTTAATCTAATTTTGGCAGCTCTACCAACACATAGTTTTAAGTGGAGGGAGTACTATGTATCCTGGATTGCCTAGTCGGTAATAATCTTAAATCTTTTTTCCATTCCGCTGCTTTCTTCTTGTTGGTATCTTCCTATTGTTTCTCGTAAGTTCTATTTGCATGGAGTTTCAACTTATCAGACTTTTCAAATTTTAGCCCACGTAATCGTTGTTTTAGGTTCTTCATTTGGCTCTGGGTTCTTTATAGAAACTTCAATTTTATATGCGTTACAATCTTAGAACTAAAAACAAATGGTATCTTGCAATCTTGTAATATTCTCCTATCCATATTTAGTTGATCTCTTCTGGTTGTTCCTTACTAGACGTGTGTGGCTATGTAATTTTAGATACATTAGGATCTTCTGGCCTTCTGAATAGTGGTCTGACCATCCTCTACCTTTTAGCATGTGGCTTTTTAATTTGGGATGCATCAGATCTTCTGGCCTTCTGAATAGTGGTCCGACCATGGAGATTTGTAGTCTTGTGGTTTCTGTAATTTCTTGTGCCTGGACATTGTTAAAGTTTGTTGTTCTTTTTTCATTTTCTACAGCCTGGAGAAAGAAATTTTAGACCGTTACCTTGAAGTTGTTTTGAAGGGAAACAAGGATGGGTTGAAGGTAAGATCTGAATTACCCATGAATGAAAAGAGAAAAAAAGGAGACGGATAAAAATCAGATTCTTTAAAATGTCAATCTAATAATGAGGGTATCATTCCATATCCAAGTTCACTAGTCAATTTGATCTTGATCTGATAGGGTAATCTCCTTGTAGTTGTTTTCCGGAATTCCAAAATGGAGCCTTACTGGGGTATCCACCTCGGGTTAACTTGTTCAGACGGAGACTAAATGTTAAAATGCTTTCAGTTTTCATGTCTTTTAGCTGGATTATTTGGCTAGAGGGAACCATTTGTTTTCGGTAATCCGAACTTGTCCCAGTGAGTAGGATGGAATGCGAGGAGGAGTGTGATAAGCTGAATTTTGAAGTTCTCTTCAAACACTATGCATCAGGCAGTACACAAAATAGAGATGTGAGGGCCAGTGGGATCGGCCACTGTACAATTGAAAGAAATTGAAATACTTTTTGGTGATGAAGGTTAAAATGGTTGTCTTGTGTACGATGTTTTTATAGATACAACGAAGATATCTAGACAAATAAATGAACAACTAACATATTCTTGTAGACAGTTGAATAGACGACTAAAGATATGCTTTTGACTTGTTTATTAGTGAGGAGTTTATGTAGTTTCCACTTGACTCAGAAACTACAGTTAGTCACAAACTCAATTTGTCGTCTTCTACTTCTATTGTTACAGAAACTACGGTTGCGAATAGAGGATCCGCCACGAAGAAAGCACATGGTGTACCTTGGAGGGGCAGTCCTGGCTGGAATTATGAAGGTATAGCTTTATCTCTCAAAAAAAAAAAAAAAACCTTTTCTCTCTCTGCAACTAGGGTTTCCGTCGGGGGGAGGAGGCG
>BPLS01000130.1:1239223-1252080 GCA_019656275.1 Rhododendron kiyosumense
CTATTTCCCCTCTTCCTCCTCTCCGTTGCTTGCGTGTATCCCTCTCCGTTCTGTGTCTTAATTAAGTGTAGATGAGCGGCGTCCAAGCTCCGATGGTGGCGTGTGGGTTTAGTTCCGATCCGTCTCCTTTTTAGCTCAGATCTGGTAGATGGTGGCCAATGGCAGACAATAACGATAAGGATGGGTTAGGGTTTTACTTTCTATCTTATTTTCCTTAGTTTGGCTTCTGTTTCCAGCTGGTCTTCCCAGTCTGGCGGTTTTCCCGGTCTGGTTTCCCATATCCAGTGGGTGATGGTGGTGGGTAATAATTCCTCAGTTTTTTTTTATTTGTGCTTTGGCCCTGGATATGGTATCGTGCCCCCTGTGGTCATGTTGCTGACTTTGTTGGCGTTCTCTCAACACCATGAGCCTGCCGGCATTGGCTTTTAGATAGCAGATCTATGGAGGAGGTCTCCATCAGTGCTTTGTGTAAATCGTCGAATGGGATATCTGCCAGCCTTAGGGGATTGTTTGTCTTTATCTCAAACTCCAATTGTCCCGAACTTTGTTTTCGGTGTGAAGAGAGCATTTGGCTCTTGTTTGGATTTGGGCATTAGTCTGCCTTTTCGTGTTTCTTGTTTATCCTTAGTGTGGAGGTTTGGCTGTATTTTCCTTTTCATTGTGCCGCAAGGCTTTTCATGAAATGCAATTCTTCATGTCGGATCCAAAAAAATAAAAAATACAAGTAATAAAAATCAAAGATAGGCAGCAGACATTGAATGTGTGGAGAAATTTGATTACTTGTGCAGGATGCACCTGAGTTCTGGATTAGCAGAGAAGATTACCTGGAAGAGGGAGTTGCCTGCCTAAGCAAGTGTGGCCAGACATGATTTTTTTTTTGAAGCAATCTGCTACTGTTCTCATGATAGGATTCTTGTTACTTTCTCTGGTAAGACCAGGCGGGACCAACATAGGAACGATCCACATTGCATAGAGCATTATCATTGAAGCCCTCTAAAGAGTTTGGTGGCCATTGAAACGATCTATTCTGGCGATAACTTTTGGCAAATGCTTCACCATGCCACACTACTTTCAAAAGGAGGGACTTCACCTTGCCATGCCCTTAACGTCTACAGAGAAGTTGTGTTGTATGTATCTTGAAGTTGGTACTCATTTCTGCTAGGTTATTAAGCAGATGAGTTTCGTGTCTATTTGAACGTGTAAATCATTGGAACCATTGTTGTACTAAAATTTTCATTGTATCATATCTGGTCCGTCTAACATACAGGGAAAGAAATTAACTTTTGGAGTTTTAGACCGTACCATTCCAAATTACGTTTGAAATTTGATTGCTTTCATTCGCTTTCTGCTCCCTGTAGTTTACATTCTAATTTCTGCCATCCTGCATTTACATTTTAAACTCTCATTGATCAACCGATGCCCTACTGAGGGCAGAAGAAGTGTTGAGCACTTCAAGGTAATTGCGGACTCCAAAGAAAAAGGTAATCGCAACCTCTGGAGCTACTTGGCTTATGATAGTTTTTTGGTCCCTGGCTTTGCCCACTTACCAGCTTCATATAAGAAAGTGTTGGCTTTAAAGGGGCACATGTTTCTTTTTAACACGGAAGGGTAAGAGAGTGATTCATCAACTTTCTGTATGCATCGTGTAAATTTCCTCCTGTTTGTATATTGTTCCACGAATGATCACAGTTGTGCAGCCTGGAATGCTCAATGGTGCAATCAGGTTAGACACACACTATGCAGCACTCACATGGATCCCACACCCATGTTTGTAAGTGTGCCAAATCGCATGTCTCACCAATTGAAACAACATTTAGCCCTAAACCTCGTGGCAACCCCAGAATTGACAGGAGCCAAGATTAGAGACTGCGGTACAGAACGATAACCTGAACCAAAAACACCACTCACTCCAAGCAAGCATGTTTTACCCCGTTGTTGCCCTTTGCCAGCTGATTGAGTTGTGGTGGTGGGCCTGGTGGCTAGCTATACAATACTCCCAATTTAGGGAAATCAGTAATTTCTGATCTTGCGCAAAATGCAGAAAATAAGCAAAGAACATGAATTCATGTTGTATACACCTTGAGATTTATACAATTAAAAAAGCATGCACCAAGCCACTCAT
Organism: Rhododendron kiyosumense; assembly: GCA_019656275.1. Lineage (NCBI taxonomy): Eukaryota > Viridiplantae > Streptophyta > Magnoliopsida > Ericales > Ericaceae > Rhododendron > Rhododendron kiyosumense. Next base: position 1,241,346 of record BPLS01000130.1, read on the forward strand.
TTTGTTCTACATAATAGAGAGAGAGGTCCAATTTTTGCAGCACTGCCATACCAACCAAATTTGACTCGTGATGCTGACATATAAATGAGAAGCCCTTTTGAGGTTATCAACCCCATTAGCCTTGTATTTCTATATGGAAGGCCTGCAGCTACAAATGTACACAAACACAAAGGAATTTATAAAAGACAAATACATCATAACAAACAAGCATGTAACGAATGAGGTAAGGTACTGTTTGGAATTATTGTCTTTTCCAACTGCCCAATTCAACCGACCAGGTGATCCCAAGAGCCCCACGAGATTAATTCCGAATAACCTTTATCTTCTCACAATATCGAACATCTGCACATGCTATTCCTTGGAGCCTCGTCAACTTTCTTTTCTGTTCAGACAAACAAAACCATTGATTTCAGCAACTCTATTAGAGAAGCAGCAACTCTTTATTGAACAAGTGAAGCATGCATTGTGCATCTTTCTTTAGGGTAATTGCCAATGAACCTAGGTGTTATTGACTAGCATTCCTCTTCTACTCTCTTCTGTCTATGCAATTTAACCCTCAAATCAGTATTTTTGAGCTATTTACATCCACTGTTGAGATGCTGAAAGTAACAGATTCTTGTCAAAAGAGACTTGTCCTATTTCTTATACTCTTACATCATATGATAAAAAAAATAAAAAATTGAACATATCGAACAATACTAGATATTCCAGATAATCAACTTCCATGAGACATGTCCCCTGTAATGTATCCAACAATACACAACAAAAAAGCCAGACAGGACACATGCAACAACACCTAACCAAGCTAAAGATTAAGCAATATTCATGCATAGCAAAACAAAACTTGGAAAATTCTCCGCTGGACAACCAAGAAACTAAATTAGGGAAGAGGCTGTAGAAATGAGAAGTCCATTAACTAAAAATGCAAGCAGCCCACCCCAAGTAACTGGGATTGAGTTCAAGTTGAAGAAAAAATCAAATACTTCTAAAGGGGCCCAAAGAAATCAATTATTAGGATAGTTCAAATTCAGGGAGGCATTACACAAAAAACTTCACTAGCAAGATTGAAACTACCTGATTTTGCTTTTGCTAAAGTCGGCTGCACCACAACATGCATAGTGATGACAGTATTTGAAAGCTCTCCAAAAGGTGTTCTGCATTGGCCAACAGTTTTGCTGTTCTCCAGAATCTTACCAGCGTTTATCAATTTGACATCATTTGCAGCCTTGGGCGCAATTTTCTTATCTAGGTTGAACCAATACAACATCCATATCAATTTACAGAGGGGAAAAAGCTAAAATGGAATTATATAAAATGAAGACATGGGATGGCGGGAATTCAAAGACAGATGATAATCGGGGGTCATAAATGAAGTCCAAATGCCTCTATCTTACTTTATTACTCGACAAAATTACAGAAATTCAAGGCTGAAGAGAATACATGCAAATGGCCACTGGAAGAGAACCGTATCATGAATTCATGATGCTAAGAACTGATGATTGGCATAAACTCGAAAAGAACCATTCTTGAACATTGGAAGAATGATAAGAGCAACACATAGTACACATAAACTCCTTTTTGATAAGCAACAAGAAACATGCACAGTTCTTTTTCTTAGGAAGACCAACAAGGCAACTCTTTGAGCGCATATACTTCAAATCTTAGGATAAGATCTAACAACAAAAACTAAACTTTTAAAAACTAGAGTTCAAGTAAAGTGTGTTGAACCCTAGGTTCATAAACACATGAAGTTTCCTTCATATATCACGACCATCATCCAAGCCCTGTGCATTTGACGCTTCAAGAACTGAAACCCACTTCCTTACCAAGAGACTCAAAGTGAAAGCCTTAGGCAACTAAGTTTGATCCTGAATTTTACACCTTCATTTTCTCAATTGCATAATTCTCCATAAATAACGAAGTGAAATATTATCATCCAAGCACTGACACGTGAGGCTCAGTTTGAATGGAGGGAATCTTGAGGAGGAATGTGATATGACATCCTCATGATTTCCGCGTTTGGAATAGACCGGAATAGGAATGTGATTTCTAGTGACATTAAACAAGGAATTGCTTTCCCTGACCAAGTGAGAATATGATCCCGCCCTTACCCCATGGTAATTTTAGATTTATGTCTCAATCCTTAAAATAAGGAAACATTGAATTAATTTAAACACTGGACAGAACTGCGTCAGGTATAGAATTACAAATAATTTGATTCTTAGTAATCATATTCCTATTTCTCCTTAAAATTGTGGCCATCCAAACATAGCCTTAAAGAAACAACTCCAACATAAAAACTACACATAGTGCACAGAATTGGATACATTAACCCCAAAGGGTTCCACCAAGTGGGGATGACCAAGGGCAGACATAAGGGGATGCCGGTGGGTGCCCAGGCCATAGGATCAGGCCCGGCAAGTCTCTTCAGTGGGAAAAAAAAAGTTCATAAAGTTTCTATATATGCGTGAAACCCCCTAAAATTTCACATCATCAACCATTTTATTGTCGTTGGTACAACATTAAATGGTGGTTACGTATATACACACAATCTCGTCTCGTTTCTCGAAACTAGCAAGTAGCAATATTTATTATGGAATATTTTTTTGTTATTAATACAGAAATGCATGTAATTTGGGCCCTTGCTGAGTGAAATCCTGCATCTGCCACTGGGCATGAGAAAACTTCCTTTCAAATCCCACGTAGGCCAAACATTCCAAACCTTGGGACATATTCCAAACCTTGGGACATAGGTTTTCCCCAGTAGTTAACTGCCCCTGATGTAGTCGAGGTGCACGCAAATTATCGGATATCCAAATTGAAAAAAAGAAGAAGAATTGGATACATTTCAAAAAACGGATTCTAGAGTAATGAAGTTGCACATATGTTTCTAACCTTTAGGCCACTCGGCGACGACTCTCTCCTTAAGCATCGCGACGGTCGAAGCCGGAGAATACTGAAACGGACCGATGTCGGTTCCATCATATAATCGGAACTTAAGCTCCACCAAGTCCTCGTCCGGCATTTGCAACGACCACAAAAATTCTCAAAATCACCGAACCCTCCGATCGAGCTCAGAAACCCCAACTTCAATCGAACCCAAACCTTTCCCACCAATTCAACACCTGGACAACATCGAAACCATCAACAGATACACAACAGCTCTAATCGATTGAAAACCGACACACGTAACACAGAAATTACAGGATTAGATGTGAATTACTACGAACCTGAGACCGAAATGGAACGAGTTTGATTCCAGAGCTTATTCTGGGCTGTGAAGAGAGAGAGAGAGAGAGAGAGAGAGAGAGAGAGAGAGAATTTGAGGAACCCTAGACCCGATCTTAGACAGTGACTGTTGTTTTACTCTATTTCTGTTTTTTTTCCCTAATAAAGGCGCCGGAGGAGTAATTTTCTTTTCGAAAAAAGGTTACTGTAATTTGTTCGGTTATTTTTGCCGCCTGGGAAATTGTAATTTTCCGAATATTAGTGAATTGCAGAGATTTTCCCCCGTGCATTTCGTCAAGTAATCCATGCGTCGTCCCATTATTATTCGAAAAAAGGAACCGATGTTGGAAATCGATGGGCACGCGGGGTCTAATGTGTGTTCCGTACGAATGATTCGAATTGTTTAATAATTTTAAAAAAATGAATGGGTTAGAGAAAAATCAGTTCAATCTGATATGTGTAGGTGTTCGATCTAATCTTTCATTTTTTCATCTAGATTTCGAATTTAAATGAAAAAATAGAAGATTGGATCAAACACCCACACAGCTACTCATATGGGGTTGAGCTGATTTTTCTCAACCCACTCAAATTTTTTTCAATTATTGAACGGCTTGGAGTGGGCCCCGTGGTTGTCGGTTCCCATCGTCGGTGACTCCTGACTCTTGTCGGTTTCTGTAGCAGAATCGCTTAGTTTTTTTTTTTTCCCTTGAGATGTTCCTTTAAAAAAAAAAATTAGATGTATCATGTTCCTCCATAAATGTGCGCTTTAAAAAGTTTTAAGTCTAAATATTTGTAATTGTTCAAAAAAATCCTTCATAAATAAGTATAACTAACTTTGAAATGTTGGAACAAAGATAGTAGGAGTACAATTTTAGTAATAAGTGTATTTAATTTGATTTAAAGCACCTCATGCATGTCTTTTTTCACTGTGAAGGCCAATTTACGTGCATATCAACTAATTCTGTGAGACCAATCACAACGTTAACTTGCCCAATTAAAGCAAGCAAATCAATTTGTCAACGGATCCCAAATGAGTTGATAACACTTGAGAGACGTCAAACTTAAGAACTTCAAATGGCGCAACCCCATAAATTTCAGGCATTGACCACTAGGCTAACCTTTTAGTTTAAATGTATGTCTTCTTCTAAAGTTAGAATTTAAAAGAAACTAAAATTGTATAGGACGGAAAGAGTATGTCACTACGACCGGTTGACAAATTAAATTATTGAGTTCATGTTTGCAGGCTAAATTTTTTATTTTATTTTATTTGCAAAAACGCCCAAAAGGCCGCTAAAAACTTGTTAAAAACCGGCTTATTGGATACATCAATGAACTTCGAATATATATTTTTAAAATTAGTTAGCCTTTCAAATCAAGATTGTATAAAAAAAAAATTAAGCGACTTTGATATTGGATGTTGATCCTATTTATTTAAACTCCTATGCTATTGACTATGTATAAATAAATAAGTTAAAATCTAAACATATTTCTAAAACTCATTTGAACTTTCAAAACCGAGTTTGAGCAATCAAATTGTTTGACTTGTTCATCATCCATATTTATCGCTGACTCAATCATTTTAGGTTTTTATGAGAGGGTGATTCAATTATCTCACTAAAAAATTTTAGAGTCAAAACAACGAAACGCGTGTTGATCTGCAAAAAAATCGAGGCAAACTTGGTATAGTGACTAGTGAGTCATATTTCTGTTCTATTTAATTAATTAATTTTGTTGGTCTGTCTAGTTTCTTTAATTTATAGTATTGGGCCTATTTGGCCACCGAGTATGATGATTCATTTTGAATTGGTCTTTTATTATTAGAGGCTCGATACTTCCCTTGTAAGCTCCGAAAATAATGTTAAAAATACCTGGAAAAATCTTATTTAATCCAGGAATATAAAATCACACGAGTTATAATTTTAATAAGATGGACTGCCAGTAAGTAATTAAGATGCCGTTTTCATTGATATTAATTCCCATATTGTCCATGTTATCCTTGCATAAACGTAATATTAGGATTAATTCCTATATATATTGTCCATGTTATCCTATATTTTTTGCTTTCGTTTGTTTAGCTTTTCATCGTAATTCTTGAGATTAATAATTTATTTTGATAAGATGATCAATAAAAAACGTGGACCGAAATTTTAAAAAGTTCATACGAGATGGAAAAAATATCAAAAATACCAGCTATGTGATATTCTTGCGTCTTTGGTAAATTTTCATTTTGCTTCTGGTCATAACAACTATTTGATTTTTTTTTTGTGCGTCTTTAGTAAATCTTTTATTTTGCTTCGGGTCATAATTTTTTAAAATTTTATTGGAGATAAACTTATTCATCTAGAAGAAGCACATCTCATTTTATTGGGATAGAATCGTTTGGTTGATGCAAGTTTAAGATAACCAAGTACGATTATCATAGATTATTTAATTTGTGGAGTACTAGATTTAAGATAACCTTGTGATGCCAAATATTTTTCTTTCCCCATTCTATACGCCATATGACGTGTGAACCGACATCCTAATGGTTACTGATTCCCTAGGAATTCTTATAAATACTAACATCTCTAAGGAGGGGGCGGGGGGGGGGGGCTGCTGTGCCCGAATTCTGGGCCCACTTCGGTTTCACTCCGATGATCGGAAGCATTCACTTTTTAGAGCTCGTCGAGTAAAACAATTATGCAAAAAATCAACTTAATTGAATATCATTAAGTGCCTGATTGGAACTTTTTTATCTTGAAAAGAATGGATCCGAAACACTTGATCAAATCCACTGTAACCCATGGACTGAGAGTTGTATGGGTTCCGATCAGGCACTTAATGAAATTCAATTAAGCTGATTTTTTGCATTGTTGTTTTACTCGACGAGCTCTATGAAGTGAACGTTTCCGATTATCGGAGTGAGACCGAAGTGGGCCCAAAATGTGGGCATAGCAGCTCGTTGCTGCCCCAAGGGGACAGCAGCCCCCGCCTCCCATCTCTAAGAGGTTAGAAAAATATATAAAGATCGTTTTAAGGGGGGAAAATGTTTGTCAAACCCTCCTTTCACAACTTCGATTGGCAAGAAAGTTTAAGGGGAAAAATGTTTGTCAAATTTTCCTTTCACAACTTCGATTGGCAAGAAAGTTGACTAGCTGGTTTGTCTTTTTATCGGTTTGATTGGCTACGTTTCGATAGCAATTAAAGACTATACAAATTAGGACAAGAAGCAAGAAAAAAAAAACTATCATGTCATCCGCAACATTATCAATACTAACATCTCTAAGAGGTTAGGAAAAAAAAGGTTTTTTAAGGAAAAAATGTTTGTCGAACCCTCTTTTCACAACTTTGATTGGCAAGAAATTGTCTTTTTATCGGGTTTTTTTTTTGAACATCGTTTTTTTATCGGTTTGATTGGCTACATTTCGATAGCAATTATCAAAGACTATACAAATTAGGACAAGAGGAAAAAAAAAGTATCGTGTCATCCGCGACATTATCAATTATGTTAAACTGGTTAAAATTGACAATTAAAACATGGAATTTTTCAAATTAATTTTATTATGCAAAATACCAGAATTTCTCTAAGTATCGAATGATATGAATTATTTTCCAAATAACAAAATTACTGAGTATATTTACAAGGAAAATCATTTTGTGGCTGCGTTGATTAAAATAATGTGGCTATATTGGGTCTCGTACGGCAGTCGTTAGATTAGAGTAATTATGGTTTAGGGTTTAGAGTTTAAGAATTGGCAGCGGATGTTTCATATTCAAGGTTTCGGGGGCCTTCGGGTTGGTGCTGTATACAGTGTTGCATACCTTCGAGCCGTCAGATTGTGCATCCGACGGCTCGGATCTCATCTCGGCAACCAATGATCGAGAGTCGTTCATTATTGAGATGAAATCCGAACCGTCAAATCCTAGATGGCAGCACGGTGTTGCGCACAGCACCATCCCCAGTTGGTTTGTAGGATGTGTTTCCACCTTAAGTTTGAGAAAGGGGCTTTCCGCTTGTGTTCTTCCCGCTTTTGTACATGTTGTGATATGCTTTTGAAATAGAGTTTGTAGCGTATGAACTCGTTTGGACGCATAACTCATCTTGTATAACTTCCTTTGTTTGTTTGTTTTGGAAGTCGATTGTAATTTACTTAGGCCCCGTTCCACAATGCCAAATAAGTACTTATTTTTAAAAAGACAATTTCAAGCTAAAAAATGATGGTTTCATTAAAATCTAAAAATATACAATATGGATCTTATTTGAAAGATCTCATTGAAACATTTAATACGGTGCAAAAAAAATTAAAAATTTATTTTTCATTTGCATTATTTTTCAGTTTAAAATAAGAAATAAGTACTTATTTTTTAAGAAGGTGTTCTGGAATGGGCTTTAAGTTGACTTTGTCTAGTGTTAGCATAGGGAACCTTAAAATGGGTGATACGCAATCTCCATTTATACAGATTATGTCAACCTTCCCGGGTGGGGCGATATGGAGTTACGAGATGGGTAATCCGGGGCTTAAAGGATTCGTTTGTGTTCTATTTTTAAATTCTAAGGAGGCTGGTAGAACTCACCTGTTTGACATCGAGTTTTCTCATGCCCTCGGCACTGCCACGTGGTGTCTTGGAAACATTGAATAATTTTTCCGCTAGATTGGATTTCAGTCGAGTGGCGTGGGTACTGGACCCGTAAAGAGAAGCCCAAGATCAACCCACGACAGATGGGCCTATGGCCCATAGTCAGTAGACCATATTCGTAGAAACAAAAAGCCTACTAACCATGAATGGGGAGAGAGTTTTGGACACTTTTTTGGACTTTGCCATTTAGTTTTGGACATACTACTATTTATTTATTTTTCCCTCATAACTCAGGTGCTCGGGTCAGTTTATACACACCATCACTGATTAGGGGAATCAATCATGCCGCCCACTTGCGAAAGTTCAGATTAAAGTCGAGCAAAATTTTGTATGAACTGACGCCCAAAGAGTTAATATCACTTGAAAAGTTTCAAACTCGATACCGTAGAAAAAAACAAACCTCTAACTCCGAAACTTGAACCACAGGTCCAACCCATTGGTGTTATGGAGATAGTGTACTATTTATCGATTTACACGCTACACTTTTTTTATCTTATGCTTTTCCAGTTCCCTGTTTGTTTTATGGAGTTAACTATAAACCGCTAATTAACAGCTGCTTTGGATATGAGAGAAAAGAAAAGGAAGGAATATTCCTAGCCACTTTTTGGACAAGGAAAAGTAGTGCAAAATAATGAAAAGTGAAGAAAATAGATGAGATATGGATTCATGGGAACTCTTTTTCGTGTACTCATAATTATAAGCAAAACATAGTGTGTAAAATATTGAAAAACTGGTAAATTATTTTGCTAATTTCCTTATCTCTTCACAATAATCCACCGACGAAAAGGAGCGCAGATGAAGAAGTCACTCCGCTTGGTTCCCAATTTTGGGAGTAACTTTCGGGTTCGCCTCCCCTCCAGTTATCTTCCATCCAATCTACTGTCCAGTTTGCAATTTGTGGGCCCATTTTGGGCCTACATCAATTATCGGAACTGTTCATCATGTAGAACTTGTTGAGACAAGTCACAATACCAAAAATCACATCCATCGAATTTGTACTGAATCTGTTCGAAACAAATTTATTTGATAAAATGGAGTTGGGCGGGTTCCTATCTAGTGTGCTCAACACCATTTTTATCAAATAAATGTGTTTCGAACAGGTATCAATACAAATCCGATGGACGTAATTTTTGGTATGGTGGCTCATCTCAACGAATTCTACATGATGAACAGTTTCGATTATTGATGTAGATCCAAAATGGACCCACAAATTGCAAACTGGACAGTACACTGGATGAAATTCACTGAAGGGGAGGTGAACCCGTAACTTTCAACTCTTGGCACAGTTTTCAATAAATTTCTCTATCTCTCTCTACTTATTACCACTCAACTCTCAAAAATAATTTTCTAAAACTTAAACCAAACAAACGTTTGTGGTGTAATAGTACTAACGAGAGTATCGAACGACGTCACATACTTAGAATAACTTGTAGCAGACATGATTTTCAAAAAATCATTTATAACAAAAAAAATAAAAAATTTAAGGTGCATAAACACCTGCAACGGTCAATATCTATCGGCCCTACATAACAGCTGATGAATTGTGGTCCGTGAATCAACGACTTATTGATATGTAATGGAATGCATACAGTCTAATATTTCAATGGTATATCGTGATGTAACAATATCGAAAGACTAAAAAAAACCATTACTTGATGGGTCGATACATACATAATTAAGGACAATAATATTGAAATAAACATAAATAAACCACAAATTTTTCCTTGCTTTTCTATACAGAGGAGGGAGCGGATTACATTTCTGTCTCACATTGGTTGAAGCTACACAAAACAAAGCAACAACAGAGACCCAACTGAAGAACACAAAACCAAGACACAACCCACAAACTGAAAACAAATTAATAAAGACCCAGAAAATAAATTTAAAAAAAGAAAAAAGAAGAAAAGAAGAAAAACTAAACCTAAAAACATTAGTCCAAGATGCTAGAACTGTCTCCAAAATGGCAGATCTAGCTTAGCCGAAACCCACTCCTCTTCCTCTCTCTCATCAAATTAATTTCACTAAACCAACAATTACTTCTAATTCAATAACTCCCTTTTTTGGTTTCTCTCTCTCTCACTCTAAAACTGCATCAAGAGAAAGGAAATATCAACAGGTTAGTCTTCACTTAAAACAAAACCCAAGTCAAAGCCAGAGGGCCCCAGCCTCCTTGAGAAGTGGGACCAAGGACCCATTGATATGGGAGGCCATGACTCTGTCCATGGCTCCGACCAGCTTTCCACCAATGAACACGACGGGGACCCCGGAGGGGCTCCCGAGGAGCATCATGAGCGCTTTCTCGATCTCCTTGCCGCCCCTGGGGTCTTCGTCGAGCTCGTACACGGTGGGGTTCACTCCCATCCCGCAGAAGAGCCGCTTGATGGCGTGGCACATGCAGCACGTGCTCACGCTGAATATCACCACCGCGTTCTCCGACGCCAGCCTCTCTATCCGCTCTATCGGGTCCGACCCGATAGGGCTAGAACTCCTTGTTGGGAAGTTGTAGGAGCCCCATGACTCTGCTTGGTACTGCATTTTTTTGACGGGGGATGGAAATTTTTTGTAAGGAAATGTGGGAGTGTTGTTTATTCTTTTACTAGGTTACTGGGGGGAGTATTATGAAGGAATTGGGAGTGAGAAGGTGGGGAGGGGATGTGTGTTTATTTATAGACGGGGAGAGACAAAGGAGAGAGAGAGAGAGAGAGTATGTGATTACTTTCTTGAAAGAAGTTCGAGATATGGTAATGAAATATTTTTGGGATGATAAAGTTGGTGTGTCCATAAAAGTTGGTCTACTACACAGATAGTACACACCGCATGCAAAAGAAAGAGAGAGAGAGAGAGAGAGAGAGAGAGAGAGAGAGAGAGAGAGAGAGAGAGAGAGAGAGAG
>BPLS01000130.1:1252090-1268470 GCA_019656275.1 Rhododendron kiyosumense
TTGCCCATGTGCTGTATGTATTGTTTTTATATTGTGTTATATATATCCATATTGCTCATTGTCCACGCACAAATTTCATCCCTTTGATTTGTAGGAAATTATAGCCATGAATATCCACCCTTAAAACTGAAAAAACTTCCTTATAATAAACTATCAAAGGAAGATCCACTTGCTTCTTTTCGAGCATTATCGACGGGATGCATTTTCACGGGTATCCGAGGCCACCAAACGGCCAAGAATTATCCGATAGAGTCTTGCTTTACCTAGTAAAGTCGTGCTTTGCTTTGCTTTGGCTAGGACATGCGTTACACGGGCATTTCAATCGGTCTAGAAGATCCGGATCCCAATTTAAGATGGAACTACTCTTTAGAGTTGAGGGTATCTTTTGTGTTAGTGTAATATTCCTAAGCCCTTGCCTTTTTTTTATGGTTCTACACAAGAGAAAGAAAATTTACCCAAAAAAAATAAATTAAAGATCCACTTGCTTCTGTATAATGCTTTCATTTGAAGGAAATTTTCAGGACACTTGGTCGAACGATTGTGTTAACTCTATTTAATTATTGTGAGGTTGTGGGTTAAGTAAAGATTGGGGTTGTAAATTCTTTTAATATATGGCTGGAAGAAAATTTTAGGAAGCTAAATATATAAGCGCGCAGAGGAGCTGAAACTGATAGGACTTTATTTACTTCGACAATTAGGCAATTTTTTGGGATGGGATAGTAAAGTTTTTGTTTAACTTATTTTAGCTAGACTAGATCCAAGAATAGGCCCTGAACTAAAGCAAGTGTTGCGGTCGCTTTAGACCTCTAAAAAATTTTAAATTATAAGAGCTCTTCCTACTTTTTTTATCTTTTATTATAGTTCAACAAAAGATGTCTTATTTTTAATTTTCATTTTAAACTCGAAAAGCCCGGGTCGGCTCTGTCCAATATGAGCTAGATTTGATTCAACACTGCATGTACATATACTCCATTTGTGTCGACATCATTGAAATCATGGTTGAAGAAGTAGGTGCAAGTACCAGAAAATCCCTTTAAATTCTCAAAATCCTTTAGGGCCTGTTTGAGTATGAGTATAAGGGGTAACCCGACCTCATTTATATCTCCAGGGTTTGTTAGAGTCATCAAGTCCATAACCTTATTCAACTTATCTCATTTCTTATCCACCCAAAACCTTATTCCGCCACCCAGCGGATCGTTGTGGGGAGTAAAAGAGATAATTAACGTTGAAATTAATCTACAATTATTCCAACAATTACGTTGTTGGTGAAGTTTTCACGTGGTATAACGAGGACAAATGAACAGCAGAGCGGGGACGTATCTTGTAATGAGCAACCATATAGCGCCCCTGCAGCGCTAGCTGCGCGATCCGAGCCAGTTCATCTTGACAATCACCGGTAAAAGTTAACAACGAATCTGAAACAAAAATCGGGTCCCGGACCCGATGAACAGATGTGGAACTCCGTCAAAATAGGCTTTTTTTAGGCCATTTACTTGTTCACTACAGGGTCCTGGGTCTGGGTCTGAAGAAGCCGTCCCAGTCCAGTACAGAAAATAGCAGTGTGAGTTGTAATGTGCAGTGAGGGGAGAGAGACAATAGGCGCAGGCTTTTTGAGAAGGAGAGCTGTTGGTTGGGTTGGGGAAGAAGAAGAAGTGGGTTTTCTTTAGTAATTAGTTCGGCTGTATCCGTCCTTTTTGTCGGCCTTATTACTCCACAAGCTTTTTGATCCAAAAGCGAGGGAAAGGAACGTGGCCTTCCCCAAACAAACAAACCCTTGTGCGCATGTTAACGTTTTGTTAGTTGTAGTCTAGTTGGATTTGAGACCACTTTGACCCTGTTTTCAGTTACTCCGCAAAACAATAAAGGTGTGAATGTGATCAAACAATAAAAGGAAAAAGAGAGAGAGTATTTAATATTATTATACAGTAGTAGTACAAGCTAACGGACACGGGTGGTTGTCGAGCAGGTGCAGAGCAGTCGATGATTTGGCCGTTCATCGTAGTACAAATAAACTCGGTTGATCAATCTGAATCATTCATTCGCTCGGTTGAGATATGAGCCAGCGATTGTCGAGATGAGCAATCGGATCGTCTGCTTTACACCGCTTTGCAAGGCGCTATTTGTCAGCTAGCATCCCCATTCCCAAGCTAACAAACTCTTTGTTATGTTAATCATTTTTACTGGTTGGTTTAAGGCATTTTTCATGAAGTTCCAACTCATACATATGGGCGTAGTTTTTTTTCCCCCTCATGGGTGTGAAATTACTGTACATTTTATTATTAATCATAGTTAAACATTACAAGAGTGAATAAAGAACCTAAATAAAGAGTATTGTAAAATAGATACCGGGTTTGAATCTCATAAAAAGCCAAAGAGTCTAGGAAAATTTTGAAGCCGTTTCCTCACACATACGGGTGAATTTTTTTTTTTACCAAAAAATAAACTCGATTTATAAATAAGCAAAACACAGTATAATAAGAGGGGACATTATTGGTCCCAAAATACATAAATTAACAAAATAAAATAAAATACAAACAAAAAAACCCGCATGAAACCACGACGCCAGAGTCTGACCCGTCGAACACACTCGGGAAGAGAGGTTGGAGAGGCCGAAATTGAGAGGCCATGTATATATGAAATACAGAGCAAGCCCTCCTGGATGGCCCGCTGCACCAACTCGAACTTGTCTCCTTGCAAACTAAAGGCAGAAGCCGCTACAGATGCCGTTTTCGTCATCGGTACACTGATTCTAAGAAAACCGAGATCTAGAACTCCAAACTTGGCCCCTGAGTCCAAAAATGGAAGGGAGAGTGAGGAATCTCAACTCCCAAAGGAGAGAGTCTCAACAACTTCACAACTATGGGCCCAGCGACATACATGTAGGGTTCTAAAACAAGGAATTTATCGGCGATTAATCGTTGACGGAGCCTATCCGATTAGGTCTGACTAACGATTAATCACTGAGTACTAATTAATATGCGCCGGTTAATTGCCGATTAATCACTCGAAGGTGGCTGATCGCCCGACTAGTACCGAGCGACTTTTAGAACATTGCATATAGGTGATTTGAACACATGTATTGTAAAACATATATGCTAAAATACACTGTTCCATAATGATAACTCATCACAAAAAAAAAATAAGAAAATAAAATACGTACATCAATCCAAGATAAGTACAAGTCATGTGCAAAAAACACAATTTTATACAATAAGTTTAAGCACATTCCTACCGACCACTCTTTTTTTCCATAAGTGTGAGATTCATTCCACAATTAAATGTGTAAAACCGAAACGTACGTGATATAAAAGTGGTCGATAAGAGTCCATGTAGTATTGTTGCTACTCATACTAGTTAACTTTGATAGTAGTATAAAAAAATTGGAAAAGTTGCAAATAAGGAGAAATCCGTACAAGGGTGTTCCTTTTCATGGAAAGAAAAAGAGAGGTCGTATTGTTTAATTAACTATTGGCTCTTTTTTCGCATTTAAGAGAGGGAGGCTGGCATGCAACCCAAAAGCCAAAAAGGGGGAGATATGGCTTTTGAGAGAGAGAGAGAGAGAGATGGTAGTGAAGAAAAAGAAAAGGATATGATTCGATTACACTTGTCGGGGTAGTTGTTTTCAATTTCAGCCTTAATTTTTACTGCGGGCGTAATGCTATGCTAGGGATATAGGAGATTAGGAGTACTACTGGTGATATCATGCATGCTGCTTGCTAGTAAAGCATTGTACATTTTGAAGATTTGATATCAGATATCCCATCCAATTATCCATCTCGATCTGTACGCAATTCTAGTACCAATTTTTTCCCCACAATCAGGGGGGTGTTCCGGTTTCCGGAAAAAGGAATTTTTAAAAAAAGAAGGTAATTTTAAATTCAAAAATTATGTATTTACGTAAATAATTTTTCTACCAATATAGATATTGTTTGATAGATCTCATCAAAATCTTTTAAACGGTGCAAAAAAAATTAACAAAATATTTTTCATTTTCATTATATTTGAGTTTGAAATTACCTCTGTTTGAAAAAAAAAAACTTTTTGTAAAAGTGAAACACCCCCTTAATGCAATAAATTTTAGGAAATGGGATGGTGTAATTTGAAATCACCTCCTAATAATGCATGAGAGTTCAAAGTGTCTAATACATATTCACGAGAAAGAAAGAGAGACTACCTCTCCACTTGAGAAATTCTAGCTAGTGGTTAAAAAGGACGTTTTTAAATCAACATTTTCACTCTTAAATTCTCCTTTTTGTTCAACCCCTTCCGAATACAGAGCTTGGCTCCGCCACCACACACTGAATAACAGTAGGCAATAGTTACCTGAGCTAATGAAAGACCCACAATTCTATTGAGTGTTAGTAATATATAGAGTAATTCTTGTTCATCGAAAACTTCAAAATCATAACGCAGTTAAACTTCTTTTTGGAAGCTTTTAGAAAAGGGAATTGATTTTCACACTTAGACTAAGGCTGTGTTCAGCGTTTTAACTTGAATTATTTTGGAAGACGTCGGATATTATTAACGACGACATTAGTTCGCTGTTGTTCAATGATTCTGAAGACACCGTTACTAGGGTGTCAAAATCTCCAAAACAACAACTACTACTACTCCTCCATATTTATGCAACTGCTAGTAAATTTTTTTTTTTTTTGCCATTCGTTAGACCTAATCTATTATATCTTAGGGGATTTAAAGAGGAGAATGTGTTTACGGGAATCAAACCGAGACACTAATCGCACTCCATTCCACTTGCATACAACTAGTAGTATAATTGTGGAAGAAGTTAGGGTACTAAGGCTCCGTTCCAGAACACTTTCTTAAAAAATAAGTATTTATTTCACATTTTCAAACTCAAAAATAATGTAAATGAAAATTAATTTTTCAATTTTTTTTGCACCGTATTAAAGATCTCAATGAGATCTATCAAATAAGATCCATATTGATAGAAAAATTATTTACGTAAACACATAATTTTTGAATTTGAATTTGCCTTTTTAAAAAATAAGTAGTTATTTCTTTTTCCGGAACTGAGCCTAATAATAAGGGTAGGGAACGGCAGGCGGCCGGTTTGGAACGTGGTTGAGTCAAAAGCAGAGGGCCCAGTTGCCCATCTTCTGAACCAATCCCGTCCCCGAAAAAAAGCCAGTGGTAGATTCGTAAATTTCGACGGGACAAAACGTTCAGGCCCCAAAACACGCGAGCAAGTGGGTTGCGAACTTGCGAGTACGGACGCGGCGTCACCCCCATGGAAAGAGGAGAGAGAGAGAGAGAGGAGAGAGAGGCATGACATACCATATATATTCATATGTATTTATGTTATGGCCGTGGTCCATGCTTGTAAAGCAGCAGCTTTCAGATCAAAATCTGTAAAGGTTCAGTCATGAGAACGTTGCTTTGTTCCTTGCTTGGTCCCCCCCACTCTATTTGTCTGCTTTGCCTATTCTATCGATATTTACTACTACAAACACACTCTCTCCAATAACGCACACACCAAAAAAAAAAATAATACTATTAACTCTAGGTATATCATTTAGTGTACACCAAATATGCATCGTGCGAGATCCATCTCGAGGTCCCTGACAAACGATCGAAACTGTTTCGTTTTTTAGAACGTGTTTGTAAGAGTCTTGAAAAAAAAAAATTAGCTCATTCGAATATCGATAAGGGCTTAATCGATTCATTCAATTTTTGTCCCTGTGGATTTCAGAGATAAAAACCTATCGAGTTCATATCGGTATCCGAACAAACTGTTTTTTCACAAGAATCTTTAATTAAATTAATATGTTGAACAAATTAAATAGCGAGCAATGCTACGCTCACCGCTCTGTTTCGTCATTCAATATCTCACCGTCCGCCTTGACAATCAATTGTCCGTCTGAAACCGTCCAAATTACTTTTGACAGTAGACTTTTTTGTTAAACAGCTGGTGTGCTTTCGGTGTGTACCCAAGTTGTCTATTGCATATTTGTATATACAAACACAAACACATTCATTCTCTCTCTCTCTCTCTCTCTCTCTCTCTCTCTCTCTCTGTGGAAAAAGAAAGAATGGCAGAGTGAGGCACATGGAGCTTTTACTGCTGCCCCATGCCAATGCCATCAGCCGTTAAAGCAAACGACATGACGACGGCTTTTCCCCAGCTTTTGTTCCTCCTCAAACGCAGTGGTCTTTCATTACTAGTGACTAAAAAGTAGCTAGGAGCAGTAGTAGTACTCGATTTACAAATCACCCACCACTGCCACTGCATCACCCCCAGGCCAGCTCATGACGTTATAACTTAGAACTCATCCGTTGACTGCTTTTTCCCTCTCTCTCTCTCCTCTCTTCACTCTCTCTCCCGTCCTTTTCCTTCCTTCTCTTTTGCATTTGTCGCTTTGAGCGTGTTTCCTCATTGGAATTTTGGTACTGTAATTTAATGTTCTTAGCTTGTTTAAAATACTAACAGAAAAGGGTGGGGATAATGTATCCTGATTCCTGACGGTGGATTCTTTGTCGCAGCACCCTTGTGTTTGGATAACTTGTCATTCTGCGAATGTCGGATTGTTCCTTATCCCAGTCAAACATAACCACATATGCACGTAATTTTTAAAACATATAAAGATCGGACGGAACTGTGTTTGGAATTGTTTTGATCGCAATTCGCGCATGAGTCCACATGCATGGGATGGTTCAGATTCGAACATGGTTGTATCCGGAATTGTGTTCTAAAGACAAGTGCATGCGTAGACTTTCTGATCTAGTTTTGTTAGTTTCACCGTTTTCCTTTTCTTTTCTTTTTTGCACACCCCCACCCACTTATATGAGCGTGGGCACACATTATATGTGTAAATAGGTGTGGAGCTAGATTAATCATAGATTTCAATTACCACAACTCTCCTTCAGCAACTACTACTATCACTGTTAAAGTTTCTGAAGGGAAGTGTACAATTCGGCCCCTAAATTCTATGTATCCACAGACATCGAATTAACACGGGGCGTGTATTTTCCCACACATTAATCTCACTCCTCTATTACCCAACAATCAAGCAGTTTTTGGGCAATTTTTTAGATTATTTTTTTACTCCATCCGTCTCAATTTGTTTGTCTATTTTTGAAACTCCAACTTAGTATTAATTAGAGAACATAAAGGTTGCCTTTAATTTTTTTTATTTTTTTTTCATCTCATCTAAAAATAAAAAAGGTTGCCTTTAATTTTTTTTTTAGAGTTTCTAAGATTACCTCTCATTTATCTAGCATTTAAATGAGAGTGTACATTCTCTAATACTGTACTCCTATTACGTAATGTTTTTAAAAAGGGAGAGCACTAAGGTAACTTACACAAGTCAATCTCGAAATTGGGCAAACATCTCTGCACAATTAAAACTAAAGTTAGAATGAGAAAACAAATTGTGACGTATGAGTCTTTTTAGGAGTGCAAAATACACACCCTTTGAGTCCAAAATACCCTTTAGCCCAAGCTCCTTGTCTTTTCAATTGAAGACAAACTTTTACTAATTGTTGAAAGAGACTCCAAAAATTTAGTCCAAAGGCACCCCTAAAAAGCCATGCATCCTTTGCTTCTCTACCACACAATTGTGATGGAAGAGAGGCCTGAGGTATTGCCACGATTATGGTGGAAAAGAAGTCTGGGGCACCCTAGGGGCATAGAATAATTTTCACGTAGTGCCCGAGGGGCATAGAATAATTTTTCCTTCCGTAGACACCCAAACATCAATCTACATTAGTTTTCCAAGTCAAACATAGCCAAAACTTTTTATGTTCCATTCTACCACTAAAATAAAACAATACGAGGTTCCGACCTAATGAATTTAATAAAACATATCTGGAAATATGAATACAAACATCTAATGGCCATCCGAAAAAAATCTACTTCTATGAGTAATCAAAGACAAAATCCCAAGGAAGGTTTCCGACCCCGGTGTAACAAAGTTAGCTCCATATACTCCTCCGGAAATGCCTTAAAATTACCACCGTACACCTTCATCGTTTCCAACTACCAAAACATGCTGGTAATGCTATTGCCGCGACATTGGTGCCATTGGCAATGACGTTGGCTGGCTATAGAAACCGCCATCTGATCCTTGAAAGCTCTGGTATGGATTTGGCGGCGAAGCTATAAAAGAAGAATCAACATGCATTGGAGGGCCCACAGGGGAATAACCCGGAATGGGTAGTGTCTGCTGCATTTGGGTTGTAACATAACCATACGGTACAGTAATCAATCCAGAGGTACTCTGCATGAACTGAGGCACTGGATATGGCTGCATGGGCGGCGGTAATGGTGGCAATGGAGGAGGAGACGACGGAGGCGGCGGTTGTAATTCATTTGAATTCGATTCTTGGGTGGTGATTGGGACACTTTCTGGATGCGGATAAGGTTGAACTGGTGGCGGTAGGGGATTATGAGATGGAATATAAGCGGGGTGGTGGTCATTCTCAAGCTTAGTTCTTTTTTCAGAAGGGTAATCGCTGGAAGATTCTTTCATTTTATTTCCAATGACGCCCTCTGATGCCAGTGAAGAGAGGACATAAGTAAGCATCTGAGCTGAGGATGTTGATGCAGTAAGCTTTGCCGCCACAGCTGCTGCTGCAGCTTTGGGGTCTTCTCCTGATTTTTCTGGGAAAGGTAGTTGCCGTGTATACATAACTGGAACTGATTGTTCCCCGTTTCCTGCTGTAAAACCCTGCGGCGCATTGGTGGTATGAGTTTCCTTCATACTCTGGTCAGCTAGCAATTGTATGCACAAATTACTGGCCTGTTCAGACTGCGACTGGGCAGCCTGCAACAAGAAGCGCAAAAAAAGAGCGATGGAATAGTTAGGACTGGCTATTAGTAAATGCCACATTTTAGCAAGACTACAGGCCGCTAAGAAAATAAGAAGAAAAGAGTACACGACATGAGCCCCCTTATAGTACGAATAAATGACAATGTCTGTTATTTGTCTTTTTCCCTCTTCTTTCTCTACCATTCCACTTCTCGGTTTTCAATCCTCTTCTATTTCTTTTTTTCTTCCTCGGTACTTCCCTTCTCTGTTTCCTCACTTTTCTACCTTTGTCTCTGGTTTAATTCTTTCTCTGCTCTTATTATTCTCCTTCTTTACATTTGCTTACCTTCATCACTCTAGGTACTAGGTCCGACGGAAGCACATGGGCTTCTCAACAAACCTTTTTTATATCTTTGACCATACAATCTAACCTGTAGCTACGCAGACATTTTTTGGTTTTCTGGCTGGAAGTAACTCATTCGGTTAACCATCAACAGACAGATCAATCACTTTACCAAATTTTGAGGAGTGGCTATGCTTCGATGTGCAAGTTTCCGTCTAATTTCGATGTGCAAGTTTCCGTCTAATTAAACAACACTGCAAAACTATTTGGGCTTAGAATTTACTTTTTTCATCAGATTTCTGTTGGTTAGGTTGTAAAATAATGCATAACTAAATGGAAAAAGTGATCATATTTTTGAATATTAGCACTCAAACTCAAACAATCTGGTACTAACATATGCCAACAGATTAGGTCAACTCTACCCACTCTACATATTTTACTTTTCTCACTCCATATATTACCAGTGGATCGTATGGCTAAAATTGTCCTCAAGTAAATTGTATAATCTACATAACAACACCATTTATAGGGTGTTGAGCTTTGATCTTTCATCGAAGAAGACCTATCACCAATTCACCATGATATCACATACTCTCACACTCTACAGATAAGCCTTGTTTCAAGTTAACTAGTTGCTCAGAAAAAGACAATAACCACATTTTGCATACAAGGCATTTTGAGGGGAGACTAGCCAAATTATAGCATTGCCAAACCCTGAGGCCAGCATTCAACGGACAGAGCAAATAAAAAAAAGCAACAGAATTACCTGAAGTTGATCGCGGATTTGATCTAACTTGAACTCCTAATAACAAAACAATGGCAGGTTTCCATAAAACAATGATAACGAAAGAAAGAAAGATAAAGAAAATGATAGCACAGTTTGAAGATATGCTTGCCAGCCAACCTGCTCCTGAAGAGCCTCCCTCAGATGAGAGACCAAATTTGCTCTTGATGATTCGACTGCCATCAGCTGTTCAGTACAATCTCTCAATATAGCATGTTGCCCTTGAAGCTCCTCCACAACACCGGAACCATTGAGTTTCCCTGGTCAAAGTGACGATGATCATAATGATAGTAGAAACCATTGAGAGAGGAGCAGGAGAATGGAGAGGAAGAGGGTGAGGGAGAGGGAGAGACATGCAACAGGACCTAGCAAGTATCATAAGTGGGATGCCATGGGAGGAAAACTGAAGTTTCGAAAACAAGCTTAGAATCCTACTGAATTAACCAGAAACCTATGTCTTCTGCAAAATTTCAATTAGGTTTCAAGCAACATTTCGATAGTAATTCAATTCAGACCAGAAGACCATAAATATAAATTTTGAAAATGAAAGTGGAAACAAAAATAAATAAATGCTTTAAAGTATGCATAAATGTCAAACGTATCCACACATATTGAATGCCAAAAAATTACAAAAAAATTATAACTTAATAAAACTTTATTTTGCACTTCCATCAAAGGAACCATTGAGGACATACCCGAAACAACACCCCCAATTTCCTTGTCCACTTTCTCAATGCAGCTAATAGCATTCCTACATCTGCCCAATATATTGTCTTCATCCAGTTGACCACCATAAACAACTTGATAACCCGAAACTATTTTATCCAATGCGTTTCCAGCAGAGGGCCTCTGTTCAGAGAAAAAGGATGAAACATGATATTACTCCCCAACTTCGTGAAAACTTGACAATCTTTAGAACAAATTCACCAGAATCACCACAGAATAGAAGTTATGCACCAGTTTGAAAGCTGAATGCTTCCCGTTTGTATTACTATTTTCCAGGTGCCTTCCCACAAGCTCCTCTTTAAGAATTTGCCCTCGAGAGCCAAACACCTTTCTTTCCTCCCAAATGCTGACCTGGATACGGATACGAAAGGCACACACGAGGATGCAATGTCAACAATGTTCCACTCTTAAGTTCCAGAACAACCATTTTGAATATAGGATATCCAAACCACAAGGTAAGAGATTTAATACAAACAAACAGGTAAGTAGAAAAGATTTTGATTTAGAGAGACAAGTTGCAGCCATGCAAACACATGCACATGTACACCCCCCAAAAAAATGAAGTGGGAAAGAGGGGGGAGGGGGATGGGAGGACATAATCCTACCAGAAATTCAAGTACAAACTACTGTGCATCTGTATTACACTATTACATATGGCAAAATGAAGTTTATCAAGAAAATATATGTATGCTGAAACACTAAAGCATAAGACTATTCCTCAAGAGCTACACCATCGTGTTCAAGGTGAATGAACTTTAAAATTAACATGTTACACAGGCAAGATGCAACTTCCAGCATATTAAATTAGGAGACAAGGGGTTTAGGGGACTAACTGCAGCAAAAATCTAGGATAGAAAGATCAGATCACAACCTTCCATGGCACCTACAGTTTTCTTTATAAGCTTATGAATCTTGTTCTTGACACAATTTCATTTTTTTCGTTATTATATTAGCTATTGTGTTTCACAACACTAAGCATTAAAATCTAACAACCTCAATGCACATACGTATTTACATGGCAAAAGGCTTAGGAAGCCCAAAAGAATTTTCACCTCCTTCAAGAATTCATAGTTTACATATATATGTTTATTTGCAGAACTTAAGGATACATGCAAGCCAAATGACAAAATAGGCACTTTGAGCTCAACAAAAGTACCAGTCGTCGTGCAGCACTCTTGCCACTTTCATCTCCATTTTCAATTACGTCACGAAGTGCACCTGGGAGAACCTTCCAAAACTCACTAACAAACTCTAACCCTTTTCGCCGACTATTTTGTAGAATATCATTTGCAAGATACAAGAAAGCCAATCGCTGCTCACGCGGTGAGCAATGAAATTGTCTATCCCATGTTTCAACAACTTGTTTTGCCTTGTACATGTGGAAAATACACCAATGTGATAAAGCTTGATCGCGTCAAGGATACATACTAATGATAAGCAATAAACCTTAATCAAATCTGAGAATAAGGAATGGAACGTGAGAAGAATATGCCAAACGACATGCACAGGAGAATTTGGTGCAGTAGACTGATGAGTAAGATTGATAAAAGAGCAAATGCACAGAATCAAATAATGTTATTTAAAGCTACATGGCTATCGCAGTCTTGCAGACTATCAATGTCAAAGCTTTTAGAAGCATTGCAATGGGGGAAAGCTCCAAGAAGAATGCCATCTCTTTGGATTGATTTATCATGTTGCATCACCACCTAGTAGAACACTTGTGACAATGATAAGCCTCACATTGAAAGCAATGAA
The DNA here is from genome assembly GCA_019656275.1 of Rhododendron kiyosumense. Classification (NCBI taxonomy): domain Eukaryota; kingdom Viridiplantae; phylum Streptophyta; class Magnoliopsida; order Ericales; family Ericaceae; genus Rhododendron; species Rhododendron kiyosumense. The sequence goes on from BPLS01000130.1 coordinate 1,264,467, forward strand.
TAAAGTCGAAATATTAAAACAACAAACGACCTTTCAAATTTGGAAATTGCAAAATGAACCCTTTGGAGAAGTGACAAGAGCGAATGACTATTCACAAAAGGAACCCCAAATGGAGAACAAATAGCCTATGGGCAAAAGGATACTCTCGATGCTCTGCTGTGAACTGTTGAGCTTGGCCAGCTTTTCCACCAGAATCTGTGGATTGAATGTGCCACCCATTGTTTGTGACTACAGGTCTGCCCAATCGAACAAAGGGCAGACTTATGAACAAGGAACCTTTACACCTTTACAAGAGAAAGGTACAAACAAAATCAAGATGGAAAAACTACCTTTAAGATAACCACAGAACAATATCTATCGAAAAAGCGTGAATTGATAACTGAGCTTCCAATCAGAAAAGACTTAACAAAAAAGAATAAAACTTCCTGCCATGTGAAACAGGAAATTTTTTTCAATGCAATGGTTATTTGTAATGCCTCTCTCCCATGGGGTGGGACCCACACGTACATGGGGCCCATATCATGTGAGAGGGCATTACAAATACCGTTGCAGTGAAACTATTTTCGTCAAACAGAACCAAGAACAGGAGGATTTCCTTTCACAAGAACTAAGGTCTCACCCAACAAGTCAACAACTAAAATTTTCCTATTTTTCTGTTTATGCAGTACCTCCTTAACTTATAAAAGAAACTCACTCCCTATAATTACCCTGCATTCCATTAAATTTCCAAGAAGGGCATAAATGTCTAACAAAACAGTGATTTCTACCAATAGTATTCGCACATTCTTTCCTTTTTTATCATTAGACATTCATGACCGCGATTTCTGTTTGAAGTATTTATCCACAGCAGTTGAAAGAACACGAATACAAAAGCACAAGCCCAAACCTACCAAACTGTATACAATTGGAAGTAAAAATCCCTAAATTTCACTAAAAAGCAACCACTTTGAAGAAATCAGAACCATGTAATAAAAACACTCAAGAGCCCTATTTCAACCAGTAAGTTTAACATGAAAATTGAGCAATCAAAACTCTATCTTTCAATTGCACATCTTCAAACACAAACACGCAAATAAAAAAACCCTAGCTTTCACTAGAAACTAAAACCATATAATAGTGAGAGAGAGAGAGAGGATAGGATAGTCACCGAGTTAGCTCTTTCGAAAGCAAAAGGAGATGGTAGTGTTCCGGCGTGATCTGGCAGAGGCGTAATCGTGTCTCCGGCGACCGGAGCGGCGCGGCGCTAGTGCACTCCGTCCGTTCTTGCTCGTTGCTTGGTTACAGGAAAAGAGATGCTCCGTAGTACGTAGCATAAACCGGGCCCCAGAGAGAGAGGGAGAGAACTAGGTTGGAGTTGAGCTTTCCGTATTTATAGCAAGGGCAGTATTGTAATTGTGCATGACACGATGAAACTGTGTCAGGTCCGAAACCGACTTCCCCTCGCGGTTGACTTTGACATCAACTTTTGAGGATCTTCAATGGGACGTGCGGGATTTCCTGTTTTGAGATTATGAAATTGACATTTTTTGATAAAACCTAGATTTTACTATTTTTATGGTGTAGTGTTAATTTTAAGTTTTTAAGGGAAATTATCCAATTCCATAGTAATACTACTTACTAAAGTGTGGTTTGGCTTAATAAGTCATTTGATTTGTTTTTTTTTTCATATTCAAAAGAAAAAATGAGCATTTCCTATGGTGCGTTTGGTAATTTTTTCAATTTATGTTTTTAAGAAATAGAAGTAGAAACACATTTATGTTTTCATAAAAACAAAAATAAGAAACATGTGTTAGTAATATTTGTGTTTCTCAAAAAAAATTGGGGAAAACGTCTTTTTATAGTTTTCATAATTTACAAAAACTCTAAGAAATGTTTATGAAAAACAAAAAAGTAGAAATTTGTTAACAAACAAGTTTTCTTCATTAGTTTTCAAAAAAGTAAAAACAAAAACCAAAGATTGAAAATAAAAGGTTACCAAACGCCCCCTTAGCTTTGCTGCATTTTTTTTGGATTATTTGTTCGTCTTAACGAGATAAATCGAAAAGTAAAAAACTATCACTTGTATCCAAACAAAAGAAATTTAAATAAAAGCAAAAAAATCATCTATCTTTTTCCTTTTTTTTTTCTTTTCTTATTTTTGTCGTTATTAAAAAACAATGAGTCTAGATCATAATTTTCTTACTTTTTCGATTTCTCTTGTCCAGATGAACCAATGATCCACAAAAATTTAACGCAATTGTGCGGGAAAAATTTTAATTTTTATGTTCCCTTAAAAATACCGTTATGTGATGCACAAACTCATTTCGTAACACGTAATGGTGCACCAAGACACTCAGACCCTGTTTGTTTTGGGTTTTTGATGGAGATTTTTAAAAGTAGTAAGTGAAGAAAAATTGAAAGAGAAAACTAATTGATGACGGTGCGCAGAAAATTCAAGAATTTTGAGACCCCGAAAGAATAAGCGGTCATGAGCCATTGTTAATGCAAGTAAGGAACGCAATGGGAAAAGTGGAGGGCGAAAGTGACATTCCATAAATACACCGTGGGTATTAGTGTAATTTACTCGATTCTATCTATTTCCATTCTCGTTACTCTCCAACCGACAATGGATGTAAGGAATGGCAATTCAGAATTCCCAACAGTTCAGCCAGGTCCAGAGCTTCATTGAGATCCAAATGAAACCCTAGTCCTTCACCAAAATAAGCAAAGGAGATGAGGTTTATCGTATCAAGAAGGAGACGACTGTCGATCCACGGCTTCCTAATCTCGTGTGCATTGTTCACCGGCGCTGGACTGTTGATCCTCACTTCCAGATCCGTCGATCCATCAGCCGGTGAGAGATTCCCGGTTACGACGACGTTTCGAGAAGGAAATGCGATTCTCAAGGCGAAGACCGAGGCTTCTGGAAACAAAGGGTGCGCCACGGTGGAAGAAATGGGGGAAATTTTCAGCGGAGGGTTTCGGGAGGGAAATGTCGACGTGAGAAGAATCATTCAATATCACTTTGCTCTGAATGGTACTAGTTAATCTCACTTCTTGCTAGATTTGCATTCTTTTAGCTTATGTCAGTTCTTGCTAGATTTGCGTTCTTAATTGCAGCGTCGGGCTGCAAACATACCAACCTGTTCGCAAGCAGCTTAAGCCTCGGCTCGTTGTTGACTAGGCTCAGCTCCGTTAGTTTAGTATAAACGAGTTTGGGAAAGCTCGGCTCGTTTGCAGCGGCTCGATTCGTTTATAGAGCGTTTAGTAGTAAATGAACCGAGCTTGGATACCTTGACACTAAAGGAGCTGAGCTCGAGCTTGATTATTTGGGCTTGAGTCGAGCTTAGGCTAAACTAATTGTGAATGAGTCGAGCTTGAACACTTCGTCCGGCTTTTCTGGTTTGCATCCCTACATTTGTGGGTAATTGTCTTGATTTATCATGTGTAGACCTAATTGTCTTCAATTCGAAGGGAGGGTCACTTTTCAGCTCTTAACTGGCCGTGTAATCGAGTGCAAATATGCTTTTTATTATTGTGGATAGCTAGACAAACCAGAGTTGTCTTTGAAAGCCTATAGCAGCAAACCCAGTCGCAACGTTCAATCATGGTTGAGATTGCAACTCCCCCACTATGATCCCTTAGTCCATGACAGGAATAAATTGTGGAAAGGAGGTATAGGCAAGAACAACTTTTGACCGGGTAAAGAGTGAAGGAAAGGAAATGCATGATTGTCCTAAAATTGTGCTTGATATCTAAAAACGTTTTTGAAGTAGTTGCTCAATATGGAGGAAGAGTGAAAAGGGGGCAGGCAAATGTAAAGGAGTGATACCAATGAGCCTAAGTGCCCGTAGGAGAGGTCGGTTGAGTAGATGGAGCTATGACCTGCTGTTGTTATCTAATTTACTAGCCACACTAATGCTACCTATTACAAGAAGATAAAAGTATGAAGGAGGGATTAATCATAATCAGACATGAGAGAGAGAGAGAGAGAGAGAGAGAGAGAGAGAGAGAGAGAGAGAGAG
>BPLS01000130.1:1268480-1289496 GCA_019656275.1 Rhododendron kiyosumense
ATTTCTTTTTTTGGTGGTGAGAGGGGATTGAGAATAGGCGAAACCTAACCGAAAATTGCACTTCCACAGTAGAGACCCATTGCAGATGCTAACAATACCGATTCCATTTCAGGTGCATCTAGAGTCCGAGGACTTCCTCCAGAGCAGTTTTGCAAACACGGTTTTGTGATAGGGAAAGCATCAGAAGCTGGTTTCGGGAATGAAATGTATAAGATCTTAACGGCTGCAACACTGAGTATAATGTTGAATCGATCGCTGATCATTGGGCAAACCAGGCATATTGGTTATCTCTCAAGCCTTTCTGCTTATATTTGATATCTCTTAAAAAAATTACTCAAAAGTCAAGTTTACTCATCAGAAAGCATTTTTGTGGCTTATCATTTAATTACCATCGAGGCAGTTTTTTTATTTATGAGATTTTGATATCCCCCATCATGGTCTGCTGTTATGAGAACCATGAATTTGTTGGATTTGAAGAAAAAAAGAAACAACTTTGCTGACAATTTACATATTTTTTGGTTAGTTAGAAGAGTCCTCTGAATATTTTGGTCTTGTATTAGTAATCAATTTCGGTATTGGAATTTTGGAATATGACCGGAGAAGAGAGGATAGACTCATTACTCAACCACCATAGGTATATGTTGGTTTCATACACACTAAGAGACTGTGATTGAGATATTGTGCCTTAGCAGAACGTTAAAGAATGCAAAATTTTGACTCTCAATCTATCTTCTTCCAATTTTGCTTGAAATATTTCAGTGTAGTAGCCCAGATAGTTTATAGCTATGATATAGAATTACTGTCAAAAAGACGTGTTAGTGGTGCTAATATTACTTCATGAAATATTTCAGGGGCAAATATCCTTTTGGGGATTACATTTCTTACAGCAATGTTTCCTTTACCTTGAAAGAAGTCAAGCATCTCTGGAGACATAATGGGTGTTTGACTACATATGGAAGGCCTCTTGTAATGAAAATTGATGATTTCCAAAAGCCGGCCCAGACGAGTGTTCTTTGCTGCAACTGGAGGGAGTGGGAGCAACCTATCATATGGTAAACTGGGTCCCGCATAAATGTAATCAGCTGCTACTTGCTTAAAGAATCAATGTAATTCCTGACCTTACCACGGCAGGTTCCAAAACACGACAGATGCTGTGGCTGCTCAGTTTTTCTTGAAGAATGTATTCACTGAGATGAGGAATGCTGCTTCCAATCTATTTGGGAGGCCAGAAGATCTTCAGTACAGGCCTAATGTTTTTGGGGAGCTGATGAGAGTACTCATGTCTCCCTCAGATAATGTTAGAGAGGCTGTGCGTTGGGTTCTTGGTGATGGGGTGGATCCTGATATTTCACTACACATGCGGATGCTTAGTAATAGGTATGCTGGTATACATTTTACTTTGTCTATCTTGCAATAGCCATACTCAGTTTCCCACATTGAGGTTGGCAGAAGTAGTGCCTTTTAAAGAGGTTGCAATGGGTATGGAAACATATTCATGATAATCTACTTTTCCTTAAGAATAGGGCGATGTAGTATGGTTCATCTTTGTTGTGTCTAATTGAATTCAAGAAAGTCTCTGACAAGTGTAAACAAGATGGAGCATTCACGAGAAAACTCCAACTTAGACAGTAAGAATCAAGAACAGATGTATCATTACTAGTTGATTCAAATGGTTCTTAGAAAGGCCTTACATATCAAGTTAATATTGGTTTTCTATGATTAAGAGAAGAACAATTATGTTTTTCATTCCACTATGAATAGTTGCAAAAAATATACTGGATTCATTTTTACTTTCAAGCTTATGGAAACTGCATCCTCTCCATGAAGCAGCAAAGTTTAACAATTATTAAGGGTTCATATCCTGTGTTGAAACTTTCAAACTGAACCTAGTGAATTAAGATATACGAATTCAACTGATTAACAAGTCTGCCTCATTGCTTTTGTTGTTTCAGGTCTCTGAGAGCAGCACAGGCAGCACTGAATTGCATCAGAAAAGCTATAGACAATCTGCAACTGAAATCCAGACCCAAGGTTGTTTTGGTTTCGGATACCCCCTCTCTGATAACCGATGTTGCATCAAATATAAGTGAATTTGCTGAGGTAATGATTAACTGTCATGCTTCCAAGCATAATCTCATCACCCTTTGCACTGAAGATAAATTTCATGTATGATGAAATTCTTGGCTTTGTTTTTATTGTTTTGCAACGGTTTATCCAGGTTGTTCATTTTGATTATGAACTATTCAAAGGAAATATTTCTGGCAAAAGTGGAGCAGGTCTAGACTTTAGACACACGGATTGGGGCCCAGCACCCAGATGGGTTGCATTTGTGGACTTCTTTCTTGCAGCACATGCAAAACACGCTGTTGTTTCTGGGGCTCACAGGCGCGTTGGAACAACCTTTGCTCAACTAATTGCAGCACTTGCCGCAGCTCGCCAACCTGGTACTCTTCTGCCTTCAATCCCTTGGGCTTTGTATATTGAATTTGTTGGAGAGAATTTTTTTGGCAACAAGTCGTCAAAGAGAGAAATTTTAGCTTCTTTACCTCGTGATCTTGCTACATTTTTATTTGCCTTTCATTTGCTTCCTTTACATGATCACTTTAAAAATCCATAATCCAAACGCAACGTTCTTGTTCCAGCTTGGAAAAGTGTGTCCTTTCTTTTCTTGACTCTTTTTCTTTGAATGTTAGTTGGAAATTCTTCTACTGGTGCAAGTTTTTGGTTCTTCAGCAGCTTCCAGACTAATTTGCTTTCGGAAGGTTTGGGGAATCAGGTTGGCTGGGGACATGTATGGAACAGATTTGCCGGTCCCTTGAGTTGCCACAACCAGTCTACCCAATGTGCTCTCACGCCACTTCTTCCTCCCGCATGGTGGGACGGGCTCTGGCAATCCCCCACTCCACGGGATGTCCAAAGGATGAAAGCATATGGAATCCAACTATCTGGTTTTGGTACATTTGACGAGAGTCGCCTTCAATCTTTCTGTAATTCGAGGAAGAAAGTTGTGAGAACTGTTCAACTAATATAGGAGTTGGAAATTAGCCTTTGTTTCATGCAATGCAAGGGGTTAATTTCATGTTGCCAGTAAGATGTACTTCTGTGCCACTCATTTGTATCTCAACAGGAGAATATAGCCTTCTGCCATACTAACATGTTTGGCAGGCCCTCAATTATTTTCTTATTTATTTACGTTATTTTTGAGTCAAGATGCAAAATAAACACAGATTCATCAATAAGTGAGTTTTCGAACGGTCCTGAAAACAAGGGAATCTTTTTGGACATTTGCTGAGGAAGTTTTGTTAGCACAGGGTTGACATGTTGATACACTTGACGACGGAACACGATCTTATGACTAATTGGCAGCATGATTTGGTGACAGGTTCGACGTGTGTGGACGATACCCATTGTGCCTTGTGATTTCGTTATTCATCATGACTGAGTAGTTTTTTATTGGACCAATTCATATTGTATCAAGAAAAGATTGTGACCGGCTATCAGGTTATAAACGATTGGTCGTTTTCCAGATCGATTCAAATCGTACCAGGAAAAGATTGCTATAGCCGGTCACCATATTCAAAATTTTTTTTTTTAAGAGAAAAATGTCTAGGACGCAACATATGTCTATCAAGTGGAACATTGCCACGTACGACACCAGACTGACTGGTCATTTTCTTCATACGTATAAATTGTCCAATGAGACCAAGCCATGTCACTTTGACATCCTGTAAAGCCCACGGAATATCCCTGTTTTACAGGGAATTATTCAGTGTACCTTGTCATTGTCATGTCATGTTCCAGACCTCTGTAATAGTATGATTATTGATTAGTCTCCATCGGTTCTAAATTGAAAAGCCCTTTTTAAAGATTCCTACTACTGTGTAAGGAAACATACAATGATTACACCTATAATATCTATCATTTTCATTATTACTTTTATATTTTACATACTTTATAACATTTATATTTACCTGTAAGGAAAACTTTTGGAAAATCACCAAATTTTTTCTTTTATTTTTTAAAAAAAATCATCATTTTAGAACAATTCAAAATAAAATAATAGATTCTCAATTTGGAACGAAAAGAATATCATACATTTATGTTCAAACTATGTGAACTTTCCGACTTTGGATACATCATTTGGTGTACACCAAATATACACCATGTCTTGTAGGACTCATTTTGGAGTTTTACACAAATAGTCAGAGCCGCGAAATGTTTTTCAAAAGAATCCTGCAAAAAATCAGTTCAGTCATATGTGAAATTGAGCAAATAACTAATCCTGCCCTTATTCATATTTGACTGAATTGATTTTTTTGTAGGAATCTTTAAAAAAGTATATTATAAATAAGTTGAGCATCTCCGTGGTGTACATTTGGATTTGGTGTACACCACCTGATATATTCCCATGATTTTATTGCACTACAATTGGAGGGCTTAACAGAGCACTGAATAATTAGTCCTGCCCACGAAACAGACTCTCTCTCCTCTCCCTAGTTCCAAAACTACTCTCTCTCTCTCTCTCTCTCTCTCTCTCTCTCTCTCTCTCTCATGGCTTGCCGGCCAAAATGGACACTACCAATCGAGTTCTCGACGCCGGAATCTTACCCACTTTCTTGCCGGAAACTCGAAAACTCTATCCATTAGTATTAATCTGAGCTGTTGTTGTATATTTCTTCACATTGTATCAACTGTTGACTCTTGGAAATTGCGGTGGAGATCTGAACAATTCAGTTCGTTGTATCCACTCTTTAGATCTCAAATTGACCACTTAAGAGCGATACGTATACACATATATATAGAGAGAGAAAGGGAAACAAATATGTATGTGGTTCATCCACCGAAGCAGGGAGATCCTACATCCGGATCCACTAGCGCCTCCTCGAATGACCTGCGGATTTACCAGACATGGAAAGGAAGCAATGTAAGTCTCTATGTTTATCGCCTTTATCTTCAACGGTTTCCTTACGTTCATATTCGTGTATCTATCTGATTGAACTTCGTGAAAGCGTGAAACTGGATTGTGTTTTGTCTTCCACGAGTTGCTATTGAATTGTGGGAAGGTAAATTCATGACCTAATAAATCCAGTTACCCTCTTCTTATTATCGCGTCCATATTGGTAAACGTCGATAAGGAAGGTAGTTGCTAGACTATCAAACAGTTTTTTTTTCCCCCTACCTGGTGGTTAGTGATGGACACTCTGATTTGGACATTGCGCCTCTTTTGCCAATGGAAATACATTGGGATACGGACTTAAATGAACAGCAGTTGTTGTTGTTGTTTATGTGCTTGTTAAGGAAAAAAGCAAGTGATGTGAGGAGTTATTTGCCGTAAGATTAAGGCTTTGTTTGGATCTTGGGGAAAAGAATGGAAGAGAAGGGAAAACTAAAAATAATTTCCCATTCCTCGTTTGGTTTGAGAAGAAAGTGAGGAGAATATAACAAAATAAGATATGAAGCACACTAAATTTTCCTCACACTTCCTTTCTTAATGATTTTCTCTTCCTTTCCACATGTTCCAAACAGACCCAAGTATGTTGTGGAAAAAGCATGTGATGTGAGCAGTCATTCAGCATAAGGTCTGGGCAAGTTAGGAAAAAGAATGGTGTTACAATGAAATATGTGGAAACTTCATATCCAACCCAAAAGCGATTGGCAATGAGTGGTGAAGCCCCTCATGTTACAAGGGATCTCCCATCCCATACCCAAGCAGTGTGGGACTATTCTCTAACACCCCCCTCACGTGCAGCTGCATTTGTGTTCATGTCATCATGGGGTATGTGATATGTTTCAAATTTAATTTGGGATCGAATGAGCCTACTCTAATACCATGTGGAAACTTCATATCCCGCCCAAAATCAATTGGCAATGGGTGGAGAGGTCCTCAAGTTATTAAGTGATCTCCCATTCCATACCTAAGCAATGTGGGACTATAACAGAATATAGAAAGCTCGATTTTCTAGGATATTAATCAGCTATTACTTGTTTGGTTGCAGAGATTTTTACTTCAAGGGCGATTCGTATTTGGGCCGGATGTGAGGTCACTGGTGCTGACCATATTCCTTATAGTTGCTCCAGTCACAATTTTCTGCGTCTTTGTTGCTAGAAAATTGATGGATGATTTCTCTTACAACTTGGGAATATCAATTATGGTTGTGCCTGTTGTCTTCACTGCTTATGTGAGTTCTCTCCCTCCCTATCAACCCCTTATGTGCACGAAAGTATGTCTCTATGTGTGGTTCGGTATATGCTGTCTGTTTATGTGTAAAAAGTCTTGCCTTTTGGGTGTTCTCCAGTCTCCAGTTACCTATTGAGTATGGTTAACACTTAACAATTACTCCCACCGTCGCTCTTTTTGTTAGTCCATTTATCTACTTTTAGTTGCCCAATAAAAAATGTACGCTTTTGCAGAGCTAGTAAGGAAAATTTGATGGCAATACTCTTTTGTCTTCCTTTTTGAATTTCAAGTCCAAAAACTAGTTAACTGATGGAACTCCTCAAGGGTAATATGGTAAACTTTAAATCTGCAAAGTGTAACAACTATTTCTCTTTAAAAAGTTGGATTCCACAATTGAACTAACAAAGCGGGATGGAGCGAATAGGATCTTATGAATGGAAACTGAATAGGATGGCTTACTTGAGATATGTTCACTTGATCTGCCTGATTGGATGTAGGAATCAACCATATTTGATGGCATCCTTTTGTGGAATGTTAGTGTGATATTTATTGACTCCATTGTTATTGCTTAAGCAAATCCATCCATTAGAGCCACAGATTGGGCCTTTATATACTTTGATGACAGAAGAGGACCAAGTTACACTGTATCATTGGCACTGTAATCTGGGGTGATGCCCAATTCAAGGCCATCTCCATTGTTTGGTATTTTCTTTTAATGGCATATGGTCAAGGAGAGCATTACCATGCCTCAGAAACAAGCTTAACATGCATTAGCAATTTGCCACGACGCTTGAAATTAAGAAGGTTAACAATTATTGTAATGCAAGTAGCATTGAGTTTTAAGTTGGCAAATTTGTTGGGTTTTTCAGGTTTTATTTCTTCTCCTACTAACATCTGGAAGAGATCCCGGCATCATTCCTCGTAATTTACACCCTCCAGAACCAGAATCTTATGACGGAACTGCAGACAGTACTGGGAAAACCCCACAGTTACGACTGCCTCGTGTTAAGGAAGTAGAGGTGAATGGGATTCCGGTGAAGATCAAGTATTGTGATACATGCATGCTATATAGACCTCCGCGTTGCTCCCACTGTTCAATCTGCAACAATTGTGTTGAACGATTTGACCACCACTGCCCTTGGGTTGGGCAGTGTATTGGGCTGGTAAGAAATGGTCCCATAATTATGTTGCATTGTTGTCCATGATAGTGGTGCTTGTTTCTGTCAAGTTCATATGATCTTTTTTTTTTTTTTTTTTGTAGTACTAGAAGTGGTTCATATCAAGCCCAATAAGCTTGAGCATGTCGCTTTTTTTTTTGTTGTTGGTCTTTTTGTGGGTACTTGGAGCTTGACTGCTTGAGCATGTCTGAATTGGTGTTTTAAGGGGGAAAAAAAAAAGAGATCCTATCATAAATCCATAGGAAACAAATTAATCCACACTGAGCAACAACTTTAAGGTCATCCTATGCTAGAAATAGGCTATTTGACACAGTAATTGTCCCCCCAGAGACGGTATTTGTTATGGCTTGATAATTTCTACTTGTCATCTTCACTATTTTTCTGATTCCTGATAAGGTACTTTGTCTCCTGTTGTGCAGAGGAATTACCGATTCTTCTTCATGTTTGTCTCCTCAACAACCCTTCTATGCATATATGTTTTTACCTTTTGCTGGATTTACATTTGGAAGATTATGGACTCAGAGCAGACCACATTATGGAAAGCCATGATCAAGACCCCTGCTTCCATTGTGCTAATTTTTTACACCTTCATATCAGTATGGTTTGTTGGAGGCCTTACTGCCTTTCACTTGTATCTCATCAGCACGAATCAGGTAAGATGACATTCCTTTTCTTTCCTGTCGTGCAAATTTTGACAAACAGGCTTTACATAACAAGTCTTTTTTAGATAACAAATACCAATTGCTTTCTACTTGTGCAGACTACTTATGAGAACTTCAGATACCGCTATGATCGGCGAGCCAACCCCTATAACAAAGGAGTGATGCAGAACTTCAAGGAGATTTTCTCTTCCAGTATCCCTCCATCGAAGAACAATTTTAGGGCAAAGGTGCCCGTGGACCCAGGGTTACCAGATCGAATGGTGGGTGGGGGTAGTCCTAACATGGAGAAAGCCGTGGAGGATATTGAAATGGGCAGGAAAGCGGTTTGGGGAGATGCGGAGGCTGGGTTAGGTTATAGTGAAGGGCAACTTAAGGATGGTGGACTAAGTGAAGTATCTCCGGACATAAGGACTACTGTGGGTGAGGAGGACCGCATCGGAATACACACAAGGCGCTCCAGTCGGGGAAGGAAAAGCGGCAGCTGGGAAATGTCGCCTGAAATTCTTTCTTTGGCATCGAGACTTGGGGAAGAGAACCGAATCGATCGCAGTTGTAGCAGCAGCAGCTTGACAACCTCAAGACCGACGGAAGCCAAGGCGTGATCTAATGGATAACCGAAGTGAATCGAGTTCTTTGGTGAGTTTAAAGTTTCATGCTTGGTGATCCAACTGCCTCAATATTTCACTGCTTGGTGAGTTTGGGTATTGGGCCTTGCTTTGAGATGGTGTTAAGAAGGTTTGGCCACGTGTGTTGTGAGAATTTGTTTCTACTTTTCCTCATTTTGTATTGCATTTGTGGAATTATTTGGTGTATAGTTTGTGCCCTCTATTTATCTCATTGTTAATCTTTCAGACTGCTTTGTGTTGGTTCTGAAATCTGAATAGTTTAAACCTGCCTTCACTTGTACTCTACTAAACATGAAAAGAATATGAATGCCCCAATCATAGGGTTGATGAAGTGTGAATATCATAAAGGCAAGCATAGGCACTCCTAAGGCACTTTTTTTTTAATTTTTTTTAATTTTAATGATGATTCTCTAATATTTTCCTTAAATAAGGAAATGGAAGGGAGATTGTCAAGCAAATGCGTGACAACAGGTTTTTTTTTTTGAAATTGTCACATTGATATCAGGAGTTGCAATCTGTACGCAAAATAGAATCTAACTCAGGCGGAATACAACCCAATTGGACAGAAATACTACTATTGAATACTATATGAAGCCAACCAATGAGGCAATGAACAGCCTTGTTCTTCTCTCTTCCAGCCCAGGTGAAGGACCAATTTCTTTCTTTAGCTCATGTCTTGATGTCTTCCACCACTGTGTTGATCTCCCATGGGCATTGGATTCTTCCTTGAACACTCTCAATCACCACTTGACCATCTGATTCGAAGATAACTCGTGTGTAATCTGAATCAATTACAGAATTGCAAGCTATCCTTAGAGCCCAGGCCTCAATCGCGCAAGCTGAAGACACGCTTAACTTTTCCACAACGCCAAAACTGAGCAGTTCCACTACTGTCTCCGGCAATTACACCAAAGGCGGCAACTCTGCGAGAGGAAGAAAATGCTCCATCCACATTAATTTTGAAAACCCCAGGAGGGGGAGGGGACCAACTCAATTCATCCATTTGTTTGGGCACCACAATCTTCCCAACCATATACGCAGCTTGCAAGTAATCACCATTTGCCATCTCAGCCTTTTGGATAGTCGTTATCGGATTTGGCAACTTGCCCTGAAAGATACACTCATTTCTAGCCTTCCAAATTGCCTAACAAATCTGAAAAATCGCCCCAACTACTTCAGGCACCGTTTCTTTAGCTAAAGTACCACACTGTAAATCCTTCATCCACCTATTAGCCGTATTAGCCGAGATAATAGGATTCTCCAAAACCTAGAAAGCTTTCCCACTATCAAACCACACTGCTTTAGTCTAAGGACTGCGAAAGAGAAAATGCTCAATAGATTCACTCTCCGTTTCACAGATGGGACTTGGGCACATTTTCTTCGGTACAAATTCGATTTACAAGCAACCCAATTCCGAACAACTTTCCACATGAATAAGCAAGCAACCCAATTCCGAACAACTTTCCACATGAATAAGCGTACCTTTGGAGCCATAGGGATAGCCCACAAACGAGTCCACAACAGGTTTGAAACATCTTAATTCGAAACCTCTCAAGTGCTATTAATTCTTGCCAGACTTGTTTATACATGACTTTGCCTCGGTTTTAATTAGAGCACTATCAGTGGACGGAGAAATTAATTAAGGTACATATAAACTAGTTCGGTATAAAGAAAAAGAAGTAAATGGGTGAATAGTTTTACGGAAATTCTAACTCCACACCCAAATACACACCTAATCACACATCCACACTTACAATAAGAGTGAGTCCCACATACACTAGGTGTATAGTATGTGTGGACCCCAGTACGAGTGTGTATTTAGGTGTGAAGATAGAATGATTGATAATTTTATGGGTTTTGCCTTGCACATACGTAGCAGGGCCAGCAAAGCTCCAGAGCATCAGTTGATCATTGAGGACCCACGTCACCATCATCATCAATTAACAATGTTATCCTACCTTAATACTCCTATATCCAGAAAAATAAGGAGAGGATAAAGAAAAATATTGGAAGCCAAACATCTCCACGTCTGAGTTTGACCAAAGTCCAAAAACTGCGCAGTTGGACCATTTGGATTATCCTGTTTCTTTAGCTGATGTGTGAGTGAGTCAAGAACCCTCCACCAGATGGAGTAATATGGGTGTAACATTGTATCAAAACAAAGGTTTTAAATACCATATCGATTAGACTATCAATTTTCTTATTAGTAGTATTGTATGCCCTAGGTACCAGTAAAACTAGGGTACTTTTTTGAATTTATCACTATTAATATTATTTTTCACATCAAAGAATTTAGTATAACATGTACATTATTTTTTTTAAATTCAAAAGTGCTTTTGTGTTGACATGTATGACCGGTAGTTTTTGATATTGACCAATACTAGAAGAGAAAAAGAAATTTAAAAGTAGTAACCTAATCTGATACTCTAAACCTCTAATTTCTTTCCGACCTGAACGACTGGCTGGTACGTGATTCATAACATGACGCCTTAGAAATTTTCTCTTCCATTGCCTCAAAAAAGGTAGTTGGACTTAACTATAGTGCTTAAATGCTTATAAAATAAAAAAAAATGTAGTGCTTAAATACAAATTCGTCAAGAGCAATGCTAAGAAACGCAATTTTGAAATACAACTTCAAACATCATTGGGTTTACAATTGTTCGATCCATATGGATCCAAATGCATCGAATAGAATTCTACTCATTTTTAACGAAATTATATTCGAAAGTTTGGCTATTTGGAACCGACAAAAATAACATGGCTAGACAGACACAAAATCGATGACAATGTATGAATTTAGAGGAGTAATACACTAATACCCACACAACTTTAAAAAAACAACTCTCGTCCGCAATCGTTTGATACACGTAGGCTCACACACATCAATCGGTTTGGAATGTAGCTGTATTAGGAATTGTGTCGTAAAATTACGTGCGTACGTAGACTTGCTGTTGAATTTACGTGGGGAAGCGAAATAGAAGGGGACGAATGTTAACCCGCGTTTTAGCTACGAATATTCTACGTGGAGATCCTCTGTTCGATTTCCTCCTACACCTCCTCTTCCCCCCATATATACTCCCTTCTCAATCTCTCCTCCAGTCCATTCTCTCTCTCTCTCTCTCTGTCTCTGTCTCTCTCTCTCTCTCTCTCTCTCTCTCTCTCATACAATGGCTCTGACGGCCGTTCACGTCTCCGACGTCCCCAATCTCGACCAAGTCCCCGAAACCACCACCTCATTGTCGTCGCTTTTTCCCCCCCGTTTCTCCAAAGGTAACTCGCTCGATCGTAAACTTAATCCTTCAATAGAAAAAAACAAGATGATCATATTGACAATTATCAATCTATCAAATTACCAATAAGATAGTGCTATATCGACATGTTATTCACAATGTTGTATAAATTATTGTTTTTTTTAAACCTTCCCTTCAAAAAAATTGGCTTTTTTTTTATGTTCAAATTTGATTTATGTTGTTAATTTTTTTGTTCCTCTTGTTGAGCAGAATAATTGCTCTTAAAATTTCTAACGAAAAGTAAACAATGTCGAATGTATTTATATAAGACAAATAAAAATTGATTGAAATTTGCGGTGTTTGGGAACGGTGAACAGGGGTTGATGTCGGGAGAATCAGGGTTAAGCCTCCGAAATTTCTAGTGGTTGGGCACAGAGGGAGTGGTATGAATTCATTGCAGTCGTCTGATCGGAGAATGAAGGCCTTCAAAGAGAACTCAATCCTTTCTTTCAATTCTGCTGCTCAGTTTCCCGTTGATTTCGTCGAGTTTGACGTCCAGGTGAGAATTGTTTTTCCCGGACATTTCTCTCTCATCTTTTCTTCGCGCAAAAGTCTAATAACACATCTTCTGACAAAACCGCATCCAGAGCCATTAAATGCATTTATATGTACCTGCATTGAACAGCTCCAAACACGATTGTGTTGAAATTATGTTCGAAAATTGTGTTTTTTTTTTCCTTGTTCTGAGTATTTTTCTTGCTTTTGTTTTTCAGTTTTTATCGTGAATTGTTTTTTTGGTTTTGTTTTGCTGCCAATTTCGCGTCCCGGAGCTCTTCTCGGTCCCGAGTTTTTTTTTTTTTTTTTTTAACGGGGTTTTTCAACGATAAGCCGCGTGTTGAGGTGGCTGCGTTGTACGCTCGCCGCGTTTGTTACTTTTTTTGGAAAGCACCGCGTTTGTTACTTAACTCGCGGTCTTTCGGTGCATTTTTTGTTTGTTTGTTTCTCCCTCCGTCTGTAGAGTAAAGAAGAGATTATTCACGGCTTCGCATAATTTCAGTCATTTAAAAGTATTTTGAACGATCCGGTAATATATTATTTTTAATCCGAATCGTCTAAAACACTTTTAAACGGTCGAGATTAAGAGCCATAAAACTTATTCACGGCTGTTCCGTGAATAAGTTTTTCTTATAAAAAGCTAAAAAAGGAAAATGTTTGTACATCCTTAATTTTAAATGGAAATTGATTTTCACATTTACTTTTTGTCCAAATGCACTCCTTTTTGTGTCTTCATTCATGTAAAATTACTAAATTACCCTTCATATACTTTTTCCCTTCACACATGAAATGGGTGATCATGTAATTCCAGATCACTAAAAAAAACAAGAAGAGTGCATTTGATAAAAGGTAAGTGTGAAAATCAATTCCCTTTCTAAAAGCTTCCAAAAAGAAGTTTAACTGCGTTATGATTTTGAAGTTTTCCATGAACAAAAATTACTGTATATATTACTAACACTCAATAGAACTGTGGGTCTTTCAGTAGCTCAGGTAAGTATTGCCTACTGTCATTAGTGTGCGGTGGCGGAGCAAGGATCTATATTCGGAAGGGATGGAACAAAGAGGAGAATTTTTTATTTTACGAAAATGAACTTTTTGAATATACACTAAGAATATTAAAAATGAGTTTAGAATTTAATTGTATGCTAAACAGTTGTTTTTTTTAAAAAAAAAAATATAACGTGACTATGAAGTGCCATTCTTTTTTTCTTTTATCATTGTGAGAGTGTTATTTTACTTCACATGTAAAACTATAAATATATAAATAAAAATCCTGGGGGCTGGCCCCACCCAGTCCTAACACAGCTCCGCCTTTGATGGCGTGGGGTTGGGCACGTGGTTGAGCTC
Organism: Rhododendron kiyosumense; assembly: GCA_019656275.1. Taxonomy (NCBI): domain Eukaryota; kingdom Viridiplantae; phylum Streptophyta; class Magnoliopsida; order Ericales; family Ericaceae; genus Rhododendron; species Rhododendron kiyosumense. Next base: position 1,282,257 of record BPLS01000130.1, read on the forward strand.
CAAGAATCAAGAATTTAATTCGTCTTGGGTATCATTAGAAACCTAGATGCTATGATATCAATTCTTGTGGATCAATTCATACAATTTTGTTCGGCTTTAAATGGGCCACCACTAGTGACAGTGCAATCGCTCCCTCCTGAATCAATGGAGATGGGTGTAAACTAACTTGGAAACTTAGGTATCAGGGATTTTTTTTTATTGTCTTATTGACTCATTTGTTCGGCTCTAATTTTGGATGTTTTTTTTTTCATATTAATGTATACAAAATTCATACAATTTTGTTCGGCTCTAATTTTGAATGTTTTTTTTTTCATATTAATGTATTATGCATAGTATGAACTATGTTGGATGTGCTTTATTTTTTTGTTCCTGAATCGAACAAATTCCCAACTTCTGAAAACTACTCTACCAATTACTAGTCTCGTGTTTGTCTTCAGTTTTTTGTTTTCTCGACGATCTGGAAATCAACTTTTAACCTTTGGAAGTGGATTCCCACATTCAGTTTAAAAAGAATTGGGAAGTGCTTCTCAGTTTCACAGTACTCTTGACACCAGCTTCATAGTTTTTGCATATTTTTAAGAAGTCTGAAATTTTTTGGGCATGTACTGATTTGTTTATTTTGCTGTTTTCCTTTTTCTGCGTCCAATCTATCATATACTTCTATGGATTTTTTCTTGAAAAAATTTATAGCGGTGCATATATGGAGTTGGACGAGACCTTAGACAGGGAAGTAAAAACGAACGTGTTTTTGTAGGTGACCAAAGATGACTGCCCCGTGATTTTCCACGACAACTTCATCCTCTCGGAAGAAAATGTAAGCCGTCTCTGGCATTCAAAGTTTTGGAAATTCTTTCAGTCTTGCTGTTAATCTTTCATTCTCGGCAATGTATCTCATATTCTAATTCAAACATTTTAGGGGACATTATCTGAGAAGAGTGTGACAGAGTTGAGTCTATCAGAGTTCCTTTGCTATGGCCCTCAAAGAGAGCCCGGCAAGGTGGGAAAGTCCCTCTTTAGGAAAGCTAAAGACGGCGAGATTTTAAGCTGGAATGTTGAGAGAGATGACTCCCTCTGTACTCTTGAAGAAGCGTTTCAGAAGGTTAACTCTTCTTTGGGCTTCAACGTCGAGTTGAAGTTTGATGATCGCATTGTCTATCAACAAGAACATCTCATCCATGCTCTTCAATCCATCTTGAAGGTAATCGAAGAATGTCTGCAACGGATTCACTTCATTTCTTTTCCAACGTTTCCTTGTGTGCTTTCTTATCTGAGTGTCTGGAATTTTGAAAAATCAGGTAGTTTTTGAACACGCCAAAGACAGACCCATCATTTTCTCAACCTTCCAACCCGACGCAGCATTGATTACCAGGAAACTGCAGAGCACTTACCCAGTAAGTATTCTGCCCATGATTGCGATCTGTCTGTAAGGTGGTGTTTGGTTTACTAGAGCGGATGTTGAAGTGAAGTGGTCATTCCCTCGTAATATTCATGCCGATGTTGGTTCACTAAAATTGACAGATGAAAACATCATTCATCAATTTAGGTGCCTAACCGTTTTATTGGGAGACCAAGAAAGGGATGATCATCATTCTGTCGATACACAAAATCATTCTAGCGAACCACCCTTCCTAACTAGTCATGACAGGTTTTAGAATTGCATTGATTATGTTCATTGCTGATTGAAACCAGGTCTTCTTTCTCACAAACGGGGGAAATGAAATTTTCTACGACGTAAGAAGGAATTCTTTGGAGGAGGGCGTGAAGCTCTGCGTAGAGGGTGGTTTGCAAGGGATTGTATCAGAGGTCAAAGGTATTCTTAGAAATCCAGGGGCAGTATCCAAGATAAAAGAGGCTAAGCTTTCACTATTAACATACGGGAAACTAAAGTAAGTTTTCGAATCCCCCATATTATTCGTTACTTAACAGTGATGACACAAATTTGAGGTTTGATTCCCAAAGTAAAGCGATATTAAGAATTCTGACGTGGGAAAATTTATGTTTCAGCAACGTGCCCGAAGCAGTTTACTTGCAACATTTGATGGGTATTGAGGGAGTGATTGTAGATTTGGTGCAAGAAATCACAGAGGCTGTTTCCGAGATGATCAAGCCGTTGAAGGAGCAGGGTGAGGATGAGATACTAATGGAACGGGACAAACAGATTCGGGCGAAGGCAAAGCCCCAATTCGCAGAAAATGAGTTGTCGTTTCTGCTCAAGCTAGTACCAGAGTTGATACAGTAGCAGCTATAAGACCTGCCACTCTTTACTCCCTTTTTTGTCATGGAACTTCAAGCCTGAGCATAATCCTAGGTTCCAACATCTTTGTAGATAAGCCAGTGTATTCCCATCTCTCTACAGCGTCCGTGCCCAACAGAATTCTCATTCGGCCTTTCTCCGGGTGGTATTTTTATCTGTCGTGTGTACGGCCATAGAAATGCTAACAGTTTTAGTACATCTTTAGTTCTTCCCCTTGTCGACCCGTCCATTGAGGCTATGTGTAACCTGGGTCCAGAAACATGTACGGATACAGATTGGAAACGACCATTACTTCTATTGAACATAAATTTTGTATGCTGAAGACAGTTTAGGATGACAAAAACATTGTGGACTTTCCACATCTTGTACTTCCCCTTCCTTCCATGTGAAACTTACAGGGTCCGGTCTCATCTGTCCCGAAAATTCCTGTATCTCTGTCTCGAGGGATTTTTTGGCCATTGAATCTTGAAACCTGTACATACCGCGACGTAGGTAAAAGCCCGAATTCGTACAACAATTTTGCTACAAGCCTACAACCACACAAACACATTCGCAAGGCAGGCCATGCAGTGTGAGTTTGTTTGTTTGTGATTATAGAATTTTTTATTGAGATAGAACCTATTCAATCCTCCTGCAACAATGTCGTACCAACACGGCAACACTCTTCACCAACAAAGAGATACTACCAATTTGGCACTCTAATTTTGAAAATTTCTAAACTCACACACTCAGCATGATAAGTGGGTTCTACATACATTACAAGGTGATGAGTATAATCACTTGCGATACATCGGGCCACTTCAAATAGGACCCCATTGCAAGGTGCTGAGTACAATCACTTGCGAAACATATGCCGCTTCAAATAGATTTGTCTCTATCTGTATCATTTTTCTACCACGATTTTAATGTCTAGACTTAAGTCACATAATGACATGAGTATGAGCGAGAACGAGAATGCGAGTGTGATCGAATTTTTCAAAAGTTCTTTAACTTGCGAGAACAAAAATCAAGAACAAATGCGCAGAACGAAAATTAAGAGCATGACAGGCCAAAATAAAGAAGTTTTATTTTTTATTTTTTATCTGCCAAAATAAAGAAGCTCCGACCAGCTAAAAGAAAAGAAAAGTTCAGACACAACTTGAAAGATACTAAATATGGCACGCGTGCATAGGATTTAACCTCAAGCTTCTTTGACTGGTCACAATTTTCTGACCGTTGGATGTCCCTTACACGTTTCGTCTTGGAATATTGGGTCAAAATACAGCAATTCCTAGTCAACCAAGCAATTCGAGTGGGGAAAAGTACAGTATTTCGGATTTGATTCTCCATCCCACTCTCTCTCTCTCGCTCTCCACCTATAAAAGGCCTACCATTCCATTCTCTATCCATCTCTCTCTCTCTCTAAAAACTCTTCTGCATTTCTCACCTATTCCCAACATGGAGTTCATGTATCCATGTTTACATCTCTAGCTAGCCTTTTGGAAAGGAAGTGAGATTAATTTTAATTTCGAAGGTGAAATTTCTCTTCATGGATACGGAGCCAAGCTCGGTTAAAAATGGAGGAATCTTGAAAATTCCAGTTGGGTTTCGATTCCACCCAACTGATGAAGAGCTCGTTGTTCACTACTTGAAGCGTAAGGTCCACTCTCTTCCGTTGCCTGCCGCGGTTATACCTGAACTTGCAGATGTTTTCCAGTATAATCCTTGGGACTTACCAGGTTGGTTAGACTTCACAATATCACAACTGGCATTTTTTTTTAAAAAAAAACAGAAATTAAGCCTACGCACACATCTTTCTTTAAAACACAACTCCGAACAAACACAACTCCGAACATAAGTACGTCTGGAATCGTTCGATGCAAGTGGAGGATCCATGCGCATCGAATAGTTCCGAACACAGACACACACTTGTGTTTTACCCTTTGAATTAAACTATGGTATCGGAGAGCTAGGCTTACTTATCTTCCGGTTCGATCGGCACCGTATTATTGAGCAAGACGTTTACTCCCTGATGTTCGGAATTTTCAGGTGATTCAAAGGAGAAAAGGTATTTCTTCGGCAAAAGAAACAGTAACGTGAACAAATGCAGCCAGATGATCAGTACCGGGTCGGGTCACTGGAAAGGTATTGGCAAAGAAAAGCAGGTTATGGCTTCTTCTGGGAGCAACCAAACAGCTAGTATAATTGGGGTGAGAAAAACACTGGTTTTCTACAAAGGGAAGAAGCGTCCCCGTGGGTTCAGAACTCACTGGATCATGCATGAATTTCAACTTATGGGTTCTTCTGCTACAACCCTCAATGCATGCCAGGTACGTACAGGCCAATTTGCATATCTTGATTTTCTCATTTTCCGGACTTGTGGACTAATAATGTTGTTCTTTTTCCATTTGAGATTTGCAGAAATTGATGACAGAAATGGAAGGCTGGGCTGTGTGCTGCATACACCGAAAGAAAGCGAAATCCAAAAGGAGTAGTACTGGGGCCAAAAATGGAAACACAACTAGGAAAATGGGGAAGAAGATTAGAGCTAGTAGTATAACAACAGACATGGCAACAAAGGACAACAGTACTGAATCAGGCCCTCCTCAACCATCTTCTCCATCATGTTCAAGTGAGATCACTGAATAAATAAATCTCTTTCAAAGGATCAGATCACGAGGAAGAAATTAACCAATATTGCCTTCGTCGACACTATATAGTTTCTTCTTCACATCGGCCTTGTATGGCGAAAATTATCAATTTAGAATCCTCTCATTGGACTTTGTATGAGTGTGTATTTTAGTTGCTTGGCTACAAATTAATGAGACGTAATTCGATTTTGAATTTTCCGCCTCGATCAGTATTGTTACCACAAGTTATCAAACGATGCAATCTATGTCTAAATATCGTAAGAAGTTCGGTTTAAAGGAAGCCAAGATGAGGCTAAGTCCTGCGAGTGGATTGGGGAGTCATGACAAGTTTGTTGTTTGTTTCCCTCCTAAAGGCATCTTCTTATGCGCTATTCACCCGTTCGTCATTGAAAACACCACTTTCCGTTGCCCGATATCTAGAGCTTCTAACTATATAAGGCAATTTTTGAGAGGCGAAGGAGATGCAAAAAGGCCCATTAAACAAAGAAGATGGTGGGGAAGCCTGAGTGCATCTCCACAAGGAGGAGTCCTAGGGCTATAAATGAATTGAGCCGTTTGCAAACTGTTCAAAGCTCGGTTCGGCAATAATTCATTCAAGTTCGATTCGTTTGCTAAATAAACTCATGAACCTGAACTTCAATTCTAGGCTCGTTCCTTAAATGAGCCGAACTTGAGCTTAACGGTATTCGGCTCGGTTAGGCTCGCGAACCTATACGTAAATTTAATTAATAATTCAATAGAGGTCTATTTGTAAATATAAAAAATTTTAAGGTTGATATATAATTCAATATTTATTTTTCTTCCAAATTCTACACGTTCAATGAGAGAGTTTGGGTTCGCTTGAGTTTAAATTGTTTAATGAGCCGAACCAAACCTGAGTTTTGACGAATTCAATTCGAGCTTAGATTTGGCTCGGCTCGATTCGTTTGAGTTTAACGAGCCAAACTCGAGCCATACTAGTACCTTAACGAACCCAAACGAGCCAAATCCGAGTCTTGAAAAATGTTAACGAGCCGAACTCGAGCCAATTTGTTCAAGCTCGAATCGAACTCAAGCCAGACTAGTACCTTAACAAACCAGAGCTGAATTTAACAGGGTTCGGCTCGATTCTTTTCGTTTACAACCCCAAGGAGGACTAATTGGCATCTTTTCTTTGAATGTGTGGGGCAAGAAAGAACTTCACACCCATTACCATATATGCTAATTCCACAGGTCGAATCTCTACGATCGACCTTTCCGTAAGTTTTTATGTTATCAGTTGAACCACAGATGCAGAAAGTAGATTGATTCTTTACTTTGTGCGTACAATTTGCCCAAGAGAAGGATTCTATACACCACAAGTGGGCCTACTGCTTAGAAGGATTCCATGTGAATTTGGATATCAGAAGACCTTTGTTCCCACTTTATCCGAGGTAAAAGACCATGACAAGTGCTTGAGACCAAAATGACAGCGGTAGTCCAATATCTTTAAGGCTAGAGCCGTTCCTGACTTTTCGGGGGCTAGTTAAGGAATGGGCCATCTACGAATCTTTTTGAACAAATTATAAGTGGATAATTTTTTTGTACACAATTTTGTTTGACTAGTATAAAAGGGGTAATAAAATAGAATGGATTCTAAAAATTTGTAAATTTGGGGGGGGGGGGGGGGGGGCCCGCGGCGCTTACAGTGGCCGCACATTGAATTTTAACTCAAGGTCGGCTATGATGGAGTGGCCCCATGTAGTTGTACCCTTGCCAGATTAGTAGCCGAAAGGGAGTGGTGAACGGAGGCTACAGGCCTCCAGTCTTCTGCAAATACTAATTGTCACTGTCTATTTCTAGAATACATTAGCCTTGCCAATTTGAAGTAAAAAGTAACGTTCTTTCGGCCCTTTCAAATTTTCAATAACTTCACCTTGGCCTCATTTACAGAGTTTCCCGCCGCCTGCATATATCTCTATAATGCATGCATACAGATAAGATAATGTTCTTAAAATTGCTAGTCAGACGAAAAAGGACCGCCTAGCATTTATGTGCCGACTGGTCAGCTTCCTAATTGAGGCATTGAACCACCAGCTGCGTTATGCTAGCCACTGCCTTAGAGCAGTGAATAATGCGCCATAGGTGAGCACGTGAAATATTGTACTATGTAGCACATTCTGATTTTGATCTGCATAATTGATTTCTTTTTCAACAGAAATTGCATAATTGCTTAAAGTGTATGATTTGCGACAAACAAACAAGCTAAGGGTCAAACTGCCACAGCCAGCATATAGTAATGGGAAAATAATGAAACGATGGGGTTGGGAAAACGTGCGGATTAAAGAGAGAGAGAGAGAGAGAGAGAGAGAGAGAGAGAGAGAGAGAGAGAGAGTTG
>BPLS01000130.1:1296676-1306782 GCA_019656275.1 Rhododendron kiyosumense
AAGCAAAGAGGGTAAACAGCTTTTTACTAAATGCAGTAAAGAGGGTAAACAGATTTTTATTAGGATCAAAGTAACGTCAAAAAATAAGGAAGATTATTAAGGCGAGAATCAATGGTTTACCTGTTTCAATCGTGGGCAGCGTCCTTGTGGTCGCTGGGGTTTTCGGAAATGGCGTTGACAACGGCTGGAGGGTGGTCGCTGGGTTGGGTGGTGGTGTGGCAACAGGAGCGAACAGGAGAGAGGAGTGGGAGAGAGAGAAAGGAAGGGGAGAGGGAGGGAGGGAGAGAGCTGGAGAGTAACTTTGGAGGAAGACAGGAAACACGGTGCAGAGAGGAAGCACGATGGAGAAAAATACAATGATCGTAATCGGTTTTTCAATCCAACGATAGTAACCTATTAAATTTGCGATCCAACGGCTGGAGGGGTGCTCATATTTGTATGAGTAGACAAAAGTCTGCTCTGTTTTATAATATAAATTAATAAATGAAATGAAAATTTTATTTATAGCTTTAAACATGTATGAAAGTGTTTCATTAAGGCACGTGAACAAGTTTAAATTGACTCAAACCTATGAATGCTTAGTTCGAGCTCGATTTGTCAAATTTTATTAAGCTCAAACTCGAGTTAAGTAAAATCTTAACAAACGAATATGAACATTATAAAGGTCGGATTGATTCGGATCGTTTGCAACCCTAAACATACACGGTATATACGCCTATCTAAATATATACTCAAACATCTATGTTTAAATCATTGACCTTCAATGTTCGAATAACTATGATTTTTCTATTTTTTACCCTCTAGATCAAGGAAAATACTCAAACATGCACAAATGCGTCTACAAGCATTCGTTGGCATAGATTCCATGTATGACATACAAAGTTCACCTGTGTCGAATGGTATGTGTCCGTAACACTGCTCCAAAATCCATAGGTACACAAGTGGTAATACGTAAAAATGTCTAGTGGTTCACCATCGTGGTGAGGCTCCACTGCGGCCGGGAAAAATGCTCAAAATTGATTACTCTCTCCGTTCCAAATTGACAGTCTACCATAAAAAGTAGTGCCTTTTTTCAAATCAAAAAATCAACTACTTCAATGTATAATTTTTTAAATTTTTTTGCACCAAATTAAAGTATTAATTGAGATATTTAATACGGTGCCAAAAAATTTGAAAAATAATGCACCAAAAGAGTTGATTTTTTGATTTGAAAAATGATAAGAGAGAGAAAATAGAACTCTCAATATAGAACGGAAAGAATATTTCATAAACTCAGGTAAAACAATCAACTTAATTGAACACTGTAACCACTTTTATAAAATCACATTTGTGGCATTGATATCTTCCGTTCTATCTGCTTTGAAATTGCTGCTACATTTCTCTATGTAAGCTAGTATCAAGGATCTTTTAATGAAGAGAAGAATTCATTGGTTTTTGAACTTTTTAACTAGACAGTATATCCAATGTTCCTCCAACAATTTAAAGATTAGGTATGTGATTTTAACATTTAAGAGTTGCAAAATTTTAACTTGAGAATGACGAACACATAAGCAATAGAAGCTGTTACACATGTTGGCAAATGTGCGTACGGCAATTGTAATTGCCCCCTCTAATTTGTGTGTGTGTGTGTGAGAGAGAGAGAGAGAGAGAGATGTTATCCACTCAATGCGTTATACCGTCCCTTATACAGTGACTTATTCTCACACTAAACACTCAATACCTTAAAGGCTTGTACCCTTGTACATTGACTTGTTCTCACACTAAATATACTTGCTAGGATAAATATTACAATGATTTCGCAAATTTCTTGCTACTTGTACATGAATAAACAACCATTAGCTTATCACCTTACTGATGGGAAACAACAACTGAACGCTCCGACCCCCCCACCCAAAAAAAAAAAAAAAAAACAGAGAACCAAATGGGGGAAAATTAATAACCCAAAGAGAAGAAAAGCCAAACAAAAGCCAGAGAAGACCAAAGGAGGTAAAAAAGAACCCAAACAGAGAAAAACCAAACAAAAGCCGCATTTTCTAGCCACTCGACCAAAACTTTGCCTCTTTACAGAACTACACTCCGTTGCAACAATCAAAATCTTCACCGATTTAGCACCATTTGAACAGCATTTTGTTGAGCCTTTGTCAAACTCTGTAATGCAATCAGGACAATGGATATCAAGCTAATTTCATGCAATCAAATTAGAAACAGGAACATGATTGGCAAAAGGCTACATAATGCTAAAAGGAGGTTGGCAGACCTGGCAAAGATGATCAAACAATGGTCTATCGGTTTGAGAGAACTTCGCAATAAAGTCGAATAGATAATTTGCCAAATTTATCTGTCACAAGTTAAATGTACGAGTTCAGATAATGTGGAATGCAGAAACTTCGGGAGGATCGACATATTTTCTGTTTCATGAAATATGCATATACGTTTGAAATGGATTTACCTCATTAAGGGGGTCAGCGCTATGCAGTGATTCATCTTCATCACCGTCAACTTCGTCCTTCAAAATTCACGAGCAAAAAAGAAAACATAAAGTGCCACAAAACAGATGTGGGCACGTGCGGTCGGTGCACGAGAGAGAGAGAGAGAGAGAGAGAGAGAGAGAGAGATATTTAGATCAAGCATTTAATCAACAAAAAACAGGCTTAATTATACTTTTCCCTAAGCAATGCTCACGGTCTTACATTGGTCTGCAATATGAGAACTGGGTCAATGCGGCCCACAATGCTTATAATGTCACTAAACAGTTCCATAGCGAATGCCATCCCGACTCACCATTGCAGATGGGTATTTTTGGACCACCAGTACGTCGTTATAGGCCAAATAAGTTGGTTAATTAACTCAACTCTCTGTACAACTAGTGAGATAGATCTCTAAATCGATGGCGGGTCTTCAAGAGTTGATCTTCGTTGCAGGGGCCACACACTCTAATACAGTTGGATCCAAAACATTGAGTGATGGCAATAGTATGTTCCTTGCTTCAGTTGTCAAAGCATCCAACTCAACCAATTGGCAATGAGTGGAGAGGCCGCCTAAACTCGTATACTAGTTTTGGAGGTTATAATTAACAAATGTGGGACAAGCTCTAAAACACCACCGCATGTCCGACACCTAACCAACAAGTGGAGAGGTAAACAACGGATCCATAATATAGGAATCACGACGACACAAGGTGCACTAATCGCACAAACAAAGTAATGGATCCAAAACATTAATTGACTCAATAATTGAACCAACACATTCCCCGGGCACAAATAGACAGCAGATCTCGAAATAGGCCAATTAATTCACATATTACTCATTTCAATATAGTGGGAGTACAAGATATAGAATGACTCAAATACCCTTTACCCACTACTACATATCTCATATATCTCCTAACAGGTCAAATTGAAGAACTATGTTCGAGCGACACCAACATTCAACACTTTGCAGACAGAAAAAGGGTAGGTACTGGGGTAAAAAAATCCAAGATGAAGCAGGAGAGTAGAGGAGAGAACGGGACAGTGTACGGTTTCACAATAGGGTTTGCAGGCACGGGAACTGCGAAATGGACGGAAACAATCATTCCCCTGTTATACCGATCACATAGAAAGAGAGGAAGACGAAAGTGGGGACTGGATGGAGGAGGATTGAGGAGGAAAATGGTGGCGGTCGGTGGTGGGGCTTTGCAAAGAGGGAGGGGAGAGGCAGGCAGTGCAGGCCGGGGTTTGAGGGAGAGAGGAAGGGGAAGCACAGTGGTGAGGGGGGGGGGGGGAATGAGGAAAGAGGCCAAGGGGGGACTGATCACATGTGGGCGAGCGTATGAAATTAAGCTTCACAATGCCTGTGTTTGGTGAGTCTGGATGGTTTTAGCTATGAGACCATCTAACAACACATGACATATTCGGGACCGAATTTATGCAATCTAAAAACTTAGGATCCAAATGACACAGTAAGCATACTTTAGGGACTAGAAGTATTAAAAAGCGAAAAAACGTCATATTGTGACACACCTCGTCGATAGCTTTTGCCATTGCATCAAGGTATTCATAAGAGGGCCTGCTATATGATGTATCACCTACAGAAGAGAGTAAATCTTGATCTGCTTCTGCATCTCCTGCCTGAGCTTCCTCCCAGTCACTATCCTGCCACAAAGATTAATTCAAACATTTAGTATTCAAAAGTTCTAATATGTGATATGGCAGGCAATCATAATAAGCTATAAGACAATCCCACCTCATCACCACCACCCAAAACTTGTTCTTGAATCTCAATCAGCGCATCAGTCAATAGAGCCAGTATCTGTTATTTCCAGCAAAGGAGGTGAGGTCACTGACTCACTGTATAAATATATACCCCCTTGGTTTTGGGGTGGACCCTTTCACTCTATTTTGTTATGTACGCTTAGTGAAAAGATTGTTTTTTGATACACCTAGGACATGATCGTTCTCCAAGCCAACAATTGCCCTAACTGCATGATATATACAAGCAATAGCTACTAAACTTCACTTAGTTTTCCTTTAACAATGTAATTAGAAAAACAATCTCACAGTACTGTTTGTATAATTTAGAAAAAGAGGATAAAATGCGCAACTTGAATGAACGAGAGATTATATCATGGTTACCACTCTGAAAAAAGGCATAAATAAGATTATCTCCACAAGGTGATCACATGCTGGATTAGCAATTTGCAAAATTAAATAGTTGGATATGACAAACAGTGGAACAAAATGGGCCATGTGGTTGGAATTCCAGCGCACTCTCTTATCATCTAGTAGATATATCTTTGGAAGTCTAAGAAAAGTACCTTTGCAGGAAGGGACATTGATGTCCATTGATCCGGAGCTAATTTAGCCTTTGAGCGAGTTGTTATCCCTGCAGTGGACTTCACATGGAGTTGAATAAGTTCTTGAACGAATGTGACCCATACAAGCTGAGGTTATGGATATGGCCTCACCTTAATTAGATGACCTTGGACAGTGATTTTCCCAAGTTCAAAATGCCTTGTTGATAGTAATAAGGCTAATGCAGTGGTTGTTACTTTGATTTGGTAGGAACCCTGAATCTCCCCTGTATTTTATTTAAACATAAAAATAATCGGTAAGAGTCAATATCCAATCTTAGCAAAGGGACCTGATCCACCAAATCTAGAAAGTTCTCGTAAATCAACAATATCCCTGACATCGAAATGAAATCTCTATCCGAATGATGGTGCGGAGTCTGCGGACCAATGGCGCTTACAACCTGAATCTTCAAAAGTTCTCGAAAAGATTCTTAGAAGACAACCAAAGCAAGAAGAGATTCATTACTGTTAATTAGTTTTCTATGAATAATGACCAAGGCACTTTTGTCCACATAGAGTGTCAACAACATGCACACACTCATACAAGCATATATTGTTTGCGGGGGTTCTGGACAGAGGAGGATTTGATACAAGGGAGCCATACTTCTACGGGGTCTTTTCAAGTCAAGTGCTAATACAAAGTCTTATGTTGAGGTCAGAGCTCTACCTCAGAGAGGGATTTGTAAAAGAACTCGTGCAGTCATGCCCCTCGGCCAGTCGGCCAGGCCCAGGTAGCAGTTTTTGTGTGGTGTGGGGTGCGAGGAAAGTTTCTCACAATCGATAATCTTATTCGAAGACAGAAGATTCTAGTTATTTGGTGTAGTAGGTGCGAGCGGAATGCAGAGACAGTAAATCACCCCCGTATCCTTGTCTGGCAACTTGGGAGGTTTGGACTTCACTTTTATCTTGGTTCAGGGTGGTTTGGATCTTCGGATGGAGCTTTATGACTTCTACATTCTTGGAGAGGGAACAAAAGGAGGAGAATTTGGGCAATGACTCCTCTTTGTTTGATGTGGACTGTTTGGCAAGAGAGGAATTTGGAAGTTTGATTAATAGTTGGGAGTCAAGGGAATGTAGTCCTTCCCTCAACCAAATACTTGATCTGTATGAGGCCCCTTTGTCATAGGCCTTTTATTGTCTATGGGCGGCATTTCCTTATTGCCTTCTATAATCTAATTTCGTCGCAAATCCCACAAGGAATGGTTTGCTGGTGTATTGTAGGCCCCATGCGGTCATCAACAATGCTGCCAGAGCACCAGTACTTGAAGGAAAAAGGAATTCCATTTGATGGTAGTGAGGGCAATTGCACAGCAGTCATACATACAGTTTTCATAAAGCCATAAACTCTAAGTATGACCCAGCATCAGGATAAGATTGGTTTGATGTCCTGATGCAGGTTATTCTCGGATACTTGATCGGTCTAAAAGATGCCAAAAGAATGGGATGTAACGTCTCATCTGCAAAGGACATTCAAATCTCCTGTTTCTTGAAATTGTATTTACTTTTTTACTACTAAAGTATACAGGGGAGATAGAACATTTATTTGGTGAACTGCACAAGAGAATCCTGATTCCTGATTAAGCTTCTAAGCAGCTACAAGTGAGGAAGCATGTGATCACATCGTTGACTACAGAGTCAAAATAAAAATCAGTTCCATTTAAGGTGACTCACCTTGCTGCTTGGTCCATTCTGACATCACATATACAAAAGAATTGTCGTGGCCTTCTGCAGGGACTGAGATCAGCAAGTCAATAAATTGAACTACATGCGGTATACTAATGTGGACCTGCATTCAAAAGGTAAAATGAGTAAGGATAACAGTGTAAACTGAAACATGAAAAGTACATAACCAATATTGAACTGCCAAAAATAGCCATGCATTCCCAGAAGAATCGTGAGGGGCAGTTTCTATAATATCCCAATTTCCAAGACCTCAAGTCAATTCTGTACAACAAAATTGTGAAAAGAAGAATTTGAGAACTCCTTACTTAAGGTTTCTTGATTTCCAGATAGAGTATCAATCAAGTAACTAACAGTATGAAAACATCATGCATTCTGCTATAATGCCCCAAGCCTACCCAGAAACTTTTTTCCTTTTGAAGCAACAAATAGAAACTAAAAGCTATAAATAGGTAAAATAAACTACGCCTTCAATTGATGTCGGGATAACTTAACTATTTTTGACAATAAGTAAAGAACATCACACTAGAATAAGCTACAGAAGTTGGATTTGGCAAAACTTCCAGTTGCATCAGACTCTGGGGGGAAAGAGATTGAAATAATATACCAATCTAGCAAAAATAAGTAACAATGAGCTTCGTAGTCCTGCAATTTTAGAAGATTGCAAACGCCTGACCAGAGCAGCAACCAGATCTTTGATATGTGGTGCCATTTGTGAGGGCAGATGCAAAATAAGTTGCAGAATGTAGCTTCCAACAAAAAGTGATCCTGAGCTTTCCAAATCGGGGTCTAGAAGCCTGCATAAAGCCTGTCCATAAGTTCCCAGAACCCCAATAAGAAAATCTGAGCAAAGTGAAATGACTGAGCAAACACCTCGAAGCTACATCAAGCAAACTTCTCATCGTAAATCCAGGATCACCACCCCATGCAAGAACTTCTTGTTTTGCACCAGATAAAAAATAAGCTAAGCACTCGGTTGCATTCTGGTCAAAGTGATTGCAAAACACAAATGTCAATTCTACAATACATGTGTGAATAGCACATTGACTATTGCACAATTGAGAAAACAATACTGCACAACATGCACATCTAGCAAAAAGAAGAAAACCTGAAGTTCACTATGATCGTCGGTCTGAAGGACTATCCGTATAGCAGAGTCAAAACAAGTATCATATACAGCTTTCACCACATCAGTAGGCGCATTCTGAACAATAAAAATGTATGGCCATTACCAGAAAAATATCAAACATGATGAAGATGCTCTTCAAAAATGCAAAACTGATTTAGTAACATCGTCTGTGTCACACCAACAAATATATAAATGAAAAGTTTATAAAGCATCACCCAAGTTTCACTCACCTTTAGCAACATTGTCACAAGATCCAATGCACCAGCGACTAAACCATCACTCTGCTGCTGGGGCTGATGAATGTCACCAGAATACATTAGATTAGAGATACATGAAGAAGTATATAACTTCTGGACTCGGGGAGCCTGTAGGGCGGCATTCGACGGTCCATTTCTGCAACAATCGATGATTCAGATTCGCTGAAGCACTCTTACCAGTCAAAGTTAACTCTTACTGGTAAGTGTTAACAAACATATATGAACCATTGATTGCCGAGATAGGCTCAGATGCCGCACTGCATGGAGCTACAGGCTCCCCGGATCCATAACTTCTATGGAGCATCACTCCACTCCAAATGCAATTTACATATGGTGAGTTTACCAAACCGTACTTTATTCATAATAGGTCCAACAAAAGGTAGAACTCGAGAAACAAGGGGTTGAATACAACCAGGAGAATTTTTTATTGCCTGGAAAAAGATGAAAAAAGTAGAAATGTTAATGAGGAAAAAGCAAAGTCGATAGTATAAGCAGCACACAATCTCCAAATTTTTGAATGTTTTGCGCTACTGTTTGCCAAGGCAATATAGACATGTTCTTAGCTTTCAGAATCTAACAATCCACAACTCACAAGCAAAAAGGACCAAAGAGAAGGACATCTATGACATCTGCTCTGGTTCCTTTTATAGTTCAATATGATTGGAGCCCTCTTTCCAATACCTCTGCTGAATCTCCTATTGTAATGAAAATCCACTCAAATTAGAAACGCATTAATTGTGATTCAAATATGATTCATCGAATTCGGTGTCTTGTCAATTTCAATAATGATAAGGTCTTCCAGGTTAGAACATGGTGTTCTTTGCCTCTCTTCCCCATCTTGGTTTATAATGCTCTCAGGACTTCGAAAAAGGTTTTGAAGTGTTAATGTTTTTGTTTATGTAATAGCATTCTTAGGGTAATAAAAAAATTCATGGCAGAGGAAGCAAGGCCCAAAAAAACAAAGTAAATTAAAAGCTTTGTTCTTCCTTTTGTCGGTGGCTCTCCAAGATCATAATGGAAAATTTCACGTTGGCTGCGTGGTTAAGCCATGTGCCTTAGTTGGAACTCTAGCGCAGGAGTTCAAAACACAGCGCCTCAGTTTGGGATACTTTGTATTTGACAACCACTGCTTAGTGCAGTTGTTAATAAATCATTGCCTCCCCCTTGTGGAAGGTCTTGGGTTCGAGCCCCACAGGGGGCAGGCCCTTTGGGGGCCAGGGCTATGGATAGCCTTTGGACCCGCCGTGCTAACCCTAACTTCCCCCACTGATGTATATCGCCTGACCCAAAAAAAAAGTTCATAATGGAGGACTCCAGTTCCAACATGAAGGTAGGCTACAAGGATAAAGTGATAAACCATTACAAGCCAAAAGTAAAATAGGATCATATAATAGTTCTGAAAATGAAAAATGTTCTGATATTACCAGTTATTTGGATAAAATGAAATAAGTATAATGGAGGTAGATGTTAGCTAGCTAAATGTTATAGGAGAAAATTGATGTTACCAAAGAAAATGTAAACTTCAGAAAAAAGCAACAAAACTTTTTAGAAAGATAATAGAAGAGAAAAATGAAAAAGAAGCGCAACAAAAATACCAGAAATTGAATAGGTTGGTTGGCCATGAGCAGAGTGTGTCAATAACTGCACCAATAGAGAAGGCTTACATTGTCCACAAAATGACAAACACAATGATAAGTAGGGAAGAAAGCTAGCAAACTCAAAATGGTTTGAGACAGACATTCTGCTAAGGCGTGGTACGGTAGTTGTTCAACTTAATATAGGGGCAAACTAGGCTCCCTATAGTTTACCCCGACAATTTGAGATACTACATAGTTGATTTCGACTAATAACAAGAAGAAACCCAACACTAGAATAAGTATTTAAAATTTTTTTATCAGGATGGACACTATATGACGAGGGAAGCATCAAATGTGTATAAGAACTTCCAAATGGAATTATGAGTATTCAAATGGCATTATTAGAATTCAGTGAGCAGCCTTCCATCCTATCTTGCAGTGTTCTAAATAATGGCCTTGGCGGCAGCCTGCCACAATTATACCCCTTGGCGGATCAATCGGCGGCCAGGGAGACTAGGCAGCATTTAGTGGAGCTAGGTGGCGAGGCGGCTAAAGGTCCAAGTGTTGTAGTAAAATAATAAAAGAGTCTTAGTGTGATAAACGAAAGTATAACAAAACACAATCAGCCCTAA